>CM029604.1:82008707-82504358 GCA_017311375.1 Mytilus coruscus
ATCAGAGCGGAAAAAACTCTATCAAAATACAATCTGAAATCAAGTAGTTACTATATAGAAAAGCCAGTTTAGAAAACCGACTGGGAAAAGCTAATAGGAATAAAGATCAAGGGATACCGGTAAAATGAATGTCACAATGAAAAATAGAAAAACATCGCTTAAATACATTGAGATACAGAACAATACATTAAATGAAGCTAACAATATATTGAAAAGTGTAAAAAACAATACTAAAGATGTAAAGGCAGATATATAAAGTACCTTTAAAGACTAATGGCGATGTCTATAAAATAGGAATTTTTAAATTGTGATGGAACACTTAAGTATATTCATTGGAACTGTTCAAAAGCCTAACCCGTTTACAATACACCCTAGTAAAATAATCTTTTATTTTAAATTCTGATGTATGAATAACACCTTTTAAATAACCAATAGAATTAAATTTTAAAACTGTTTTAAACTTTTAAATTCTATTTGTAAATATATCCAGTTCTTACTAAACTTTGTCTTACACCTCAGTACATGTTTTTATAATATGACTATTATGAATATTAATTTTATGTTTTATTCCTTTGAATTAATAATAATATTGCCCTTATTCCTTTATCTGTACATAGGTTTTATACGTTCCTTATGTTTTAAGGTGTATATAGTTGCTACAATTATACCCTATGGGTAGTGCTCAACAATTAATGGAGGAACATGCAAGAAACTGAACTGAACTGAACTGCTTATTTAACCATAATTATTTATTTTGCATGTAAACAAGTGTGGACACAGATCAGTGTGGATAGTAGGGTTAGATGATTGACAGTGTTTTATATGACAAAAGGAGTTCTATGTTTTTCCCATAGGGTTCT
Organism: Mytilus coruscus; assembly: GCA_017311375.1. NCBI lineage: Eukaryota > Metazoa > Mollusca > Bivalvia > Mytilida > Mytilidae > Mytilus > Mytilus coruscus. The sequence goes on from CM029604.1 coordinate 82,009,568, forward strand.
ATATTATTAACTGTGTTGCATAATGACAACCAACCTGAGCATTAGGAGTGTTGATTATTTAATATTTAGTTTTTATGTTCAAGACGGGCATGGAAGAGACACTTATTGCATTAATTACCAAATGATTATGATAGAATATGTTCCACATCTTTGATTTTGGATACATTTTGTAGCTAGGAGAGGAACACATAATAAGTTCATTTTTTCATGATGTGATTTTTTTTATATGGGAGATAGTATCTGAGAACATGTATTTGCTTACTATGTGTATGGTTCTATTTATATTACTTTGAGGTGGATCATCAGTATCATAAGTAAAGGTTTGGTTTAAATGTCGAAATTGTTTCTCAGATTAGAAGACATTTAATGGTTTTAGTAATGACAATGTCTGACATTATGCTTGGGGCTAGATGAGCTAGAAAATAAACTTCCGTGTTATTTTTATTAATTCTTAGATAATATCTCCTCCAAAGCTGGTCAAAGCAAAAAAAGTTTTGACAAATATGAAAATGATATCAACAAAAGAACCTTTGTGAGCATGCTTCAAAGACTCATAACTGCTACAGAAGTCATCTGATAAAATTTCAAGTGGATATTATGAACATCTACTTAATATGTCTAAATATCTAAAAGTTATAGTATTCAATATGAAAAGGTATTGCAAAATTATTCTCTTCTAATTTTTTGTTATATGGATACGAATATAAATGATACCAATACAGTTAGGCAGTTTTGTTCTGGTATGAAAGTGTAGTAATTAACATTTACTGTAACAATGTTAATTCACACAAATTAAGAAATAAACAAATGAATGTCAGATAAATGTTGAACATGTACAATGAAATATAGTTTTAGAAATCAATTAGACCAGATAGGCCTTATAAATTTTGATCTTTTTTAACATACTGAATGACCATTTACACTCAGGACTGAGGTGTCAGTAGGCAGTACAGATGTATAAAATAAAGTGTAACAAAACAACCTTGCATCATATTGTTAGTAGCGCGAGTAGCATTGTCGGGTAAATTTGTGCTTTTTTTAGATTTGGCTAATGGACAAAAATGTTTGGTTCAAATCTGAATAAAATGTTTTATCTCCCATTACTTACATTGCACATAGAATGGATACTACTTTGAAAATTCCTTGTACATGAGAGTTGTCTGTCAAATCTTTATTTCACAAAGAATGAATTGCATAACAATGAACTGAGCTAAAAGCAAAGCACTTTAATAATACACTTAGACAAAGAGCTCAATCCAGTGATATACCTTGTACTACAGGTCCTTCATGAACATCCTATCGGCCAAAACCATATCTCACAAACATGCCATACTACATGGTTGGATCAGAAGTCCTGAAAAACATGAATTATATCATTGTACTTTAAGTACATGTATATACATTGGTTAAAACTTTCACAAATTTGTGGAAAATCATTCAGTATCTAGCTATCTATCAATCGCTTCATGCACAAATTGATATAGGTTGAGTGCCCTCTGTCGGAAATAAGAACATACCTCCACCTAATTTTAGTTAACTGATGAAGAAACATTCAAAACTATAAAATGTTATCTAAGACTTGTCAGTGTCTATTTACCATCTGACATCACAGAATCAATAATAGATGTGTATACATATATACATGTAAGACTAAAATTGACATACATATATGAGACTTAAACTGACATTTGTTCTTTACTCCACCTTCATTCCTCAAGTCATGTTCAAATCTGACTTCATGATAAAATAAGATTCCATATCTACAACCAATGAAATACCCTCTATTAGACTAGCCGCAATGAAATCCTAATTTTCTAAAATGGTAGGTGGAACCTAAAACTCAAAAACTTTAAGCGATATATTTTAAATATTGCAAATACATGTAATTCTTCTCAAAAATTCGCTATATTCTTCCTTATTTTGTCTTTTGTTCGAGACTGTATATTGACCTCTGGATGTCTTTCAATTACATCCAGTTTGGCGTGGGTTGATATTTGATTGTTGTACATGTTATATATCAACGTGTAATTTTTATATAAATAACAACTATTCCCTTGAATTCAAATAAGATAGATGTAAGAAATTATAGGCAACCATCATGACCATATGCATACCACCTTCAATAAACAGCTGCGCCATTGGCACATGATAAGCCCGTCACATTTACAAAGAATAAAGTTCAATTACTTCTCAATGTCATATTAGAAATTTATGAAAATCAAAAGGAGCTTATATCAATAGATATAAACAATTCACCAAAGTTTAATGGGAATTGCTGAAAACATTATCCAAAACTGGAAAATCCCCCTATTTAATATATAAAACCCCGTAAGTGGAATGTAAAATGTAGAATTTATAAAATTCTAAAGGCAGCAGCATACATCACTAGATATAAACAACTCACCAATGTTTCATGAGAACTGCTGAAAGCATTTTTGAGTTATAGTCTAAAACTGGAAAATCCACCTTTGTTTTAACAATGAACTCGGAAACGTAAAATCTAAAATTTATATAAAAAAGAAAGGGAGCTCACGTCAATAGATATAAACAATTCACCAAAGTTTTATGCATATTTATTAAAGCGATTTTAAGTTAATGTCTGACATGTTGACGACGGACGACAGACAGACAGACGGACAGCGCCATACTATAATACGTCCAGCAAACAGGCCTATAAAATGAGAAGAACCCATACCGTATATTCTGCTGTAAAATAGCCCAACATGTTTATATTGGGATACAGTTTATATTGATATAAAGATTTGAGATTTATTAAAAAAAAACTTTCATGACATCATAATTCATGTAATTATTTGCATTTGTTCTGTTGATTGATAGTGGTAAATGTATGAGGACTGGGATGAAATCACTTATATATAGTTCTGATCAACAGTTTCATGGTAAATAAGTTGTAGTAGGTTGTTTGAAGTTTGCAGCATATTCAACTTTGAACATCTTTTTCAGGTCTACAATCCATATAAAAATCTGTATATGTGGTATGATTGCCAATAAGACAACTCTCCACAAAGGTTCAAATAACAAAATAATTATAGGCAACCGTACAGTCTAAAAACGAGAGAAAAAAACAGTCCAGACATGTTAAGTATGCAACAATTAAATTGAGAAAAGTAATGGCCTGATTTACAACATATAAACAGGTTGAGAACCCTCCCCTCCCAAAAACAAATATTATAAAAGAATATAAAAGAAGATGTAGCCTTTTTAACTTATAAAGAGGGATCCGGAGGATTCATTACATTTGGAACAACTTTTCTATAGGATGGATACATATAAAAGTTACATTATGTAATATGATTGCCAATTGCAATGAGACAACTATCCACAGAGGTTCAAATGACAAAGAAATTATAGGCAACCATACAGCCTTCAAAATGAGGAAAACTCTCCAGACATGAAAAGTATGCATCAATACAAATGAGAAGAGTAATGGCCTGATTCACCATTCAATTAATAAACAGGTTGGGAACATCCCCCACCCCCACCCCACCCCCAAAAAATGAGGATATTTTGCGGTTTTAAAATAAGGGAAAAAATGAAGCCTTTTAACTTATAAAAGGGGGATTCATTACCAAAGAAACAACTTTTCTAATAGATGATTCCACTTATTTTTAACAAATAATAAATATTGAAGTCTATCTCAGGCATCTGGGAACAGACTCAACAGTATTTCTATACATGTATTAATATATTCCAAAATGTGGACAAACCCGACATCCAATGTTCTACTTGAATGACTTTAATGGATAAGATCAAATTAAAAGTCACAGTGGTGATATACTCCAATGTCAGTCTTTCCTGCTAAAATGTCATGTGTAGAACGTGATATACTATTTTAGGATTATATACTATCCTTTATATTTAGGTCATTTTGACACAGCAAAATATAAATAAAAGGTTAACTATCGGAAATTGAGTTCTTTTCGCAAAATAAACCCACTAACACTGAACTTTGAATGAAAACGACCCTAAATGGCTAACAGATATTGGTACAAAGAATAGTCCATGACGATTCTTGTTAAGAGTTCATGAAATGTACACCGATTCTGTCAGTTGAACGGACTAGAATGAGATACGTTATATATACATAAAAGTCTATTCAACCGTTGTGGTGTAAATCAGTTGTATTTTATGGTTGACATATATATATGTATACATGTAGATCATTGGCTTTTCTACACATTGATCTTTTATCGTTCTAGATCTATTGCTAGTATTTTCACCTCCTAAAACAGTTTTAAGGCTAGATGAACGCAAGCTTGATATATAGGATGTCCTCACCATTTTGACAGCGCTGAAAAATTTTGGTTGACATATGTATATATATCCTCTTCTCATGGGTTTTCGTGCTATTCAGAATGCATTGTGGCGTCACAATTTCCATTGATAAGGCATGCATAGTACGAATTCATATGACGTACGAAAACATATGATCTGACCATATATGTATAGGTTATCGGCTTTTCTACACATTGACATTGTAAAATATTAGCCAGTGAGCCGCAATGAACCTTTTTGGCAGTGAGCGCAGCTAATGAGCTAAAATGAATCAAATTGTGTCCTCAGTGGGTGATATTTTAAGGGATCTATACGAAGAAAACCTGGTTATCTGTTTATCGTTCTATTACTGGCTTTTCACCTCCCTAACTTGGCCTAAGACAGTTTTACAGATGAAAGCAAGCTTGATAACGACTCCTCACACATGTATAGATTTTGGCTTTTCTACACATAGATATCGTAAAATATTAGCCAGTGAGCCGCGATGAACCTTTTGGCGAGTGAGCGCAGCTAATGAGCTAAAATGAATCAAATTGTGTCCTCAGTCACAGTGGGTGGTATTTTAAGGTATCTATACGAAGAAAACCTGCTTATCTGTTTATCGTTCATATACTGGCTTTTCAACTCCCTTGCTTGGCCTAAGGGACGACATAAAAGTTCAATGTAGGATAAAAACTTAATTCATAAGTTTTTCACTGACCCCTCTTAACTTAATTTGGGAAAATTGATTGACCAATAAGGATATATATAAAATCGATGTCAATCAAACAAAACTTGCAGCAATTTTGATTCCCCCGCCCCACCACCACCCCAAACTATTTAAATTAAGTTTTTTATCCTTCATTGATTTTTTATGTCATCCCTAAGACAGTTGCTTATATCTGTTTATCGTTCTATTACTGGCCTTTTTAGGCTAGAGACTTCATGTGTACAAACCTGACGTCATACTATAGAAGAAGAGACAATTAATATCACATTAAATCCTATCACATTACATCTAAAGTTAACTATAATCCAAAGTAAATTATATTACGATGTCAATGGAAGAAATTTCTGCGCAAATGTCATCACTGGGAAAGACCAAAAGAAATTTTAGGTCTATGTATCATTCACATTCCGATCAATTTACTCAGTTAAATAAAATGTATATGTTAACTATATTTATATTGGTTTTGAATTTAGTTAATCTATCAGAAAAATTATTTATTTCTCGCAGATAACCCTCAATAATATACACCAACTCGACACTGAAGCTAAAACCCTAAAACATAATGGTATATGGAATCGTCCAAACGGATTTCCTAATATTGATAAAGGTGAAATATGTAGATTTAGAATTGTGTACACAGTAAAAGATCAGTCCTATGTTACTTGAAAACAATAAAACAACTGTATAAAATCATTGTTTATTAAATTTGCTTGCATAAGAACCATAAACGATTACGTGTATCCTGTCAACCCTTTTCTTCTTTGCATCGAGGCTTCCGTTGCTTAACATCAAGGCCACAGCAGTTCAACCAATCGGGGAATGTAAAGTTAGGACATACCTCTATTTTTACTGCAGGTTTGGCATATTTAAAACAGAATTATAGAAAATGAAATGTTGTTAGTAGATACAACACAGAAAATGATAAACACTTTTAGCAAAAGATTCATTGGATAGGGTTCTGTGTATTCATATCATTTGTACAACTCTCCTTACTCTTGGGAAGCATGTTCTTTACATCGAGGCTTGCGTTGCTTTACATCGAGGCCACAGTAGTTCAACCAATCGGGGAATGTTTATTTGGGGCATATGACCTATTTTAACTGCAGGTTTTAGAATTTTTAATCGAAATTATAGAAAATGGAATGTTGTTAGTACACACAAAACAGAAAATGATGAATACTTTTAGCAAACGATAAATTGGATCGGGGTTTGTGTATTCACATTATTTGTACAACTCTCCTTACTGATGCCATTTTTGGAATTTCTGTGACCTAAATGGTTCGCGAAAATTAATATTTTTATATATAGTATAGTAACAGCACTTTTTTTAATCTAAATGTACTGAATATAATGATTTCACAAAGGAACTATGAAATTAGAAATCTTTTCAAAAATAATTTGAGTTCGAAAATTTTCCAAAGATTAAGTTAACAATTGAAATTGTTTAGTTTCTACCATCATGTAGATGTTAATTCATCATTGTTGACAAGTATGGATATCATATACATATATCAATACAACAGTATGATCAGAAATTAAATATATACAAAATGTGCAAACTGTATTGTATTTTGATCTCATTTAGGTTGATATATCATTGTCGCTAGTAAATTACTTTTGCCAAATATAAATATATACCATGTATGTTCAACCTATTAAGGTGGTACATAACACTATAGGAGATGGCTCTATAAAACCAGCTGAACGTTTAAATCACGTTCTATTGTTAAGGAAATATTAAGCTTCTCAATGATCAAAATTAATGTTTGTCAGACCGCTATATATTCAATGAAATTTTTCCTATAAAGTGTGTGGTTCAAGTTTTTGAAATTTTAATATTTTGTCAAAGGGTCAAAGTAAATATTTTGTCAAAATTTTATGAAAATTAAACGAGCCAAATTAATTTTAGCAAGGTGTTTGGTAGCACCTTAATGTTATGCAATGTTCTGAATATATATTTTCCCCTTAATAGCAAATCAAATAGTGTAAGAGTCCCAGACTTATCCTTCAAAGGATTAACATGTATCTGCTCTTTGGTCGGGTTGTTGTCTCTTTGACACATTCCCGTTTCCATTCTCAATTGGACATTGTATACAAACTATGTATATTAGTATATGGTCAATTCATGTTACATATAGAACATGATTTAAGTATATGCCACAATTTCAAATCATAGGCATTTTAAGTCATTATCAAGTATATAGAGTCAAACCATGTATTCGACAAAGATCAAACATACACATGCACACATAAGAATATTTGAAATATCCAAAGATCATGTTGAAAAGTTGTTCCATGTATTTTGTTAAATGGAATTTACATATTAAATAAACCATTTTGGGTCAAGAATAAATTACAAATAGACCATGTACATGTTGTAATTGGTTAAGAAAATTTGATGTTTAAATAAAACATTGTATTAAGACCATGTACATGTATTTTGTCAATAGATGTTGGTAACAGACCGTGTATTTAGTCAATTTATATGTTACTTAAAGAGCATGTATTTGGGGAATCAACTTTGATATTTAGCTATACATTACATTGTATAAAGACCATGTTTTGGTCATATCTGTTATTCCATGTATACCAGATAATTCTTCAAATGATGTTATTTATAAATTATAGGACATTTGGGCAATAGATATTACTTATAAAACATGTATTTGGTCAATAGATATTACTTATAGAACATCTATTTGGTCAATATATATTACTTATAGATCATGGATTTGGTCAATAGAATATACTTTTTAGATATATACATTTTATGTAGACCATGTTAATTTTCAATAGAATATGATTTTTAGATAAGTAAATAAATTTTATATGTAAACCATGCATTTGTTCAATATAATATGATATCTAGATATATTCATTTTATGTAGAACTTTATTTGTTCTATAATATATGATTTTAGATATATAAATTCTATGTATTTGGTCATTAGATGTTACTTATAAACCATGTATTTGGTCAATAAATGTTGGTAACAGATCATGTATTTGGTCATTCGATGTTACTTATAAACTATGTATTTGGTCAATAGATGTTTGTTACAGACCATGTATTTGGGCATTAGATGTTATTTATAGACCATGTATTTGGTCAATAAATGTTGGTAACAGACCATGTATTTGGTCATTAGATGTTACTTATAGACCATGTATAAAATATTAAAATAAAACTGTCTCGAGTGGAGAAATATCGTAACACACTTGTTGCAGTGGTGGAATCTATATTTCCATCTATTATAATATCAATTGTCAAAAATATTGAATAAAATAACAACCCAAGAATGTTGTAACATAATAATTTACCTGGATGTGTGCAAACAATATTCATTTGAATAATGAAATCGTTCAATTGTGTAATCGATAGGATGCATCGTCATGTTGGCATGACCACGAAAGGTAAATAAGTTAGACTTCACTTTACTGTACTTCAATTATCGGAAAATATTTTCTACCTGATATCGATGAAACTAAATGTTTTAATCTTATCATTGAAAATGCAAAATGGTCCAATTTTTCAGATGAAGTTATTTTGGACAAAAATGTTTCCAAAAATTATACATTAGTTGCAGTTTAAAACGACGTGACAAATTTGTTTTGCCTTTACACAGAACATTTATTTGATAATAAGCATGATGATATTAATCCCTTAAAACATTTTGCTGTTACATCAATCTTTATCATATTTTGGGATTTTAGGAGTTCTGTAAATTTTGTGTAACTTACCACTTGATCAGCGTATGTTTGGAATGATTGATTTCTATTTTATAAGTTGTATATGTGTTTTTGAAAACAAACTCACATAAGAACATAAAATGGGTAAATTTTGTTCAAGGCTTTCAGAATTAAAGAAAAAAAGTTTGATTGTTGTACTTTTGGCATTGATTTATCGGAAATTGCACCGTATGACTATTTTATAACATAGAATAACAGAAAGTACTATCAATAAGCCTTTAACTGGCATCTTATATAACCCTTTAGTACCTCTGGGTTTGGAGGTGGTGCTCAATGGCGGAGGATCTGGACCACCTAAGCAGAAGTGGAGCCTCGTTCCGGCATAAGATAACCTAAAACACGAGAACGACACATCGTACAAATCACGTCTAAAGAAGACTTTAGCCAGAATATATAAATACGCTAAGGTAAGTTTAAGAATATGGATAGAATTGGGGAATGTAGTATCCGGTAGGTATTTAGTCTGACCATCTTAGACGAACTACCGAAAGTACCCACAATCCCCTCTTTGGATGAATGAATAATATGAAGCAGACGCTACAGTTATATCAGAGAGCCATCCAATAGCACCAGTACGATTAGGTACTAAACCACGTGCACAGGTGAGCAGACGCGACAATTATTACATTGGCGTCTACAAGCAGCCTTTCGTGGAATCTGTAAGCGGGAAGATTAATTTTCTAACCAAATCAAAAAGGGAAGGGACCACAACAGCAGTCGACATTTTGACATTGGTAAACCCTGACAGGTCACTTATTTCCAGTGTTTGCTTCTCAGTTGTTCTGAGGTAGTAATTCACGAGTTTTGTGGGAGAATAGGCTTGGGTTTGTACTTTGGGGCTGTGTTTCAGTCACAAAGAAGTTATTTATCGAGGTATCACACTTAACCGTTCGCGGAGCCCTTGTAGGAGAAGTGTGATCCCCTATGATTGATTGATCAATTCCTGGGTCTTTGAATTTAACAGCCGATACTATAAGTCATATTGCTCTGTTGGTGCTCCTGAAAGTTCATCAGCAGGATATTTTTTTTCGTGCCGTTTTGGTCATATATTTATTTTTGAAGAAGGAGAGGGTAAGCAGGATTCTTTTACCCGACTTTTTACTCGTTCTCGTCACTGTTAACTTTTGGAACTCCGGTGGAACCCCGGATTGTTACAGTGCTGACGCTGTTGTTTTGGGGATATTGCATCGTATGAGGGTTATCTATCGGAAATTGCACCTTAAACGTTTTCGTGTTTACTGTCATAATCTGGTAGGTTCCAAGGAACCAGTGTACAAATCTGACATCCTTGAAAACACCACACACGAAAACATTCCAAATCAGACAATATTCACATGGCAAAGGTGAACATTAAATCGGCCACTTCTGAGAGTTGTTTACAATTCCTAGGTATGGGGTCCTAAAATTGCCAGCAAAATATGGGAATTAAAGAGGAGAAAGGTATCCTGGAGTTGGAGGACTTTCGGAAGTTCGCTATCTATAAGAGGTTGCCCTGGATGCTATGGACTTTAGTACTTCCTTGTCAGCTAACAGGGGTCTGTCCAAATGGGGAAAATTAGGGTAAAGAGGAGGAGGAGCACAAGGAGAAGGTGCAAATAATAGACAGCTTGATTGAGGCAAGGGCAGGGGTCCAATTACACCTGAATACCCTATCCATAGGGGGCAGGGGTGCAAGCGGGTATGACGGGAGGCTCTGTCTCGTCCTGCACCAAGGACCCCTGTACAAGTAAGAACTCCAAGGAGGGAACAGCAGTTAGGTCACCTTCACCGCCTTACGGGCGCAGACAGGACTTTCGGGCCCCATCATAGTCACCTCAGAGATGACAAGTACGAGGGTGAAACGCCTCGATCCCGGTACAGTAACCTTGGGGATACTAAAGAGGAATAGGAGGCATGGCAAACAGGTAATTTGAGGGGAGGTACCAAGGTTTCGGGACTCCATTGGGAAAGTGAGACCCAAGCCCCTTGGCAGGTCTGTAGCATGGGGCACCAGGGTGCAACGTGACGAGGATATGCGACCAAAGAAGCTCACGACGAGATAAATAAGAGCGACAGGAGGGAATGGGGACCAAATGCCCAGAGATCCCAAGAAAGGCCAAGGGGACCACCTTGGGGTAGACCACCAGTCCTACAAATTAGTCTCAAGTATGATGGGAAAACTAATTGGCAGGCCTTCTATGCTAAATGCTCCTGACTGGCTCAGGTAAGCGGGTGATCCCAAAGTGAGTGAAGGGACCAATTGTGCTGGTCATAGCGAGTTCTGTGCCTTGCTGGTGGAAAGGAGGAATGATTTGTCCTATGAAGACATGGTTAATAAATTGGCCAAACTGTTTGGGTTCAATGAGTTGCCCGAAACAGACCAGGTTCAATTCAGCATTGTCAGGCAAGGTGGGGACGAGACCCTGGAGGACTGGGTTGACAGAGTCTTGTCCTCGCCACCAAAGCATTCCTTCACCTGCCTGAGGATCATATGTATCAACAGGCGATCATGAGGTTATAACAGGGGTCGCAGACAGGGAGGCGGGAATGTTGGCCTCCAATGTTAAGCCCAAAAGCATCGAGGAGGCAGTGGATAAAATACGGTGGCATCAGCATAATCACCAATCTTTGGCCTGTCTTCCAGGAAGGAGGTAAAAGTGTCAGCCCAGACACCTGAGGTACGGGGGAGGGGTTGACAATTATACGGTACGTTCCGCCACCAAGTCGGAAGTCACTAGGCCTTCCTCCCACAAGGAAGTCAAGGGGTTGCACACCCAGTTTAGCACTTTTAAAGGGAGGTATAAGGAACCCTGGGAATTTAATGTCTGAAATTCAGAAGTTGTCCTTAGCTGTGAAGACCAGTGCCTGTCCCGGATCCAGTAGCTCCTCTCCCAAGTACCCAGGGATGGATGTTTACACTGCTGGGATGTAGGATATTTTAAGAGGAGTGTCTTAAGATTATGGGGTCTAGTTCCCTAGACAGGATGATGAAAAAGGCACTTTTCAAGAACCTAAAGGTCCTTTCAACTCCAACGGGTTGACCCACTAGGTCTAAGGTTGGCCCTGGAACAGGAAGTTATAAAGGACCTCAAAATATGTGTTTCCTCATTTACGGAAGGGGTTGCTGATGGTTTGCAGGATTCTAAGGTGAAATCACTTCAGGGTCCGGTAGAGGGTTTGGGACTGTGTAAAACCATTCTAACACCAGGTCACACGCAAGAGGGATTGCCGTGATCTCAGAGAAAACAATAACATTTTTTCTACCCCCTTTCCCTTTGTAATCGGAAATCTGTCTAAAGAAACGCGTATTTAAGAGTTTCCAAAGGTATTCCAATATATTCAAACAAAACAACTGTGAACGACATGATTGTTGAATCGAAACGAATTAATTCTTGCTCGAGATGGTTCTCCATCGTTATAAATCAACTATTTAACATGATCTTCCAGGACATGAAGCTATTGAGTCAGAAGTTTTTATATAGTAAAGTTGAAATCATCTCTTCGAAAGTTTTACGGTCGCAATCATGATTTGGTTATTCATTTTGTATATTTTGGTCACAGATGTCAACATATATGTTCCATTTAACAGCGTTATAATCCCGTCTCATTTCATCGATTATTAATTCATTGAATGCGACTTATCACCATATTATTAATGGCCATGAGCAACGTAACAGGTGACACTAAACAAGCAAAACTGATTACAATTCTGTAGCACCTAACGTCAACCCGGATTTCGTGTTGTGCTCGCGGTGGTCAGTATTTATTATTATGTGTAGTTTTTCACGGAATGTTGTCTATTTGCTGGTCTTTTTCTGTTGGTCAGTGTTCATTTTCATTTTTTATTTTCTTTGGTTGTATCTTTGAACATTATAAGGTTTGATGGTCATATATAACAAACGAACTAATATTTGCGGAATGAGCTATGCAACGGAGTTTTTAAATATGATTGATGGAAGGAAATCTTTGACATTTTCCATGTAATTGTCTCAAGTTTTATATATCCACCATTGTAGGAACATACAAGCAGGAAATTACGTACATTATATCTGAATATGGTAAAAAAAAATTAAACCGTTGATATTGTGCGGAAATGATTCATCCTTTGCTTTTTCGTGTATAACATCATTTTACAAATATTTCATACACGGATGGTTTATTTTCGGCGTGAACTTGAGAGGAAACTGGAATAGTAAGGAGCATAAGTTTCATTACTCAAAGGTAGGATTGGTTGATTTTCTTTAAACTCTTTCGTTGGTTACAGAGAAATATTTACTTTGAATTAACGTCGTTAAGCACGGTAATATCATTTTCTACATAAGGCAATGCCTGTATCAAGTCAGGAATATGACAGTTGTTTTCCATTCGTTTGATGTGTTTGAACTTTTGATTTTGCCATTTGGTAAAGGACTTTCGTTTTGAATTTTCCTTGAGTTCGATATTTTTGTAATTTTACTTTTATACGTAAGTGCAAAATAACAGCACATAGTTTGAATGCATACGTGCTCTTTACGTAGATCTTTTATGAGATTTGTGCTTCATATACAAATAGCCCGTACAGACTCCAATACACTATTATTCCAAGAAGTAAATACTTTGCAGTCTATCATTTTAAAAGATGCAATAATACCGATTTAGTTCTTCAAAAAAAAAAAAAGAAGATTGAACACAGAATTTGAACCTATAACGATATACATTAGAGAAATCAATTATTAATCTTAATAACACTCTTTGAGGAAATAACAAAAGTATTATTAATTTGTTCTTGTAATGTTTCTAAGTTAGTTAATTGTTTAAAGATACTTTTAAACAAATAAAGGAGGTAAGAAAAAACTAAGAAATACTTTGTTGGAAGATAACATTGTTAGCTTATCTCCCTTTAGCTGTGTGGTGATGACGAAAACACTTGTAATTTGACCAAGTTTTGTTAAAAGTATAAATTCCGAACCTGAATTTGAGTTTAGCACAATTCAAAGGTTTTCGAACTTTCTACCCTTTGTAATACTTAGTTGATATTGAAAATAAACCTTTATTTAACTTCAATTTCCCCATTTGGTTTACTCTTTAACTTTTTGATGGTAAGTTACAATGCATGTACAACTAACATATCGTTAAACAATTATCAGAAACATTTAGATGCATAGTAATGTTTATCTTAATGGAGGTATCGCATCTACTTAGTTTTATAGAGGAGGTAAATGTTTGGCGTTTCAATATTTTATCATTTGTATCATATCTTGTTATTACAATTCTATTTCTATTTTAGATGATTTGTATGCTTGTAGGGATGTTGATGCTTACCAGTTACTTGACAAACATTCAAGCAGGCTAGTTGATTTCTAACATAATATAACAGTACCCTTTACAGCATTGCTATAATGTACTAATTTTGATTTTGTTGAAAAGCAATCCAGATAGGTAAATTGAGATAAACGTAGTTTACCGATGTTCAAGTCTCACAAATCGACATAGAAGACAATCAAAGTAAAGAAAAAATGAAATATTCACATGAACTCCAAAATAAGCGAGACAGGATGCGTGGTCGACAGGGTAAAGGTCTCATGCTATGCATTCATCACCCACCATGCAATCTGAAAGCGGAATATATCATAGCTTTGTTAAGGAGTTTTAAATTATTCATAAGTAAATAAATGAGTAAATAAATAAATGGTTTATTATAGTGACATGTGTAAATCAACATCAATAAATATATGTACAAAATATAATTCGACATACAAAACACTCCCGGCTAAATGGACCAATAAGTCACCTTTACATTTCAATATCACGTGTTAATTGTTTTGAAAAGTTTAAGAATGTTAACTAAAGTCAACTGTTTGTTTTCTACGGAAAAGTGACGCTGCTAAGTATATACCTATTTTTAGTGTGATTAAAAACGGCAAAATGTGATGAAATAGATTTAAGGTAGTGTAGGCCTAGGGTAAAACAAACAAATGAATGGTTTTTTTTCAAACTTTGTGCAGTTGATCACTATAAAGAAAGGCGGGTGATACTGAAGGAATATTCAAACTCAAATACATGATAGACATTTCTTATATTTAGTATTAAGTGCTACAATTAAAAGTTTTAAAAACAAGAACAAAATATAAAGGTCACCTTGCATTTAAAGTAGAAAGACACTTGATTAGAAGGAAGATCAAAAGAAAACCTCAGCTAAACGTTTGATTGTCTCTACCATGTACACGATTGTAACTTACTAATTTGTCAGTGCCTATAACTAGTACCTTGTTAATATCAAAGAACTTATCAGTAGCTTTTGTAATGAAGCATATGAAAATAATGCAGTTTAATATTTTGCAATGTTAAAATTTATTTCAACTTTTGACTCTTTTCACTTTCTTGTCAAACCAGAGTTTTCTTTTCAATCAAATGTCTTTTAACAAAATCTGATTACAAATTTATTTGCTGCAACTCATATAAGGCCTATTTCTGTAATGCAATTGGTAAATATGCTAGATATGCTTATTGGAAGTGTGATGCAATGATTAAAGCTGTCAATTTATTCATTGACTACATCTATATAAGTTTCAGCAATAAATCTTATTGAAAGGTTGTAGGTATTCCTATCGACATCAATTGCGCCCTATTAATAACAGACTTGTTACTGTACTGTTATGGAGTACAGTATATGGCCAAACTCAGTAAAGATTCTTCTAAATTCCATTTCATTGATAAATTAAACAGCACTTATTTTCCCGTGATGATAAACAATCCAGAATTTATCTATATTTACTGCCAACATTTACCCCCGATGAACTTTTCATTTTCCCAGGTTAGGCGGACGGTTGAGCACTCAAAAACATGTGTAAGAACGCCTCATTCCGTTTGTGTCTATCTTAATTCGTCTAGAGCTTATGATAGTGTAGTTGTCGTTGGTTGCTGTCTACCTAACTTGTTTTTCTTTTATTGTTTCATATATGAAATCAGGCCGTTGGTTTTTCGTTTGAATTGTTATACATTTTTTATGTTGGGAACTTTTATGGCTCACTATACGGTTTTGCTTAATGTTTAAGCCGTACAGTAACATACAGCTGCCTAAATATATGTCTGACAGTTAGTTTCTTGTGGCCAATGACCTCATTAGCAATCACACCACATCTTCTTATTTCTATATCTGGTCTTTAATTTTGTTCTCAGTGTAAACAATTGAAGATTGTTAGTTTTGGACATATTGCAGTTAAATGTTGTAGGAACATTTGTTTTTGTTTTGTTTTGTTTTGTTTTGTTTTGTTTTTTTTTTTTCTCTAGCTGATGGCTGATAAGTATTTATCTATTGAACAGTTAATTTGTTTCTTTTTTTTGAACGGGTAGAGTTAGATGTTTGTACCAATGTTAGTCACGAATAAAATTACACTGTTCTCCGTAATCCTGAAATATCCTTATACATGCAGTGGAATCTTCTTCAACCTAGTAACTCCAACTTTTGGAAGGGATTGTCCGAATTAATTGAAGAAATTCATGGTATGACTAGTTATATTGTTTGCTATTAATTTTAAAAATACAGTGTATGAACCCTGAAATATGGTTTGCGTTCTAGCTACAGTATCATGATTTATTAGTTGATCTATTGAAAGGTTTCTATGGACCCGTAACAGATTATAAAAATAAGGAGATGTGGTATGATTGCCAATGAGAGAACTATCCACCAAAGTCCAAATGAAGTAGATGTAAGCAACCTTACGGCCTTCAACAATGAGAAAACCCATACCGTATAGTCGCTATAAAATGCCCCGACATGACAAATATGAAACAATTCAATTGAGAAAACTAACGGCCTAATTTATAACAAAACAATTTAATTGTAAGTCTATGCCGAAAGGTACCAGCTCTTCTTATATTGTATGTATATGCAAAGGCATAAAACAAGCTGTTTTGTAATAAAAACACTTTGGATTTCTCGTTTAAATTGTGTCACCTTTTGGTATGTATGGTATGAGTTTTGCTCGTTTTGAAGGTCGTACGATGAACTAGGGGTAACTGTGGTAAGTTATTAGGCGTAGTAACGTGTCACTTTATGATGTTTGTTTTGAATTTCATTTGGATCGCCTCTCTTTGAAAGGCAAAGTTAAACAGTAACGCCAGCGGACCTTGCAATGACATTGTGAGAACAATTTCCATGGACAGTTAGTTTTCAAGGCAACACAGGTTAGTACATCTCAGATTTGATAAAAATGTGTAAGAAGAAAAAGCCCGCGTTTAAATCTTGTTTTATATCTTATTCCATCAATCCGAAAGTTTTATTGACCGAATGCCCTTGAAAAGATAAGAATCTAGTCTGTACGAAAATCTGAAATAAATACTTCAATTTTCTGCTGAAATATGCAGAATACTATCTTTATTCGACCTTTATACAGGCTAGCCGGACATTTTGACAAAAGGGACAAGTAGAAATGAAGCATTTATCTGAATATTTTTCGTACGGAACGAAGGACACCCAATTTGTTTTAGGGGCGATTTAGAGCTTGTCATATATTGTTGAAAGGATGCATGCTTCCATCTCTATCATTTGGAAAATAATATTGTGTATGCAGGTCGTTGACATATGAACATTAACGAATACCACAATGTTTTATATATCTATAATCATGATAGTTACTATACTATGAACTAATAATAAATCTGAAATACAGTGTTGAATTCTTTAATTAATATGTTACAGGAACTATCTGATGGCAAGGAAAAGAAAGATTACCCGCATAAAACAGGAAGAGAAGGAAATATATCCATCATGGAAAAGGCAATAATGGATGTAGGAAGAGGCATGAAACACACGAGTGTTCTGTATAATACTCCCAGATCACATTAAGTGGGTGATTTGACTTGGAAGACAATACTGTACCTCCAGGAGCCAAACAGTTCTAATCAATAGTAAAGATAACAGACAAAACAAAACAGGTGGCGACTTATACTAAGGTGATAGGGTAACTCACCACATTCGAAGTGAACTTAAAATCGCATCAGAAACATTATTTGTAAATGAAAATTTAAAAATATTCATGTTTTCATTTCACGCACATTATTGTCAGTTTAATACTGAAATAAAATTGAGAAGGATATGGGGAATGTGTCAAAGAGACAACAACCCGACCAAAGAGCAGAAAACAGCCCAAGGCCACCAATGGGTCTTCAACACAGCAAGAAAATCCGCACCCAGCTGACCCCTAAACAAAAATTTGTAATAGTTTAGTGAAAATGGACGTCATAATTAACTCCGAAACATATAATAGAACTTAAATTAAAACACATACAAGACTAACAAAGGCCAGAGCTCCTGACTTGGGACAGGCGCAAAATGCGGCGGGGTTTTAAATCCTTTGATCGAGAAAGATTATGTTTGCAAATACAGTGCTAAGGGTTTGGAGTTTCTTGATTTTGATAGAAGATCCTTCCTGTCCTTACTGTTTATATAAATGTAAAGAATATTAACAGTTTTTTTGTGAGTTTCCGTCATACACTTTAAAAGGATCATACTCTTGAAAAATTGTTATGAGTTATACTCTGTGGTCACCATGATAAGCCAATCAGCAACGAAAACAATATTCAGAATGTTAGGGCTGTTCATTAATATATATTTATTCAAAATATTTGCATTGTGAAATACATTTTATATCAAACAATTTAACAAAATGTTTGTTTTAAACTTGTATGTTTGTATTTTAATGTATTTTCAATTTATGAGACAATTACTGGATGAAAATTAAAATCAATAAAATGCAAATATATCAATAAAAGAAAATGAAAACTATTAATAATTGTTCTCTTAAAATGATAAAACTAACAAAATGCACCATTGATCTCCAAAACCATTTTTCATTCATAATTCTTATTAATTAAAATGTATGACTCTTATAGGTTGCACTTTGTAAATACAGCTGTTTTTCAAACCACACCTCTTTTGGGGAGATGTATAATAAATCATAGACAATTAATTTTGTTTACGTACTGGTTCCCGGATATGATCTCTATGTTTCATCTCATAGAGACATAACTTGGGGATGTTACCAGTAAATATAAATATTCATAGTGATCAAGTTGAAGTCTGTGAAATCCTTAAGTCATGGTTGGGGTAGTATAGAAATTTAATGTAAGTTTAAACTCTTAGAGTTCAGGGGCATATTAACGTTGAAAATATGCCGCACAGCCCTATATTTTGACCTTTGAAAAATAGTAGTGCATATGAATATTCCATTCTGGGATTTATTTTTTTTAAACTTCATGGTAAAAGTGGTACAGTTTTAGCCATGAAAGGAGTTCCTATGGGAAATTGCATTGTTGATATTTACAGAAATACAACCTATATTGGGTAAAAAAGGAACATACATTATTTCACCAAATCTGGTTTATCTCAGAGATTTTAATGAAATTAAATCAAATATGAAGTTTTATAAATATTTCATGACGATTGAGAAAATCCTGGGCCTTAACTATGATGACTCAGCATAAATTCACAGTTTACAGTATGCATAGTTTAGTTAAAGCTCTGAATGCAAAATAAATTCATTATATGTGCATATTAGTAATTTTAATTGTTTAGAAGTGCTTATATTTACTATGCAGTCATTGAAACTCATAGATCCTTCCTGAATATAATTGGTGGGGTGTTTTTATCCTGTCGATAACCCAAAAGTAAGCCGCAGCACCTAAATGTGCTTTTTGTGATCACGCATAAAAAATACAAGTTAGAAATACAAAAATACCTCGATAAAACTAACAATAGTGTGTTATATCCTAAATTTGCACTAAATATTCCATATTGTTAGAAACAGCAGAATAATTAAGAAATTTGAGGCCCCCTCAGGGCAAAAACAGAGAAAATGCCTACCCCTGGGTCATAAAACAAATAATTTAACTTGTAAATGCTAAGACTTTATAACTTTAAATGTCTTTTGTATAGAAACCAATAACTGTACTTGGAAGTTATGCAAAATCAGATGTTAGCAGTCATTTCTATAAAACTATTAGTGAATTCATACACCAGACTGGTATCTTCATACATACAACTTTTGCGAATATGGCTTTGTTTAAACACTTCTAGGTCATATATTAGCTAACTTATGTTACATATATGGTAAGAGATGATACTGTTGTGACAAGATTTCTTAACTGACTATTTGAGGCAGTAATTGTGAACTTTCATTGACAAAAGGCATACAGTAAGATGTGGACTGGAGACAGAGGCAGGATTGGACACTTTATATAATCTTGAATGTTGGAATGATTAGCTGCTAAACATTACATTTATAGTGTTCTGAAATGCTTTCAGTTTGTTATCAAAATAGTTTCAAACAGGTTCTAGATATTTCATGTCAAAAACATGCTCATAGGGTAAGCTGGCAATAATTAAAGTCTTGTTTTCAAATTCTGTACAAAAATTGATACAGGGTGAAGGTATTAAATGTACTGTAAAAGAAAACTTGGAGTATATGCAGTGATTTCTTTCAGGCTATAATTCTGAGATATAAGTATTGTTCTGAGAAAAGTGTTTTAGAAAGTTTTCTATTGGAATAGATGTTAGTATAGGTTGCACTTTGCAAATACAGCTGTTTTTCAAACCACACCTCTTTTGGGAGATGTATAATATTCATAGACAATTAATTTAGTTGACGTACTGGTTCCCGGATATGATCTCTATATTTCATCTCATAGAGACATCATTGGGAATGTTACCAGTAAAGATACATATTCATAGTGATCAAGTTGAAGTCTGTGGAAATCCTTAAGTCAAGGTTGGGGTAGTATAGAAATTTAATGCAAGTTTAAACTCTTAGAAGTTCGGGGCATATAAGCGTTGAAAATATGCCGCACAGCCCTATATTTTGACCTTTGAAAAAATAGTAGTGCATATGAACTTTCCTTTCTAGGATATATTTTTTTTCAAAACTTCATAGTAAAAGTGGTACAGTTTTAGCCATGAAAGGAGTTCCTATGGAATTTGCATTGTTGATATTTACAGAAATGCCACCTTTAAAGTGAATGTTCTAATTACTTACTACTGTTATCCAAGTGCGATACATTAGTAAAATTAAGTACATGATATTTAATATGTTGCATTTAAAAGATAACTTAATATAACTAAGCTGACTGAAAGTAGTTCCGTTAGAAATTTTATATGTTTTATGCTTGGCATTTCATTCATGATATAACTTATTGAAATAACTCAATTCTCGCAGATGCACCTACACGGAATCTCAAATTTACCCTACAGGTGTGCTTGTTTGTCAATATGTGTAAAATACCTAGCATATTATTGATTTTATTTTAAAATTATTATTTGAAGTATTCTTCTAGTCGGATGACGTAGTTATGATGTGATTGATTAGGTCTTTCCACTTTTCTGTGGAAAGACTTATTGTATTTGTTCTGATTATTATTTTTCTTCTTCTTCCACCACATTTTTTCTTACGGTGTTTGGTGGTTTCGCAAGATGTCGCTTATTTTTTTTTTTTTTTTTTTTTTGCATAGGATATCGAACAGTTATTGCACTTTTGAAACTAAACTTGTTTAACCGATCACTTTCTATTGTAAGTGTTATCTCCCCAAACACTGTTTTTCATGTGCGCATCTCCTTCGCAACCGTAAAAGATTACAACAAAATTATTTTACCAATTCGCTCGTTCTATCCTCAGGATCTGAAGAATAATTTTGACCGAAGCCATCCGGAGACTCCATATGAGAGTTATTTCCCCTTCTGCATTTGATATAAGTGATATGTTTTTGCAACTGGTAAACCATAAGTGATAGAGACCTAGGGTCTGTTGATTTGAGGTCCTTGGTCCAAAATGAAGAAAATTAGGTCAAGGTCAAAGGTCATTTTGTAGATTTTACATTCAGTTCATATCGCTTCTCCTAGAAAGAGCTATAGATGTCGACAAAACAATTTAACCAAAATGTTTGTCGCGACATGTCCTACTGGAAATATTTTGTCAAAATGGTACGCTTCATTTTATTTAAGGGTCTGTGCCCTGTTATGGTTAAATCAAGAAATTACTTGCAGCTATCATGTTGTAAATGTTTCCTATCTCAATTATCAACCACAGTCTATCACTACACTCACCCCCCCTTTCAACTTATTTTTTTTAGTTATCCCATTTCTACGAGAGAGAAAAAAAAATCGCTTTTAGTCCCGTACATTTTACTGCAAAATGTTGATTCTTCTTATGTTCAAACTTCTTTCTGAAATAGAAATCCATCTCTGCAAAAATCTGCTCCAATGCATGTATTTTCTGAAATTAATCGATAAATATTTTGTTAAAATACTATAACAACAGCATTAATTCTGTGTGCATGCAATGAATGAAGACTCGTGGTCAGCGATTAGACAATAGTTTACCTGTAAAATGAATCAAGAATATATATTCCCGTTAGACCCGTTCGGTCCGCTTGATTGAGAAATTAGATTCAGTGACGTAGAAATCGCTTCCAAGTTCGTAAATATTACTAAAATCCTACATTCAAATTTCTAAACATGCATTAAAATACAAATATGTGCTCCCGTAAACATGTGTACGTAAAATACATGCATGATCCGACATCAATGACCTGTAAAAAATAAAACCAATAGTGATCGTGTTTCTCCGATCAATACACATGTGCTCTGTTCAACGGTCTCCCCTGAAAAGATATTAATAACTCCAGACATATATATTTGAGCGTCACGTGACTTCACAACACCATCGCGCGCGGACCTAAAATTAGAATATAACATTCCATATCCAAATATAGAAAGCGAAACTTCCAAGACAAAATGTTACTCAGTTTTTTCCTACAAGTTCAAACAAAATGCACACACAACAAAAAAAAAACATGAAGTCCAAGTTCCCGTAGAAAATAGAGAAAATTTATAAAAGGAAGATATTAGGATTTTTATTCATTAGGAAATCCAGGCCGTCCGTTTGGCTGTCCGGGATTAACAAGTACGCAGCCACGTTTTGTCAGAATACGAACGTTAAATTCGATGCCTCGCATAGAGAGAGTGCCATGCAAACTTTCAATCAATCAATCAACCAACCAACCAACCAACCTACCAACCAATCAATCAATCTGTTTAATACGGGTCCAAGATCTCATTTGTATCTTTTCGCTTGTATCAAGAGACCCTATCCCATGTGTTTGATTAGTATATCAGTAAACCAACCAACCAACCAACCAACCAATCAATCAATCAATCAATCAATCAATGTTTCGGAGGAAAAGACTGTTAACAATTGTTTTTAAATCAATTGATTAATATTTCTTTGTTGTTATAATGTTTGTGTAATATAGTGTATCTTTTATTACCAAGAAAGGTTTCCATATGGATAGCCCGTTCCTCAATCAAATTTGAATAAGCTTTTGTTTCAGCTAATCATACTAATTAACCACGTCACTTGGACTCTGGTAAATAGTTGTCTAAATAGCTATATAACCACACCGTCTCATATTTATGTTGGAATTTGGCTACAATACCACTATTACTAAATAACATGATACCATTAATCTACAAATATATCGATGAGTACTTCCTAGTTGGATCTGTATCTACATATAGCATACCCTTTTATTAATGTTTATTACGGTGAAGTACAAACACAAACCTTCATCGATAACATCTTATTCATATTTTCCTTCCTGCGTTTAAAATGTTTACATTTAAAAGCGCCATGACTGAAGAGTGCAATTGATATTTGATCAACTGGGATTTTACAAATTCTAGTCAAATGTAATATGTATGAAAACAAAATTAATAATTTCAGTAGACCCACAAAATAAGTTAAAGATAACATTTTGTCAAAACCCAAAGTTAGCGTTTCGTGTTACCTGGATGATTGATAACTTTTAATATGATCAACGTTTTAATTCATTTATCATTATGCGCACTTTTTCGGAATATTCAACAGAAGATCTAATAAAATAATTGTTGTCAAAAGAATTTCTACCCGACCTTTGTTCAAATCTAGAATTTAGTTTTTAAAATATAACTTGAACCTACAACGTCCGATCATAAGTTTCAATTAAATAGAAATCGTAAATATAAATGAATAATTTCCACTATCGTTTCATTATTTTTATCATTTAATTTGGTTTTACTCTCTTTCTTGTTTGTTTGTCTTTGTTGCACATTTGGTAATAATTCTTATTCACAGAAGGTAAACAGTTGCATCAGTATTTATATATCCACGATGTTTGCCTGAATAATTTGGCAGAGTCCCTAAGTCTTGTTTCAGGAATTTACAACCTGAACCAAGTTTCATTGTGTATGCATATTGATAAATCATAACTAATTTAGTAAATACTAAAATCAAGGGAAAAGATCACTTGTTTTGCGCCTTGAATTCAAAAATATGAAAGTACTATACATCTATGAAATAACATCCTAACAATGTAGGCGGGACAATGGTCTGGCAGATACAGTTTTTAGTTTTTGTTTTGTACTATATCTTTGCTTAAGACATCAAACTAATTTCATTTTTCTTTTGAGAATGAACATATCTTTTAAAATGGCCGAAATTATATCTAATATACGTACTTTAATAGTAAAGATGAATAATTCTTGAAGTTGAGAGGTCAGTATTTCAATGTCTATGTGTTCATTTCAAACACTCTGAAATATTGTTTCTATGTCTGCGTAATCAAAACCTACGAATACCAGCTTTGACATCGCTCTACCAACGAGATGAAAGCAAAGGAATAAATGGGCATACTTGCTTAGTATGTACAATATAAAAAAGTCGAAAGTACAATGATACGATCTTTGAATTTTTCAGATCGTCGGAAGGTCGACCGCTGGTTAATTAAACCATGTTAATGTCTTAATTTTCTGAAACTGAAAACGAAAAGTCATACAACAGTTAACAAAACACTAAACAGAAAAGTAAAGATCGAAGTTTTTTCTCATTAGTTTTCCTTTCTCCTTTCTTGTTTTATTGTTCTTATCATTATTTATTTAGAAAATGTATCTATCAATATCAGAAGACATCCGTCTGGAAGCATCTTTGCAGGCCAGAGTGTAATATACATTTGTGAAAGTGGTAGCAGAAGTACAGCAAATAACTATTCATGGACAAAGAACGACATTGTAATATCCAATTCGTCAACCATCGTGTTAGAGAATATAACACATAAAGATAATGGAAAATATACATGTCATATGAAGAACAGACAAAGTTACATAACAAAGAATAACATTCTGATTGTGAATCCACCATGCATGGAGCCACACGGTAAACATCGAAATAATTATTAAAGTAGAAGGTTGTAGCCTTTTAAATTGTGTCGAAAATATATAATAGGTTTTATGATAGTTATGTAATTACAGTTATGTCTCATCTAGGACAAAAACCTCACAGACAAAAGCACCCAAGAAAAGGCCACCGGACAAAAAGCACCCTGACGAAATTCCAGACTATAATTACATATCGTTAGTTCACGTATAAAATATATATTATAATTATGTATAAGATTATTTTACAAAGAAACTAGACCTGAAGTTAATAAATTTATTAATCAGCACTACGTATTAGGATGCAGTATAAGTCGTTCAGTACACATATATAACTATGTAATGTTCAATAAAGAACATTGTCGTTGCTGGTTCAATTATTTTCTTAACATAATTTTGCTTTTAACGGCAATTAAAAATAGTTTATAAATTTATGTATCTTCAACAAGATGTTTAATTAAAGACAAACGATGGATATTTTTGTTTGTAAAATGATACATAATTAACTTTGCATTCCTAATAATAGCAAAACAAATAGTTTTATTTTGCAATCAATGTAAAAAAATCAATAAAGCATGAAATAAACACAATTTAAGATTTGTAAGAGAACAATTAGATTTTGAACTTCAAATATTTATAAAATATTAATTTTAAACACAATTATTATAAAGGTGAAGCTTTTTTCGGAAGGCTTTTGTCCTATCCAATGAATTGAAATAATATAAAACTATATAAATTCCGTGCGTCAGAATAACGTTCAGATAATATTAAACTGTTCATGTGTATTTAAATCGGAATAAGCGTATATTCGTTTACGAATATTTATTCTATTTTGACATCATTAAATCTTGTAGTTTAAAACGACAGGCGAAAGATAACCAAGAAGCATTGACACTCATAAGTCGAAAATAAACTGATAACGCCATAACAAAAAAAAAAAACGAAAATCGACCAAAAGACAAGCAACAGTATACAAAACACAACATAGCAACTAAAGAATGGGCAACACGATCCGCACCAAAACCGGGGTGATCTCAGGTGCTCCAGTACGGTAAGCAGATCATGCTCCAAACGTGACAACCGTCGTATTACTCCTATAACGTATGTTGTCAAATATCAAGTGATGAGGCATCACGCAATAGCTTATTGGTAAATGACCTCTGTCTAACACTAAGACACCACCAATTCAATAAATCATCGGTCATGTAAATTTTCTAACCTTGAAACTTATAATCGAATTTGTTCACAAATAAATCAAAGCGACAGTAATTTGCCGATGCTTAAATCTCGTAAATCTATTAGGAAAAGACACATCAAGGTAATAAAAAGAACCTTAGGGAATCACCTGAACTCCAAAATGAGCGGGACCGGGTGTGGCAACAGGAAAGCGTTCCTGGCTTTGCGGGCATCAAAAGCCATGCGAATTCACACTCAGTAAAATGGTATAATCCAGAATAGGAAACAATCTGTAAAATTACAAAACAGACAACTATTCTGGTATCTAAAGATCTTAGACTACGTAAACATGTCGCTAGTGAATTGAGACAACTGAGTATTGGTCAGCCTATTCGGGAATATGACCGTAAAGCGTATGTAAATGAATTGTCGATAAGAGTCTTTCTTTCTCATAAAACTGTTGACGCAGTTTTGTGTAAGGAGCACACCTGCTAATGAAGTCCGTATACTGTGAACATGCACGAGCGTAACATTTATAATCATATACGTAAGCGCCATATGATGGAGCAAAAGGTATGTTCTTGCTAAGAAATGGGACGTTGACAATTGGAAAATTTAAATCAACACGTTTGTCAGAGATTCTAGTTTGAAGTCGGCAATTTGTGTCAATACAGTAGAAAGTTTCAAGATATGAAGCAGACATACTTTTGTTTTAATTTTGTACCCTGGCATAGGTTGACTCTCACGTATTTGGAAACTCTTTTCAGGTTTTGGTTTCCCGTGTTTTAATCGATCATCTGATTGTTTTTCATTCGAGCGCCACTGACAAGTAAACGAAACGCGGTATTCAGTTACAAGTTATAAGACCAGTACCTTTGATGATTTGTTTCAAGCACTGAGTCGATTCAACTGCTTATTGACGTTCTGACCTTTTTTAACCCGCAGGCAGATATGGCCTTTCAACATGGGTAAACTGCTGTTGTCTTAACTTAGCCGTGTTTGTCAAAATTGTTTTGAATTTAGGTTTTCAATGCTTTTCAACTTTGTATTTGATTTAGCCCTCTAACTGTTTTGATTTGAGCGCCACTGATGTGTTTCGTGTAGACGAAATACGCGTCTGGCGTAACAAAATGATAAACCCATTAAAGTTGAAGAGTTCATGTGTATGACGCCATGCATTTATGTTAGGACATCCTTTACTACAATTGTTCACACAATTGTGAATTGAAACGCTTTGACAGTGTATAATTCGTCTTCAAGAAGTCTTGACGATTAACGGTAATGTAGGTTCAGCTTGACACAGTGGATAAGTAAAAAAAAACACTGAGGCCAGGGTTTGACTAGGCAGTGTACAGTTTGCCCTTTACAATTGAACTAAGTTGGCAACTGGAAGGGTTGTATCCGAAAATCGTACTTTACTTGGCTTTTTCATTTTATTTTTATTTTATTGCAGCATCACTTATGAGTCTTTTGTAAACGAAAGACGCCTCTGGCATACAAAAGTTTAATCCTGGTATCTATAATGAGTTTGTTTACTTTATAAATGAATATGTTAAGAATACCAAAGAGACAATCAAAACTCATCAGTTGAAAAGTGGCCAACAAAATCATGGCTTAAAACAAAAACAACAAAAGAAAGAAAAACAACAGCCTTCACAACACAATATTGAAATCGTAATACTGAGTAACACAACCGTAATTCTACTTGTTTAACTTTTAAAGAACATGGTTTTGGCAAAATATTAATTTGTTGGGTGTTTTCATGTATTGCATAATTCTGTTGAAAATAAAGTTACTGTCCAAAAGATATTTTCATTGCAGGATTTCTTGAAATAAAGAGTTTTCTGGGCATTGGAATATCATTTGTACTCCTTATAGCATCTGTCATAGGCAATATTGTCATTCAACTTTACTGTAAAAGGCTGACAAGGATACCGCTTCGAAATGAAAACGAAATGTCAAGAGAACGAGTGCAAATGATCGATACACACGATGGGTATCATACTATTGATGCAGAACACTTTCGACTAGAGGATACTGAGATTGACAATACATCTGAAACGACAATTCATATTCCGGAGTATCTAGAAGTTTTAGATGTTCCAGATATGGCATCTGATATAATTGAAATACCTATAGATGATGACTATTTACATCCGTACTGCACAATGATGCAAGATACTATTGAGGTGCATGAGTACAGAGCTCTTGTTACAGAATGTGCTGAACTTAGTAGTTCAGACGAAGTATAAAATCAGGAATAAGGAAGATCTCTAGCGAAAAAGTTTCGGAAGTTATACACATTTACTTAAGTGCAGGCAGTTTTGATGTATATCTCTTAAGATACACATTAACTGTATATTTGTAAAGATGTATATAAGCTATACATTTGTTTAGATGCATATTAACTGTACATCTGTTGAGATTCATATAAACTATACATCTGTTGATATGCATATAAACTGACTATGAATCTGTTAGGATGTATACTATGTACATATTAACGATGAATTTAAACTGTTTTTAACATATAAATATATATATATTTATTAGCTGCGTCCATACATCTTTACTGATATGCAATTTTTATACATTTGCTCTGATGTGCCGTTTATATGCATCTCAACAGGTGTAAATCTTATTAACAGCGTTACAGATGTAGATTATGTTTGCATCTTAACTGGTATAAAGTATATATGCTTCTTTATAAATATGCATAAAGATTGTACTATATTAGCTGTGAAAGGCGTAAAATTTGCGCTCGATCACATCTTTTATCTTCTTAATTGTGAAATTTGAAATTCTAAGTAGCAATATTCCAGCAGCTCCTGTCTTTAAAATAAAATTAAGAATGGAAATGAGATGTGTCAAAGAGACAACAACCCGACTGAAGAGCAGAAAACAGCCGAAGGCCACCAATGGGTCTTCAACACAGCAAGAAAATCCCGTACCCGGAGGCGGGCTTCAGCTGGCCCCTAAAAAATGTGTACTAGTTCAGTGAAAATGTACGTCATACTAAACTCCAAAACATATAAATGAACTAAAATTAAAAACATACAAGACTAACAAAGGCCAGAGGCTCCTGACTTTGTATATATCTCCCAGATGATACGATATTTCAGAGCTTGCAATGTTAAATGAAGGGTTCCAAGTTTGGAAGTTAAAGTCATTCCTTGGTATATTTGACGGACGTCACCTCGAGTTGGTTGATCGTTATTGAATATCTGTTTCACGAATAAAGACGGATATGTTCCAATGTACTAACAACAATCCCATTTTTTTCTTCGAAAGTTCCATTGCTGAATTAGACTTATCACCGAATCTGTGCTTACATTAGCAATACGACTGGCGTCACATGTGGAACAGACTCTATCTACTGTTGTGGTGGGATGGGGTTGTGTTGTTCAGTTTTTGGTTTTCTATGTTGTGTCTTTTTTTTTTTTTTTTTTTTTATTGTTTACATTTTGGTCGCTTTTTGGCGTTGTCAGTTTGTCTTCGAATTGAGTTTAATATCTCTTTGGTAATATCCGCCAGTCTTATAACACCGTCATATTCTGTATGTATTTGTCTTATGTCATTCAGTGGCTTTCTTTTGTCGCTATATATCTTGTGTTTCGGTCATTGTTTTGTACATAAATCAGGCCGTTGGTTTTGCGTTTGAACAGTTTAACAATTTGTCATGTTTTACATAGCTTACTTCTTTGTATCGGTTTTGCTCATTGCTTATAGGTTCATCATTTTTCTCTAGTGAAGATTTGTCTCACTGAAAATTAAACCACATATTCGTATTTCTTGTTTTGTCACAATATATGGTGACTTTTTTTTCTTTGGCAGGTCGCTACTTGCATGAAAATACGGATATTGTTTGGTTTAAATTAGATGTGTCAAACTTTCCAGATCATTCTGAGTAATGAATGTATCTCCCTCATGCATAACTTTGATTCCTTGATTTATTCATTTTTAAATCTATGTTTGTTCCTTTTAATTTGATCAGCTCTCAGACGTTTATGATAAGTTTGGAACTTTGAAATATTTTCTCCTCGAACAGCTCTGAAGAGATGTTTTTTTTTGAAATGCGTTAATGTTATTGTTATTACCAATCTTCAATTATAATATATCGATTAAGAAGACAATTCAAGGCCATAAATTAAAAAGAAAACTGAAGAATTCGCATGAATTGCAAAAGGAGCGTCTCCTGCTTTCAGTTCTTTCATTTTGTCAAATATGTTCATTAATGGTCTTTTACTTATTTATTGTATTTAGTGTGAATTTAAGTTAATATAAGTTTTGAATCCTTTCGACTGATATTTTCATAGATTGCACAAATATTAAAAATATAATAGAAAAACAAAGGAGTTCATGCACAGCAAAAACACACAAACAGCAAAGCAACAGCGTTTTTATTGCTGTTGTTCATCTCAAAGTCACAGTCAGGCATTCAACACGGAGCAAAAACACTCTCACCTCACTGCAAGTTTCAGACGGCCCCTAGCACCGTCTTCAGCGGAATTTTTGCAAAAATAATTTGGATAGACTTTGTAGGATGTAACACCACCTAATCAGGCTCGGTAAAAAAGAACTTACTGGAAAGTAGTACATATTTAAAACAAAATAGTTCCTACGAATAAGGGTAAATCTTAAACTATGTAGCAGATATTTTAGTAATTAAGGTATCAGATGAAAGGTAAAGGACTGGTGATCCTTGTAGAACACACAATTTACTGATAATTTTGAATAATACAAAAATGTATAAATGAATTCTAAAATTGAAAGCATATATAGCCTGTTTCTCAGATATAAAGTGCCTGGTTTGGTGTATCCCAAATTCCGGTAACCATTGCAGTACGGTCTGATGTATAAATACAGGTATATTGATCCCGCTTGCATAAAATGTTTGAAGTAAAAATTTAACGTGGATAGGAATGAGGACCAATAATAGGTGGTGTGCGTCTTATTAAAATTTTAGTATACAAACTGGCCTAAAATTGAGAGAATTATGTGGCCCACATAAGAGAAGTTATCTCAAGAATAAATGCACCATAACTTTAAAAATACAGAAGAGCATACATATCAAGCACAGGGAAATTTTTAGGGCTTCCACACAGCACGAGAAAAAACTCCGTTAATATAATAGAAAACAAAGGATATAGTGTAACGTATTTGTCATGTGTTAAACATAAGATCATATTCTATATATTGATATTGACAACCTACTAAGCAAAACAAACTCTTAACGAAGTGACATCAGATAAACCCATATGGTTAAAAGGAAGTAAATAAAGATGACTGGCGCCACCTAGATTTTACATCCAAGATAATAGGTAGAAGTAAATTTATTTTCTGCTGCCTTGGTAATTAGAAATCAAAATTGAAACAGTGAGAAATGAGTGATGGCCATTGGTGTAGAAATAGCGAGAAATTTAGAAAAACTCTCAGTGACGATCAACATTTTCTGTGCTAAATTTAGCAAGGGTGTTCTTCATTCACACTATTTCGAAAATTTCGGAACCGTTGAGTACCCTTAAAAAGGTTATTGTTCTATCAAAAGCTGCGGCATCATATGTGTTTTGCCGTTTCAATTACACCCAAAGGTGTTGATAATTCAGAATTCGAAAAAATTTTCAATGGATCTTTGATAGCGAAAACGCAGGACCAAAAAGGCTACCATTGTCGCCTATGTAAATAATTACTTCCTTGTAACCATATGGTGAGCACATCAACCGTGATATGTTTGAAAGTAATAATAGCTAGAGGATATCATTTGAAACAGTACTAAAGTATTGAAAGAGATATATGAAAGAAATAATTCAATTAAAGAATTATTCATCGAGAAAAAATCAAAGATCATTATTCGCTGCTGTTTTAAGGTAATGTTTCGTATATGCTAGCAAAGTTTATCATCTTTTTCTCTTGGCAAAGACAAAGATGAATATGGGGCAAACATCAAGCTTAACAAAATAGCTGAAAAGAATGTCAGATCGACGTTTACTTCGAAAGGATTACCTAAGAACAACACGTATATACATTTGAAATGTTGGTTTGCATAAACCAAAATGTAAAGAGATCTCCCAAAATATTCTTGATTTAATAGAATTATCGTTGAATTGTTTTTGTTGTCTGACAAAATTTTGACTTTGATTCATTATCGTAGATTTGAACACGCTTGAAAATAAACGCGACTATAAAATGAAAAAAATATACATAGATATAAGAAGATGTGGTATGAGTGCCAATGAGACAACTTTCCATCCAAGTCACAATTTGTAAAAGTAAAGCATTACATGTTCACTTATGAATTACATTTAAAAGTGTGGATTATTTTTCCCGATAACTCTCTAACAAAGTATTTATTCATAGGTATATGTTCATTTCCAAAATGTTCCGAAGAATTGTAACTCTAGCATTGATTTTGTGAAACATTGATACCTAAACTATATAATTCTTATTCAAGAATTAGTGTTCCTTCTTTATCATACATCTCCACAGTTGAAACGATATTCCAACGCTTTGGTTTCCTTTCTGGATATAAATGACATATGATTGATGCTTACTTAGAAGCTATTGAATGATTAGCTATTTTTGGTATATTTGAAATCATCTTTTGAAGTTTTATGGACACCATCATGATTTGGTTGACTGTTATACAATACTTTGGTCACATATGGCTGCGGACATCCCGTCCTAATTTCATCGATTATTACCTCATCGAATGCGACTTATGACTGGATTTTGATATATGCCATGAGCAACATGACGGATGCCACTTATTAATCAGACACTGAATACCCTTCCGGAGCACCTAAAGTCATCCCCAGATTTTGGTTGGGATTGCATTGGTAAATCTTTTGTTTTCTGTGTAGTGTTCAGGAACTGATGTTTTAAGGTCTTTTTTCTTTTCACCATAGTGTTGTTCATTTTTCATTTGTTTCTGTCCTCTTTGTATCTTTCTCCCTTGTGTTAAATTGTACCCATATGATATCCTATTAGGTTTGATAAGCAAATAACAAACAGCTAACCCATCAAAAAGTATAATAATAAAAATACCGAACTCCAAGGAAAATTAAAAACGGAATGTCCCTTATCAAATGGCAAAATCAAAAGCTCAAACACATCAAACGAATGGAAAACAACTGTCATATTCCTGATTTAATACATGTATTTCCTTATGTCAAAAATGGTGGGTTAAACCTGGTTTTAAAGCTAGCTAACCCTCTCACTTTTATGACAGTTGCATAGAATTTCATTATATTGAGAACAATGTGTGAGCCAGACATAATAGGTAAAAATGTAAAAATTGGGGTATAGCAATTTGTAATGAATTAGGGCCTTAATTTAAAATGGATTTGTGGAAGGATATCATATTGGCTTTTACTGTCTAACCATAATAAAATATTCTCAAATTTTGATATTTTACAACCAATATAGTTAAATGAAAGCAGGAAGTTTCTTACATTATATCAAAAATAATCGATGTTTGTAAACCTTTGACATCGTGCGGATATTTTTCAGTCGGTGCTTTTAATATATAATATCAGATACAAATATTACACACACGGATGTTTGTATTTGAAAACGAGCTGGATTGTGATTTGGAATTATACACAAAGCAAAGTTATCATTTCTTGAAGGTACATGTGGGATAAGTTGTTTTTTTTTTTTTTTTTTTCATTGTGTTAGGCGATACCGAGAAAATGTTTTACTTAAAGCAACCACGTTTTGCATGGTATTTTGTTAGCGCAAAAATATCAGCACACAATTTGAGGGAACGCAAGCTCTTCACACAGTTTATTAAGGAATTTGTGTTTTCCTTCAAATATAAAAGTTCATGTAGACTTGGATGCACTGCTATATTCAGAGGATTATTGAATATAATATCTCGTAAGGTCATAATTATGAATTGTTTTAAAATTTGATTTTTTCCGAAATATTAGGATTTTTACCCCGAATAGATTAGCTTAGCTTTAATTGGCAAAATATTTCGTAAGTTTGGGTCCTCAATGCTCTTCAACTTCGTAATTAATTTTCATTTTAACTCTTTTCTTCGAGCTTCAATGGTGAGTCTTAAGTATTTAACTTGATATCATGATATAATGATATTATTAGTTACATAGTGTGCTAGTGACATAATACGATACATATAGGTTCAGTAAATTCCATATAGGGTTAGAGCGAAGCACGAACCCGATATGCAATTACTGACCACATATATCGTATTAGGTCACTAACACACTGTGTAACGAATTTATCTTACCGACTATCTTAACATGTGGCATTTACACCAGTTGCCTATCAAAGTGATCAAATCTTCAATATAAAGAACGTACATAGGTGTATACAAAACAATGCCAACAATAACAACTTGTTAGCTTTTAATGTGATTTCTGCATTTATTTTAATCGTTTATCATCAATCTCGTCATCTATTGTCCGGGCGAAACGTTTCAGATTTTTCTTCAACGCCGTGTTGGTTTTTTTTTTTTATAAAGGGACGCAACGCAACTACTAACCGTGTACAATGTTGACTGCTGTAACCTTATTTTTGACATTTTACCTATTATGTCTGTACGTTTTGTTCACACATTGTTGTCAATATAATGGAAT
Organism: Mytilus coruscus; assembly: GCA_017311375.1. NCBI lineage: Eukaryota > Metazoa > Mollusca > Bivalvia > Mytilida > Mytilidae > Mytilus > Mytilus coruscus. The sequence goes on from CM029604.1 coordinate 82,044,296, forward strand.
TTTATGCGACTGTCATACAAGTGAGAGGTTTAGCTAGCTATAAAACAAGGTTTAATCCTGTTACCTTTGATAACTATTTACACCACTGTGTCGATACCACTGCTGGTGGGCGTTTCGTCCCGAGGGTATTACCAGCCCAGTAGTCAGCACTTCGGGGTTGACATGAATATCAATTATATGGTCATTTTATAAATTTGCTGTTTGCAAAAGTATGAATTATTCGAAATACTAAGGATTTTCTTATCCAAGGCATAGATAACCTTAGCCGTATTTGGCACAACTTTTGGAATTTTGGGTCATCAATGCTCTTCAACTTTGTACTTGTTTGGCTTTCTAACTGTTTTGATCTGAGCGTCACTGATGAGTTTTATGTAGACGAAACGCGCGTCTGGCGTACTGAATTATAAGCCTGGTACCTTTGATAACTATTAATCCCCATTTTCTATATTTGGAAATGCCTGTACCAAGTCAGGAATATAACAGTTGTTTTATATTCGTTTGGTGTGTTTGAGCTTTTGATTTTGCCATTTGATAAGGGACTTTCCGATTTGAATTTTCATTGAGTTCGGTATTTTTATTTTTATTTTTTTATTTTACTTTTAAAATAAACCACGCCTACTAACCCCATATGAAGTATACATGGTCTCCATGCGGTCGCTTTTAACCAATCATATTCCTAGAAATGTATAGGAGGTAAGATAATGTTTAGTATGGTAGTTAGTTACATGATAGTATCGCTAAACTGCATGCTTTATAGATTACATGCAGTTCTTTTATTTTATTGTTTGTCCTGCAACAATGTTAACGTTACGGTTCTCTGAAGAATTAACCAAACAATGATAGTCCACGTAGTGCACTATGAAGTCATAATTTTTTCACAAGCATTTTTCATTGAATGTCGCACATGATAAATCACAAAAATCCTGAGTGTTTTCATTCCACTTTGAAAATCGATACATTTAAATACCAACTTTAGAAACATTTGTTCAACATACCAAATGATTTTCAGATCAAGTGTCGGTCATTTATGAAGTACAGTTCAAGGATCAATCTTAATAATTGTGAGTTTTGTGGGAAAGAAAGTAAATCACTGAAACCACACATACCTCTTTACAATTATTTAACCATAGTAAGATCTTAACACAAGACTGATAGAAATGTTCAGAGATTTAGCCTGAAACCTTATGATATTTTGGTTACACTAGCAGAAAACATGTATCTCGAATATAAATATGTGTTTGGCTTCGTTCTTTTTGTTTCAAAAGTATTATTATCTAGTTAATGAGATGTGTGTAACTGTAAAAGAAATCTAAGCTATGAAAGGACTAAGAAACATTTTTTCGAAAATACAAATTTTAGTTGATAATCTTTAAAGATATGTGACCTAACAAAACTGAGTGAAGTTTGAAGGAAATGATTTTATTTTGAATATAAGTTGATTTTAGTCATATATAAAGATTGTTTTTGTTTTTGTTTTAACCCTGTGTGGATATTCACACTGATCTAGTGGTTCTGTCATCAATTGTAACACATATGTTGACGCCAGTTTCTATTGTCTTATTTTCTTATGGTTGTGTTAGATCTATTAAAAGCATACAGATATTTAGATATTTATTTTCTTGTTAGTTTTTTGTTACTGTCTTATGGGCAATAATACCATGTCACCTAATTTTTATAGAAAAGGCAAACATTTCTCATTTGGTTTATTTAACGAAATTGCAACATATTTGCCATATTTTATAATAGTTTCACTTCTGTTTTCAGATGAATTGTATGCTTGTAGTGGTGTTTTCGATTTACTTGATACGCATTCAAACAGGTATTTGTATTTTCAAAATGATACTACAGCATTTTACAAAGTAATAATACAATGTAGAACTATCGCTTTTATGCAATTGCAATTTTGAACGCAACCAACACGACATAAATAACTCGGTTCAATTTCAGAAAAAATAACTCTGAACCTAGAAGATGAAGAACTATATAGTATTTTATCTGGTGACACACTAACACTACGATGCCCTGTGAACAGTTCCAAAAGGGCGATGTTCGATGGTCGTATATGAAGGGCACAATGGAAAATATTTTATCAGTTGGGGACAAAATAAATGAAAATGGAACAAACTTTTGGTTTAGAGTTGACTTTACGAACCATCTAAAACACGTTACATTTATAAGGATATATAACATCACTTCGAAAGAACAGAGGTTGTACAAATGTTATTATCAAATTAATGGATACTATACAACACCTGTAGAATATAAGTTAATATACTATTAGCAAGTAAGTCATGAATACGTATGAAGTACGGTATGGGTTTTTCTCGTTGTTGAAGGCCGTACGTTGCCTTTTTATGGCTTACATGTACTACATGTACCGCTTCATCTTAACTCTGGTGGATAGTTGGCTCATTGGAAATCATACCACACACCCCTCATTTTATAAAAACGTTAAAGATCATTATTTGTTTTATCAATTTTGTAACAATTTTATTCATTCAGTGGGATGTATTTTGAAAATGCCTCAGAAAACTTTAAAAAAACTGGTTCCTGGCGTTTGCATTCCATAAAAATTATATGAGAATTATATGCACACTGTATGATAAAACTCTAATAAATCATTTCAATACTTTTGCTTAGGTTCATTTAGATCGCTTAGGCGCAATTTGCATACTTAAGTGCGCAATTAAATGCCTGAAACGTCCTAAAATAGGTATCCTTACAGATGGCATCGCTTAGCTATCATTTACACTTTTCGTCGATTAACATTTTTTCAATCACAAATTGTAAAATAAAGAAATTATTGCATTTTTAATGTCTAAACATAAAGCACGAAACGGTACAAGGACCGATTATTGTTCGTATGATAAAAGATAGCGTAGAATGGAATCGAAGAAGTATGACATCAGTAATGCATTTGTGTGTAGCATGGTAAAAGTAAATATCTTTACACGTTAGTAGCTGTCAAATTGAACTATCATCATATATAGCCATATAAGTATTATTTTAACAATGCCAGGTGTGTTTTATATTCATAAAGATACTTTTCACCTTTTTCAATTCTTGTGAAGTTGTCAGCCATTATTGCATCGTGGTTATTTTCTTTTAACACGTAAAGATAATTCGTACATTTTGATGTCACCCACTCCTTAATAAGGAGCCAAAACGAAACAGTTTGTTGTGTACTGCATGGACAAAATATAAGTGCTACCAATTTCATATGGGAACAGCGAACCTTATATGATGAACACATACTGTTTATTGAAAGTGTCCAGAAAACTGATTCAGGGACGTCATAACGAAATGCAAACGGGTCTATGCGTAAACACAACCACTTGGTGTCTTGTCAGAACCTTAATACAAATGGAATATTAAAATATGATAAGAAGGAAGTACATATGTATTGCTCAACTGTTTATCTATAATAGGAATCAGACGGTTAATAAAACTACATTTTCAAGATAGAAAATGTACAAGGTATTTTGTATGTCTTAATGAAACTGCGAACACACTTCGAGATCGAAACATCACATTTGAAAAAATCAAAATAGTATTTTAAACTTAAATATCGTATACTTTCAGGGTGACAACTCTACAGAAGTTTTTTAAGTTAAACTCTCGATCTTTTATTGCATTTAAATATAAACAAAGGCCGGCATAAAATTAAATTAAGGCATCGTCAATGTTGTGTCCTATATTATGTATATCAACTCCTGTAAAACATTTCTTGACAACCGTTAAAACTTATAATTGATTCTGGCCCAAACTGTCAATTGAGTTGGGCAACAATGTCTATTAAAAAGAGAGAAGATACAAATGGACGATCTAAAATCACAAACAGATAACTTACATAAGGATTAAACGTAAGACTTCGTTCTTATTCACATCGTATTGTGCTAATCCGGGAGGTCGTGGGTTCGAACCCTGCAGGTTCAAACAAAACACTTGAAAATTAGTTTTCTTTTTTTCGCTAAGGACACTGCATTTAGGAATAAGAGCAAAGACTTGTCAACTCGGAGACGAAAGAATGTGTGGTTAAATTGACATTTCGTCCTGTAGAATTTAACATTGTGAACTAGCTCGTTACAAAAACTAGTTTACAAGGTAACAATCAGCAGGAAGATATGTCCCTCTACCGAACACATTTTTCTGACTCCGAGCCGACCAGTCTTTAGAATAAAATAAAAATGATAAAACCGATATGACATTGCAGATGAATGGTTGCAGGGTGGTTTTGTTTTATTATTTCTATAGTCTTACTATAAAATTTTATTTTATTGCCAAAGATGATGAATTTCTCAAAATTGATGCTCATCATTTGGTACTGTAAATTCAGAAATTATTGCAATGATTTTATAAATGCGAATAATGCGACTCCGTGAGTATCGCAATAGTAAAACTCGCATTCAGATATCTGTTATGTATATCTGTACAAAGTTTTCCTAAAATCGCCTTTCAGTTTATTCTTGAATAATAAATGCACGCAAGGATTTCTGAATTTACAGTATTTTAATTTTAGAATGTACATTGATTTATACATGATTGTTTTTATAAATTAACATTTTTTTTTTAATTTAATGATATTGTTATATGGAAGGAACCATCTTCAAAGGTAGTGAAGTATATTTTATTTAAATGTCACTTAACAATTTTCAGAAAGTGGCTTTGCAAACGTCCCTTTTAATGACATATCCTAATTTAACGCAATATTGTTTTCTATTTTTTAAAAGAATAAAACTTATTTATTCTCAATCGTTCATCTTTTGCAAAATACTTTTATATAGTATAGTACAAAATTGATAAAAACTTATTATTGAGCTCATGAATTGTGTATAAAGTTGTGCATTGGGCTGTGTAATAAAATATCTATTCAATTTAGTTATGCAAGATATATTCCTTTGGTCAATTAAGATCGACATTAAAGTGAACGTGATTCCAATTTATACTCACACCTTTGAGTGTAATTGTATGTATATCATGCTAGACGTCAATTATACTAGTAACGTATCAATACTCTTACATGCCTTTGGAAAGAATTGAATATAAAAGTATTTGAAGAAACTGTTGGAGCCTACTTTAATCTAAACACAGCTTGTTCTAATGGATTAGGTTCGATAACGCCCTATATTGCTCTATATCTAACTTAAATATCAAATTAGGATTTATTGACCAAAACACAATTAATTATAGCTAAAACAATGGCTAGATAGAAAATATGTCTATTTGTTAACAATATACATGTTAGCGTTCTTTTCATGACGTCATAAATAACACACAGTTTGATTTCCACGAAAATTCAACGAAACCATGTAAATTTCTATTAACTTTTTACTGGAAACATAGAGCACATGCGACGACAAAAATCCTTTTAATATTATGTTTGTAATAATATTTTATATATCAAATTTGATTATTTAGTTTGTTGAACCCTTTGATTCCTAGGCCTAAATTTGGTTGAAATCTTAAATATTAATTAATGGCCTATTTGGGTGGTGAATTTAAAAGCTTTATAAGAAAAACATTACGAAAATACTTCACTTTTTGCTTGTTTTACATCAATTAAAAACATGTTTTATCTTGGGTGACTGAGGAATAGAAATACGGTCACTCTTGGTCTTATTCCAACTGGCTGTAAAACTTTTACCAAAGTATGGCGTCCGTTTAGATGTGCAGGATGTATAAATTCCCAGCTACGTCCGGTCAGAATGCGGACGTTAAATCCGATGACTTTGAACGTTAAGAACGCTTACAACAACTCTTTGAGGGGTCCGTTGCAGGGCAAACTGTAAGTCCCTATCCAATATACCCTCATTTTCCAGTGGCAGTCAAGATTGTTCCTACCTTTATCCCGGACGGCCTTCATAACAGGGCCTAGCTGTGGCATTAATTGTTAATGTATTCCTATCCTGAAAGTGCATGAAATATTTCCAACCGGATATTAAGCAACCAAAATCAATCAATCACTTATCTTAAATCAGAGGACTCTATGTAGCCAAATATGGCGCGTACCGAAGTTACTTTTGTTTTATTTAACTACTTACACAAGCATAAGGTACTGATATGATAATTCTTATCAACTGCTTATATTTCTTATAGTTAATATCTTATACTTTCACATTAATTCATAATTAGTAATATCTTATCAATTTGGATTAATAAAGGAATTAATGCTACGTTAAATGAAGGGCACATAGCATGTCAAAATTTGGTAGCATATAGCTAAAATTTAAAGATCAACACAATACATTACCTTGCAAAATTCAATTTCTGCATGCTCGAAAATCTTGTCAACAAAGATGTTAATTTGTTAGCGTTTTCTGTGTCCATTCTCTTATATGATTTTTTTCTTCTTATAGTAGTCTTTTGTTGTCTCATAAACTGGTGTAATCGTTAATCTCCTTGTATTTTTGTTTTGTAACTTTTATGCATCGAAAAGGGAAAAGTGTAGTGCTAAAACTCTATGTCATTGTACCCGTGCAAATTAAGAAATCTTAAGATTGTGACACGGTGTTGACTGCTGTACCCCTATTTTGACATGTTTACCTATTATGTCTGTTTGTTTTATTCACGCATCGTTGTCAATATAATGGAATTTGATACGACTCTCATACAAGTGATAGGTTTAGCGCTATAAAACCAGGTTTAATCCACCATTTTCAGCATAAGAAAATGCCTGTTCCAAGTCAGGAATATGACAGTTGTTGTTCATTCATTTGATGTGTTTGTGCTTTTGATTTTGCCATTTGATTAGGATCTTTCCGTTCTGAATTTTCCTCGGAGTTCAGTATTTTTGTGATTTAACTTTTATCACTCTGGTTGCGCACTGAATTTGGGCAATGTCAAAAGTATCAGTAAACTGTCAAAATTCTTCTTCTGATGTTCACAAATCATTTGTCTTTAAGTCTTTTATTTTTATTTTGGTGTATTAAATAAATTACAAATTGGGAAAACTGCAAAACCTTAACAAAGGCCTCAGTTTTGAGATCTTGTCAGTGACTTTTAGATACGAGCAAAGACAAAAACGATATGTCAAAACCGTGTTTTAAAACCGACACTATCGGGCAAAGTCATTATGATAGACCTATGAAAATAATAAATTCTTGTCAATTAGTAAAAAATGGAGATGTCGTTGATGCCAAAAAATTGTGCCTTAAAAAACTCGATACTTTTATGAAAATAATACAACTCCAAATAGTCAGTTTAAGTGGAATTTACATTTTGGGAAGGAACTACCATGGGGAGATATTTGGGACCATTCAAATAAGAATTTAGCTAACAGGAAAGCGAAACAAATTCAATGGAAGTTACTTCATAATATAATTTACACGGAAGAATAATTACAAAAAATAAATCGCTCAAACGGAAAGTGTCACTTTTTAATGAAAAAGAATCACTATTTCTGAATCATCTTTTTATATACTGTAATCTGGTGGAAGAAGTTTGGCGGGAAATTTTTGAGAAAATATTGGAATTTTGTTCAAAATTGAGTATCGGAAAATTACAAAAATCGGAAATGAGTATCGTTTTGGGTGTCATAAATGCAGATACATCTTATTTTCAAATTCTAGATATAGTGCTTTATCACGAAATTGGTTATTTGGAAAACTAGAAACATTGCAAAATATCGAAAGAAAGGGATAACTAAATCGAGGATTTTGAATATGATAAAACATGAAATGGAATTTTTGTTCAAATCTTTTCAACAAAATACGAACAATGAAACCTTTTCTACTATGTCTGAGACTTTTTGTATATAACTATATATTTTTGCGTGGTCAGGCTAGTGTAATGACCACTTCAAAACTGAATAAATTATCATATAGATTGCAATCAACTCCCTCTATATACTATGCATTTTCTATTATATACTTGTAACAAGAACAAATTGTATCAACAGGTACATATTATAAGCAAATATTTACTCACCATATCTTTAAAGTAACACCTTTTTGTGAAACAAAATTATAGATCTTACTTTTATGAATGAATTACACATTTCCTTTCAAAAAATTAAAAATAAAAATCGAAACTGTTTAGTATTATACAGGTAGCTCTTGTGAGAAAAAACATACAGATAAAATGAATACTTTATTCATATGATTATGTATGGTGTGATGCATAAATATATAAATAGATGATAATTACATAGATAGATTATTATAATAGGAGTTTTTTTCTCGTTTGCATTTTCCCCGACAAATGAGACTGTAAAAATGCGGGACCCCTTTAGTTGCTTCCCTGGGCAACTTAGGGTTGATGCAACAGGTGATAATTAATAAAATATGTTTAAAATTTAATCACACAATTCTAGTAGCGGATTGGTAATTGACTCTTATCTTACCCTAAGACGTCATCAACTTCAGTCAAATAAACGTTTTAACCCTGAAACTTGACTTAATAATAAATTTGAAATAGAAACAAGTTGTACATGACAAAAGATAGATAAGATTGTGATCGGTTTAAACAACACAGACATTGAAAATGAAAACGCACAAAGAACGACACTTAAAACTGAAAAAAGATAGTGTAATACGTACCACGACTAGTGTGGTTTATTCTGGTCCTGATAAGAATATTTCTAATTGTGAATTCTGCAAATAAAGCATTTATTCAAGCTATATGTTTTCACAGTTTAGGACAAAATCAAATATTTAGGTAAAAGTGTATTGTTAATATTGTTAAATGGTTTATAACTCGAAACAATATGTGAAAATCAATTTATCTCATGGAATAAATAATTCAATGCGGGTTTTTTTTTCAATTTCACCACCCACTGTTTGCCTCATATCTCACATGCGCGTAACTGATTGTTTACATAATAACATGTGTTATCGGAATTTTGTCTTGAGAAAAGTCAGTATAGAAAGTGAATATCCCTCAGGAGCATCCAAAGTTATCCCCATATTTTATTTGGGTTAGTGTTGAAAAATCTTTTTGTTGTCCTCTTTGTATTTTTCTCCCATTATTTATATTTTCCCATATGATATGCTATTGGGATTTATAAGCAAATAACAAACAGCTAACTCATTGATTTATAATGACAGAGGCTCCTGAATTTAAAAATGGATTTAGTCAGGGATTTCGTTTAAAACCTTTACTAAATTCTTCCATAGATATAAAGATTTGGTTTTTAGGTTTGGTTGTACCTGTTGAAAACTTATTTCAAACGGGATAGCACATCCTCATTTTTGCGGAGATGTTGTTTACCGTTCCTGGAAATTTAGAAATGATCCTGAAAAACTTATAAATACTTTAAATAAACTTATTAAAAAAGGTTACTAATTCAACACTGTACTTATATCTTTGAATATTGTTTTATTTGTATTAATATTGATTTTGTTGTCAGTAAATCAAAAGCATACTAAATATTATTGTTATATACATATGCATATTCATGACTCTACAATCTGTCGATACCTGTATCTTGGCATTGCACAGGTCATGTTTTTCTCTGACTGTTTATGCCGTCTTTACACTAAATCCATTGGATGTTGGATGTGTACTGATTGATAATTTTGTTTTAGATGCATGATTTTTTTGTTAGTTGTTATTGGCTTTGAACTAGCTGTCAGTAACTGCGAGTACTCTCAGATATGTACTTAGTGTCTTTTGTTGTTGGGATGTACAAGTACCCGGCCACGTCCACTCTGTGTTTTGTTAGATGTATTTCTATTCGTATCTATCTGATGAGTAAAGCCTTTTCAACTGATTTTTATACTTTGTTCTTATGTTGTACTTTACACCACTGTCCCAGGTTAGGGGAGGGTTGGGCGCCCGCTGACATGTTTAACCCCGCCACATTCTGTATGTGCCTGTCCCAAGTCAGGAGCCTGTAATTTAGTGGTTGTCGTTTGTTGATGTGTTGCATAATTGTTTTTCGTTCATTATTTTGTACATAAATTAGGCCGTTAGTTTTCTCGTTTGATTTGTTTTACATTTGTCATTTCGGGACCTTTTATAGCTGACTATGCGGTATGGGCTTTGATCATTGTTGAAGGCCTTATAGTTAAATAAAAGTCGGAAATTACTTACATTTTATCTAAAAATGGTTCAAATTTGTAAACCTTTGATATCGTGCGAAAATGTTACAACCTTTGCTGTTTATCTAAAATATCAGATACAAATATTTCACACACGGATGTTTTATTTTTGCGATTGAATTGGACTGTAATTTGGAATAATAAAAAAGCAAAGTATTCATTGCTTCAAGGTATGATAAGTTATTTTTCTTTCATTGTTTTCAGCGATTCAGAGAAAATATTTTACTTAAAGCTTACGTTTCGCATGGTATTTTGTTAAAGCAAAAAAAAAAAAAAAAATACACAAAATTTGATGGAACGCACGCTCTTTAACCCGATTATATCTATTATTTCGAAATTTAAGTTTTTACTTCATTCATAAATAGTTTATGTAGACTTGGATGCACTGCTATTTTCAGAGTTTTATAGAATATAATCTCTCGTGTTTAATATAATCAATTATACCAATTTAAAACAAATTAACACAAAATCTTCATCGAAAAATATTTGATATTCCATTTTTTTAAGAATAAAATCGTGAAATTTCTATAGGTAGTTTGTAAATCTATGTCATATGATTTTTTGGGGAAATAACTTCAAAATGAAAATATTTAATTCTTTTATCTTCTGGAATGGGTGAGTCTTATTTAAATCTGTAAGGTTTCCAAAGTTTTATCTGACCAATAATTACAAAGGAACAGCATTTGACTTGATATCATATTATTTATTAAGGTAGTTAGCTACATAGAGTATCGCCAAACTGTTTGTATGTATGATTGAAAGGAGTTCTATTATTATTATTATTTTTCCTGCAACAATCTTAAATTATGATGCCATATAAAGTATTAATGTTTGCACAAGCAATTGGTCTTTGAATGTCGCACATGATAAAACATGGATTTTCGAGTGTTTTCATCCCCTTTTTCAAAATTGCCATTTTAAAAAATCCATCGAAGCAACAGTTATTCATCATACCAAATGATACTTAATATCAACCATCAGTCATTTATGAAGTATAGTACTCGGGTTAATCCTAATATTCTTAAATTTGTGGGAAACAGAGTAACTCTCTGATACCAAAACACCTAGCAACAATTTATTAATCATACTAACAAGAGCTTATCAAAAGTTTGATAGAAATGTTCAGGTTATGAGCCTGAAACCTACATTGTAGTAACATTTTGGTTACACCAGACGAAAACAATTGTAACTGAAATAAAATATATACAGAACGATAACCATTTTCTGGCATGATTCTATTTTATTTCAAAAGTATTATTACATATGTAAAGATATTTTTGTAACTGAAAACAAATCTAACAAGAGAAGGGACTAGGAAACGGTTTGTGAGAAGATGCAAATGTTAGTGGACAATGGTCTTGTGGTTCTGCTATCAAATCTAACAAATACGTTTACTCTGAATATTTCTATTCCCTTATTTTCTTATGGTTTGGCATGCTCTTATTGGTTAACATCTATCAAAGACATGCATATGTGTAGGTTTCCATTTTTCTAGTTAGTTGTTCGTAGTTGTCTTACTTGTAATATTACCATGGCTCCTACTTTTTAAAAGAGGCAAACATTTCTCATAGGATTTTGTACGAAATTTCACCATTTTTGTCACATATTGTTATAATAGTTTCCATCTCTGTTTGCAGATGAATGGTATGCTTGTAGTGGTGTTTTTAATTTGCTCGTTACGAATTCAAACAGGTAAGTATATTGTCAGCATGATGACACAGCATTTCTACTGAGTAACAATACAATGTATAAATATAGCTTTTATTAATTTCCAACCTACCATATTGAACGCAGCCGATAATACAGCAAAATAATTTAGGAGTTTAAGGAAATAAATCATTCATATAACAGTATTGCTTTATTGTATAAACATGTTTATTTATCGTATTTTACATGTAAAGACATAATGTTCAGTTCGTCAATGAACGTATCATTATTTCATAAAACTAACGGTTCTATTTCTAACTCTAAACCCAGGAGATGAAAAACTATATAGTATTTTACCAGGGGACACCCTAACACTACAATGTCCTGTGAACAGTTCCATAAATAGCGAAGTCCAATGGTCATATATGACGGGCACACAGGAATCAATTCTATCAATTGGAGAGAAATAAATGCAGCTGACTTTTCGTTTAATGTTAACTTTACGAACCATCTACAAAATGTTACATATCTACGGATATATAATATCACTTCGAAAGAACAACGTATTTACAAATGTTATCATAGTTTAAAAGAAAGCAATATAATATCTTTTAAATATGATTACAATATACGATTAGCAAGTAAGTAATGTAAATGAGTACAAAAACGTTAAAGATGATTATGCATAATATCACTTTAATATCAGTCTGCATTATGTCAGTGGAATTTATTTTTTTAGATGCCTAGGGAAAATGTTTTGATATTGAAGCTGAGAAAAAAAAACTTACAATGTCAATGAGACTAATACTCTCACAGTAAGATACATGTAGAGCTCTAAAAGAACACATACTTTTTCAATAGGTAAATAAACGATCGCTATAACTTGGAACAGACTTTTTGACTGCTTTCCAAGTTAATTTGAGAAATTTAAAGCAAGCAGACAAGCAAGTTAACTTCGTCGTTGGTAGACCAGGCCTGGGTCTGTTTTTTTAGGACTGCTGCAGACCTATCGACAAGTCTGCTACAGACCAGACCTGTGGACAAGTCTGCTATGGACCAGTCCTGAGGACAGGTCTGCCCTATATTCTTATATATATTAAATAATGGCTATAAAACTACACACTTGTGATCGACAAATACACATGCAGCTATCATAAACGAAAGGAAAGGATTTTTTTTAACTAGAAGGCGGATAGAAAGGTTATCCAACACATCGGGAAAATATTTTTATATGATGGGATATAAACATCATTGTTTACGTTGCTTCGTTCCCCATATTTTACTGTCTTTTCCTAAATATAACTCTATGCATTACATGGATTTTTCATCGTAATTCACCTTGTTTGCCTTGGATTTACGGTTCTGTTTTAACAAAATATTCAAACGAAAATTGTACAGTGTCCGGATATATAAGGTGTTGTATAATTTTGAACCATCTCCTCAATTTCGACAGACCTATCTTTACCGATTATAAATGATATCTGGGACGTCCGAAAAAAATATACTCGTTCTGAACATGAATGAAATATTTGCCTCTGGAGGTTTAGCTTCCTACAAAATCAATCAACCGACATAATATACTAACAGTATACTATTCCCAGAAGAGAACTTCTCATACTTTCATTATAAAGTAAAAAGGAAATAAGTCATGTGAGTGTTGGATGATGCGATCAAATAGTTTTGTTATACAAACCATCCTGAACTGCTGACTTTAGTGACGGTTCAATACTATGAACACGGAGAGGAAATGCTGGCACTTTAAATTGACCCGCAGAATATATTGTAGTCATCATGGCCATTGTGTACAAATATTACTGTCATTTGTTTTATACAATCCATCCTGAGTTTACAAATTTATGATTTATGATGCGGCTATAAAATAGCAAATGATCATGAATATCATGGTCAGTCTGAGTAAACAATTCCCAGATGATGCCACTTCATACATGTCATACTTATATCATGTTTATTATCAACATGATTAAGAACAAATATGTCAGTGTTGGTTGATGCAGTCAAATATTTCTGTTATACAACCCAGCCTGAGATATTAAAAGTACTGAGTGTTTGTTGAAAGTCAATATTTTGAATACAAAGAGGACATGCTGGTACTCTAGATTAATGCGGACAAAATTTTGTAGTCATTGTGTTCCAATATTGCTGTCATTTGTATTATACAATCCATTCTGACATAAAAATATTACTGATTTATTATGCGGCTATATAAATTTACATAATAAAGTACAAATATGGTCAGTTTTGGTTGATACGGTCAAATGAATTGGTATACGAGCCAGCCGGAGATATCAAAACTACTGATAGTTTGTGCAAATCAATATTTTGAACATGTTGTATGAAATGAAGACATGCTGGCAATCTAAATTGATGCAGACAAAATTTTGTAGTCATTGTGTCCCAATATTGCTGTCATTTGTATTATACAATCTATCCTGACATAAAAATATTACTGATTTATTGCGGCTATATAGATTTACATAGTAAAGTGAAAATATGGCCAGTTTTGGTTAATGTGGTCAAATAATTTTGTTATACGAGCCAGCCTGAGATATCAAAACTACTGAATTTTTGTGACACGTCAATATTTTGAATAAAAAGAGGACATGCTGGCAATCTAAATTGATTCGGACAAAATTTTGTAGTCATTGTGTTCCAATATTGCTGTCATTTGTATTATAGAATCCATCCTGACATATAAATATTACTGATTTATTATGCGGCTATATTAATTTACATAATAAAGTGGAAATATGGTCAGTTTTGGTTGATACGGTCAAATGATTTTGTTATATTTGGGCCAGTCTAAGATGTGAAAACTGCTGATTTTTGGTGATGATTAAATTATTTGAATAAAAAAAGGACATGCTGGCACTGTTAATTGGTGGAGAAAAAGACATATTAGTAAGCCGACCATAAACATGATAAATATTAGTAACTGTACACCAATATTGCTTTCATTTATTATGATTATTTTATACAATCTAAGTACTATTCGTTATTGTTTATCGATTTTATCTGATAACCAAGCTCATAAGATTAATGCTACATTTTAAAACAAACATTTATATAAAATATATGTATATACGACTTAAAGAATTTGATATTTATTGAATATATATTCAATGCCCGTTAGCATTGTAACAATATCATTTTCAATTTATCAAAAGGCAGATCACGGAGAAATTGGTATATACATATACCAAGCAAAATTGTATGTGAACTTTTTTTACAAATATATGTATTTAATCTGTATTATTTATATCAATAAACAAAGACATTTAATATTTTTAAAAATTCGATGTAGAGCAGTCCTCGTTATAAGTTAACTTTGTGTTGAGCAGACCAGCCAAAAGTTAACTTGAGATCAGGACTGGTTCAATCGGAGTTGTCAAAATCAAAGTTTACTTATGGCAAAACTGGTTTCGATGTTAACTTATAATAGTAGCGAAAACTGGTTTCGATGTTAACTTATAATAGTAGCGGACCTGTATCCAAGTTAACCTTTTCGGGAGTCGTAAAAACAGTCCTAGGACCAAGTCTGCTTTTCAAGTTAACTTGATTGTGGTCCTAGGACTGGTCAGAGCAGTCCTAAATCCTGTCACTGGTTAACTTTGGCCTGTCAAAATGACTGGTTAGCAAGTTAACTTGCTGTACAGGTTAGGACTGCACCCATCTGTACCTGAAAAAGTGGTGATGCTTTATAAAATGGGTATCCGTACAGTCATCGCTTTTATCATTTACCGTTATATATCAGTTAACATCAGGTTAGCTGATTTTCAATCACAAACAATCGAAATAAAGAAAATGATGCATTTTGGCGATAATGATTTGTAATGTCTAAACATTAAACCTCAAAACGATACGAGGTTCGATTATTGTTTGGATGTTGTATGATAAGAGCATAGAATGGAATCAAACAATTGTTCTAGCAGCAGACTTAGATGTTTACTATGTGTAGCATGAGAAAAAATGAAATGTCTTTATTCGTTAGTAGCTCAGAACTAAGCTTGTTTTGCATTCAAATACATATAATTATTACTAATATTACAATTACAGTTGTGTTGTCTTTTATATTTATAAACCACCTTTCATGTTTTTTATTGAAGTTGTTTATCCTCTCCAGTATCATGATAATTTCGTTTAAATATTAAAATGATTATTACATTTTAGATGTCACCGACTCATTGATAAAGTACACTAACGGATCTGTTTGTTGTGTATTGCACGGACCAAAAATAAGTTCGAACAAATTCATATATGAACAGCAAACATTATATGGTGAACACATAAGGTTTATTGTAAGTTTCTAAAAAAAGATTCAGGAACGTTTAAACGAGATGCAAATTTGGCTATGCATAAATACAACTATTTGAGGTCTTGCTTAAATCTTCACATAAATGGAATTGTAAAATATGTTAAAGAAGGAGAGTACATATGTATTGAGCAATTTTTCATCTATGGTAGGAATGCAATGGTTGATAAAACTACATCTATCAAGATTGAAAAATACAAGGTATTTTATCATGTCCAATAAAATCGAAAAAAAAAAAATCTTAGTTAAAACAATTGCATTCAAATATATACAAACGGCAAAATAACAAATCAAAGCATCGCCGGTGCTGTGATCCAACCAATCTTGTATCTTGTCGGAAAAGTTTTCTGATCTCATATCCAAATTCTTTTAACCAACTGCTGTAAATAAAGGCATCAGTAGTATATCGCTGTTCAATAGTCATAAATCAATTTAACTGAAACAAATCCTGGTCACAAACCAAAACCGAGGGAAACACATCAACTATAAGAGGAAAACAACGGAACAGCATAAACACTGAACTGCTACAAAACAAACGCCAACATTCATAGAAACGGACTATTTGATAACAATTGCCTATTCTTGACTTGGTACAGGACATTTTAAGAAAAAATGGTGGGTTGAACCTGGTTTTATGGCTAGCCAAACCTCCCGCTTTCATGGCAATGTTAATAATACCGCTAAATGACTACATTACATGACAGGAATACAGTACAAATAAACGCAAGAACACTCAGGGCAGAGAAATTCATAAATAAATAATATGATAATACGTTACAACATGTAAACCACAGAATAACGACGAACACCTCAAAATTATTTACGACAGTACACAAGTACAGCACAATAGAATTATGAACTTTGCGTCACAAGAATGTATCAAAGCCACAAAAAGTTACGTCACAGGTTAATTTCTAAAACATTCTGTAAAACATTTCAAGACAGTCTTGTCCTGAACATGCATGAAATATTTGCCGCTGGCCGTTAGGCAACCAATAATCAATAAATCAATTATCTTGATTCAATGGACTCTATATTCAGAGCCAAATAAGGCCCGTACCGAAGTTACTTTTTTTATTCAATTACTTATACTAGCATAAGGTACTGATACGATAATTTCACATTTCTTACATTTAATATCTTATACTTTCACATTAATTCATAACTAGTTATACCTTATCAATTTTGATTTATAAAGGAATTAATGCAAATTTTGATTTTAGGGCAAATGACATGTCACAATTTGGTACTAGATAACTTAAATGGTGCTTAAATTTCATCATCATTAGTTCCAATTCAAACCTTTGGGTTATCTTAAAATCCAGAGTGATTGCATACATGA
The DNA here is from genome assembly GCA_017311375.1 of Mytilus coruscus. NCBI lineage: Eukaryota > Metazoa > Mollusca > Bivalvia > Mytilida > Mytilidae > Mytilus > Mytilus coruscus. The sequence goes on from CM029604.1 coordinate 82,061,655, forward strand.
ATATAACAAAATATTTAAATTTAAAGGAAAAACACAATACACATGATAAATAACTTTGCAAAATACAATTTCTGCATACTTTAAAAACTTATCGACAAAGATAATTATTTGTTAGTGTTTTCTGTATCCATTCTTTTATATGATATATTTTTTTATAGTAGTCTTTTTCTTGTCTCGTATAGTTGTGTAATCGTAAATCTCCTTTTCAACGCTGAATTTGTATTGCATTTTTTTCTTTTTGTGCCTTTTTTATGCATCGAAAAAGGGGAAAGTGTAGTGCTAAAACCCTATGTTATTATACTCGTACCACTCTGAAGTTGGACAATGTCAAAAAGTCTCATTGAACTGTCAAAATTATAATTCCGATGTTTACAATCATTTGCCTTTCAGTTTTTTTGTTGTTTTTTGTTTGTTTGTTGTATTAAATAGTTTGCAAATTGGGGAAAACTGCAAAACCTTAAGAAAGGCTCCATTTAGGAGATTTCCTTAGTAACTGTAAGATACGAACAAAAGACAAATACAGGATATGGTATTTCTTTCCGTCTTATTGCATAAAAAAAGATATCAGAAGTAACCATAAATATTGGACAGTACAAAAAACTGCATTCTTGGAACTAACATCAGAGTCGTTATTAATTTTTATAGCAAGCCAAGATATTCACTCTATCTTTTAGAAAAAAATGACAGTGAATTAAAATTGGGAGACTATACTGTCAACATAAAAAAATTTTCATTGGACGTATACAACGTTATGGTTAGTGGATATAAAATTATAGTCAACATTACAGAATTTAGCGAGAAAGACATCAGTAATTACACTGCCAATATTAGTAATAGGTTTGGGTACTGTAACTGTACAGTGCAGTTACTATGTGAAGGTAAGTAACATTTCTTTCTTGTAATCTTTAGTCATTTTTAATTTAAAAAAATTTTGTAATGAAGAATTTTCTGGATAAAATGTTGTTGGATCGCAATAAACGTGTTATACCTAAGAAATATTACTGCGCCTCTCCGTTAGATTTTTCAAATGCTGAACCTTTTAATGAACAAACTTGTTATTGAGTATTTTTGAATGAATATTTCAATAATTGATATTACAATGTGTATTATAATTTGCAAGTCAACATAATTAGTACATATATATTTAGAATCATTTATACAAACATATACTTTTTAATGAATAGAAACAAATCCTATGTCAAATGCCTTTTCTATCATTTTTGTATACATTGTTTTACTTTATGGAGTGAAAGTGTATAATTCATTTATCAGTTTGAATGTGAAACAACTACCATTTCAATGTACAAGCAATTAATCAATGTAGTTCAAAAAAGAGGCAGCCGATACCAAAGTGTAAATGAAAATCATAGCTCAAAGAAAAACCGGTGCTAACAATGCCGAAAAGAAAAACATGGTTCTTAATTTTCCTACCTGTAACAAACTATTTCCATGTAGCAACATTCCAACACAAGTGAAGTTGAAGTCATCTCTAAAATTTTGCGGACGCCATCACTAGTTATGTATCCGTTATGCAATATGTTTCACAGTTGACGACAGATATGTTCCAGTTGTCGTAAACACATGATGCCGCATGTGGAATATGATCTCCTTACCCTCCAGAGCATCTTATATAACTCCCAGTTTCTTGCTCAGTCTTTACTTTTCTGTACTGTGTTTGTTGACTGTTTTTCAATATTTTGTTTTGTTTTAGGTCACCTGGCTTAAAAGATATTGCCCTTTAATAATAATTTTATCATTTTTTTGCATTTTGCATTTTTGCCAACTATTTTGAGAACTATAAAAGATAAAAGAAACTTTTCAAAGGAATAATTATCAGCAGGATACGATATACAAATATATCAACATGACTGAAATTGCCAATTAACTTTCAGTAGAGTTAATCCCTTTAATGATGATTTTACTGGCCGCTGTTGAAGATGCAGATGAGCGACACAGCATCTTTAGAGCCTCTAGTTTACCATGGCGTTGTCAGTTTTTCTTCGACTTATTAATTTGTACATCCATTGGGTATCTTTTGACTTTCTTTTATTACAATATAAATCTAATTATTATTGTGTAGAACTAGTATAAAATGTTATATTTAAAACAATTTTTTTTAATTTCCTTTTAAATTGATATTATTATTCATTGCGACAAAGAAGACATCAGTATCAATAGATATCCATCTGGTCTTTGAAGGCCAAAATGTAACATTTATTTGCCAAAGTATAAGAAGAAAGACAACAAATAACTATTCATGGACAAAGAACGGCATTACATTATCCAATTCATTATGCTAGAAAACATAACACAAGATGACAATGGTAACTATACATGTCGCATGAAGAACATTGCAAAGAACAACGTCCTGATTGTCAATCCATTGAGTTGTACTGCATATTTGACAGAAACTCACGGTAAATGCCATCATGCATGTAGCTTTTACATACGCACGCTATCAATGTTGCTATTACTGTATGACAGAAATATATTTTAACTTTGTAATATTTTTTATCAAGTAACATTCAAAAGAACCTATATCTTCCTCACAAGTTCACTTAGATTGAGCTTTTATCTGCATAAATGATAAAAAAATATTATCTAAAATCATTATCGTTTGGGTTTAAATGTAAATAACATTCAGGGAAAGTATGCCGCTTCAATTTATTCTTGAATTTATGTCAATTAACATGAACTACGACACTCTGCAACATATGCAAATATGAAGATGTAAAAAATTGATTAATTTGAGCATAAACTTTCTTGATGAACGAACTGATTATACAAGCCTATCTTAAAAACGAAGTGGTAATAGTATGAGTAAAACAACTCCTCAAATATAGCAGGCTTATAGTTGTGAACGCCAGACGCACATATCGTCCATAAAAGACTAATAAGTGACGCTTGAAACAAAAAAGCAAAAAAGTCAAATAAAGTTCGATGTTGAGGAACACTGAAGGCCAAACATTATGAAAGGTTTTGCCAAATACAGATAAGCACGCTTTAGCTTTAAGAAATCCGGGGCTACTAATTGTCACCTTAGTATGCAGTACAATACATAAACGGGGCTTAACACAGGTATCATTAAGAGCAGCTAGAAAAAAGAAACTGAGTACTGGCTCGGACCAATTAGAAATAATAATTTACTTATAGCCGACTGTGCTATCTACATACTTTGAAAACAATATTTCGACAAAACTCGGAGTGGTTAAGAATAGAAGTTACTGTCAAGGAAATGATTTGCATTGCAGGACTTTTGCTCATGAAGAGATTCCTAGGTATTGGAAATTTCATAGTTCCGTTTGTTCTTCTGGTGGCGGCTGTCATTTGCAATATTTTCATTCACCTTTACTGCAAGAAACTGAAACAGGTGATGTTTGAAACAGATGATCATGACATTTCACGAGAACGAATAGAGATGACAGAAGCAGACAATGGGTATCATACTATTAATGAAGACAACTTTCGAATTGAAGATGCTGAATTTGAAAATCAATCTGAAATTACAATTTCTATTCGGGAATTGTTTGATATCTCAGAAGTTCAATTTCTGCACGGGGCTTGTGATGGAAATGAACTACAGAGAGAAGAAGATGATTATTTACATCCATACTGCAGAGTGATGCAAAATACAATTGAGATGCACGAGTACAAAACTATTATTCCAGAAGTTGCTGAACGTGATATTTCTGATGTAGTTTTAAATCGAGAATCAGGGAGATTGTACGAAAATCTGAAATTTTAAGTTTCGACAATATACAATATAGCAAATAAAATAATATTTCTAATTCATAAATTTTGACACAGTTCGAAATAATTTGATTCCGTGCATCTTAAATCTGAAATACGTACTTCAAGTTATTTTTTATGTTTTTATTATACTATATATAAGAGAAACATGGACCTATTGAAGAAATACAGGAAGAATAATGCTCTCTTGTCTCTTAAATACTAAAAAATAAGATAAATCTGGATAAAAGTAGAAAAAAACATCTCATTACAGATACCAGGCTTGTAACTGTGTACCCAAGACGCGCGTTTCGTCTTCAAAAGACTCATCAGTGACGCTCGAATAAAAAAGGTTTTAAAGGCCAAATAAAGCACGAAGTAGAAGAGAATTGAGGACATACAACTCTGTAAGGTTTTGCCAAGTACAGCTAAGAATTTCGAAAAAGCACAGAACATCTTATCTAAAACTGATATTCACAATGCAGTTAAGGGATATAATATTAGTGATGAACAACACCATCAAATTAATTTTTGATGAAGGCGAAAATATTTTGTGAATCAAAGTAAGTTACATATGTCAATAGAAAACGGAAATTTTAAGGTATAGTATGTTTGTTAAGCTAAATTCGCATGAATATGGATACAACAAAAATGTGACACAGTTCAAAAGAGGAAAACTAATGGCTTAATTTGTAACAATACAATTCACAAACTGCAAATATGGAACATGCTTTTTTTTTTTAAGAAGATAATAATATTTATTCATCAAATATTGCTTGTTACAAATCTCACCAAGAATCCAAGCTTCTCTTGATTTACCCTGTTACACACCACTGATTATCCGGGGAAATAAACAGCTGATTCAACTTATTAACTTATAAAAATGTACAATATTGTCCTATACAAAGACTAATTATTCCTAATAATTCTTTTTAATTGACAATAACATTGGACATGATTATTTATATCTATCTGTGTCTACTCTCTTGTTAATTGAAAATGGGGGTCGGTTGAAAACAAAACTTTACGACAAAAGAGATGATTTCAGCCTCCCAATTGTGAACTTTCCATTTCTATGTAGCAACATTCCAGCAGCGCCTGCATACGGAGTATATATCTCCCAATTGATACGATATTCTCGGGCTTGTGTTTCCTATCATGATTTCCTTGATAGAGGATTGCTGCTCACAAGGAAGCTATTAAACCAAGAGTTCCAAATGGTGAAGTTGAAATCATCCTTCGTAAATTTTATGGACACCATCACGAGTTGGTTGACCGTTATGAAATAACCGTTTCACAGATGATATCGGATATGTTCCTTATGTCGTAACTACAATACCCTTCCCTTTTCACGAATGTGACTTACCGAATTAGACTATTTACCGGATTTGTAATAACATAAGCAACACGACGTTTGCCACATGTGGAGCAGGATCTGATTACCCTTCCGGAGCACCTGAGATCACCCCCAGTTTTGGTGGGGTTCGTGTTGCTTAGTCTTTAGTTTTCTATGTTGTGTCATCTGTACTTTTATTTGTCTGTTTGTCTTTTTTATTTTTGGCCATGGCGTTGTCAATTTGTTTTCGATCTATGAGTTTTGCTGTCCCTCTGGTATCTTTCGTCCCTCCTTTGTTAAATTCATTTTTAAAAATACTACAGACATCAACATTTTTTGTTCTCTGCTCTGAAATATAATATGACTTATGGATAGAAAAACTGAGTATCATCATTAGATAATTCAAAAAGTAATATTTATTTTTTGTTGGAACAATATCTTGTAAGAATTTCCATCTTAATATTTTTTATTTATTTTGAGTCATATATTCAAAAATAAATTGGTACAATGACTTTATATTCAGAGTTTCTTGTATTTCTAGGTTTTTAAGCCACCTGTTTATCCCTATTGATGACTCTAGTTTTTGATTTATGAAAGAGTTATATAATATTTTATTTGTTAATAATGGAGTTTCAGTATAATGATTTTTCCATATAATCTTATTTCTCTGAATATAAACTGCACTTTTAACAGAATTTTCTTTTTAAACAACTTGGATCCATTCTTCTGGGATAGATATTTTTTAATTTATGAAGTTCAGCGATCCAGCTTATTTTGAACTTTAAATTGTTAAGCATGTAGATTTCCGATAATGACATATTATCCCCTAAGATATCATTAATGTAAATCAGAACGCTCTTAATCCAATTCTCAAATATAATTGGTTTATTACCAAATTTTATAAATTTATTTCCCCATATTATTTGTTTTCTAATGTCAACAAATGTATCTGGTTGTTTTGTTTGCACCCCCCTCCCCTCTTCTCCCCCAAGGACTTTATTACTTCTTTATAAAACTCAGGAACATCTTAACAGAATTCTGTTTGAAACATTTAAGTATTTAAATGGTATAAGCGTCAAAGTCGCAAGTGTACCTTTTACCAATTTATTTACCCATGATGCTTTTAAAGCCACAAAATAACTTTAAAAGTCAACCATTTTAACCCCTACCCCTTCCCCCCTTTTCATATGGACCTATCATCGGGTTTCTTTTAACATTGTCTGGTTTCCCATCCCAAATATATTTAAAGCTTCTGTTTTCTATTTCTTTTAGATAATTTTCTGAAATTAGACACACGCTTCCCAAGAATATAAACAAAGGCAATATTAAAGTCTTTATAGTTAGTATTCGTCCTAAAATTGTAAGATTTCGTTTTTTCCATATCACAAATAACTTATTCATCTTTTCTATTTTACAATCCCAATATAATGTTTGGCATTCCTCTTTATCATGTCCGGAAAACACCCCTATAGCTTTAATAGGTTTATTTCCCCACTTCATCCCGACAATTTTATCTTTACACGATTTCAATTTCCCCATCTATAATATCTCTGTTTTATTTCTATTTAATAATAAACCTGAAAAGAACCAAAAATTTCTATTTCGTTCATTGCAGTAACCACATCGTTTTTATCTTTGCAAAAAAGAGTTGAGTCGTCTGCTAATTGTGAAATCTTAATACAGCCAAAACAAACGATATATATCTGTGTACATTATTTTAACCCAGTTAATAAATGATTCGTTAAAACCAAAATGCTTTAAAGTTCCAAATATAAAATCCCATTCCACTGAATCAAATGCTTATGTAAAATCTACAAAAACTATTGCCCCCTCAATATTGTATGTGCTTTCATAGTCTATAACACCTTGAATTTGTCTCAGATTAAACCCAATAAATCTATTTTTAACGTAACCAGTTTGATCTTCATTGATAATTTTTGGACGTACCTTTTTTAATCTTTGAACTACAACATATGACAAAAGTTTAAAATCTGTATTGAGAAGTGAAATTGGACGGTAGTTTTCCAAAAGTAAAGGATCTCCTTTTTTGAATATTAAAGTTAATATACTGGTACGTTGTGAATATGATAAACATTGTCTATCGGTGTTAAAATCGTTCACAACTAATAATTTAAGTTGATCCCAAAATTGCCTATAAGATTCTATCGTAAGGCCTTCAAGCCCTGGAGATTTATTAGGTCTTTCCACTTTTCCGTGGAAAGACCTATTGCTTTTGTTCTGATTATTATTATTATTATTATTATTATTATTTTTTTTCTTCCGCCTAATTTTTTCTTGCGTAGTATTGATGTTTCAAAAGATGTCGCTAAGATATTTGGAATATGATATCGTATAGTTTATACACTTTTAAAACAGACAACTGCGTAACCAAATACTTTACGTTGTAAGAGTTATCTCCCCAAACACTGTTTTTCTTGTGGCCACTACTCCTTCGCAACCGTAAAAGATTACGACAAATTTATTTTACCAAATTGCTCGTTACATCTTCAGGATTAGGATTTTAATTTTGATCGAAGCCGTAATGAGATTCGATATGAGAGTTATTTCCCCTTATGCATTTGATATAAGTGATATGCATGTGAAACTGGTAAACCATAAGTGATAGAGACCTAGGGTCTTTTGATTTGAGGTCCTTGGTCCAAAAAAAAAATAAAATTAGTTCAAGGTCAAAGGTCAAGGTCATATTATAAATTTTGATTTTGGCTTATTTTCACTTCTTTTCAAAACTGTATAAGATATTGACAACATATTTTATTAAATTGTTAGTTGCGACATGTCGTAACACATACATTTTGGTTTAAAGGGTACGCTAACATTAAATTAGAGTTTTCTCCCCTCTTGTATTTGAAAATACTCTTATGGTGATATAACTCATTAACCATATATAATTAAGACCTAGGGTCTTTTGATTTGAGGTCCTTGGTTAATGACCTTGAAATTGAGCTCAAGGTCATATGTTATTTTGACGTTCTAGATTATGACCTTTGCTGTTACCTCATATGTATATATCATAAAGTCATGGGACTTTCTGTATTAGGTTGCAAGCCACTTGACCTTCGAAAGCCAACCGGAAGTGACCTTATGTGAACCGGAAGTAGCTATTTTTGTATTTATTTAATATAAAAGTATATAGAACCATATATTTTTGGAATCAGTGTCAAGTAAACATTCAAATAATACCGAAGTAAATTATTTCAAACCGGAAGTAACAAATTATCTCCCTTATTTAATTTTTTTGTATATAAACCTCATATTTTTGGAATCAGCGTACAAAAGCTATCATTTCACGCTGGAAATGACATGTTAAAACGAATTTTATTATTTTCATATCAAAATAGATCTTTACCAGTGGAAAGACCTTCAATTGTTCTCTGAACAATTGGTTTTACTATTATTATTATTTTTTTTTTTTTTTATCTTCCGGCTAATTTTTTCTTGCTTAGTATTGATGTTTCAAAAGATGTCGCTTAGATATTTGGAATATGATATCATATAGTTTATACGCTTTTAAAACTGACAACTGCGTAACCAAATACTTTACGTTGTAAGAGTTATCTCCCAAACACTGTTTTTCTTGTGGCCACTACTCCTTCGCAACCGTAAAAGATTACGACAAATGTATTTTACCAAATTGCTCGTTACATCTTCAGGATTAGGATTTTAATTTTGACCGAAGCTATTCGGAGACTCCATATGAGAGTTATTCCCCCTTATGTATTTGATATAAGTGACTTGTATTTCTAACTGGTAAACCATAAGTGATATTGGCCTAGGGTCTTTGGAATTGAGGTCCTTGGTCCAAGAAAAAGAAAATTTGGTCAAGGTCAAAGGTCAAGGTCATATTCTAAATTTTGATTTTGGCTTATTTTCACTTCTTTTCAAAAACAGTATAAGATATCGACAACATATTATTACAAAATTGTTAGTTGCGACATATCGTAACACATACATTTTGGTTGAAAGGGTGCGCTAACATTAAATTAGAGTTTTCTCCCCTCTTGTATTTAAAAATACGCGTATGGTGATATAACTCATTAACCATATATAACTAAGACCTAGGGTCTTTTGATTTGAGGTCCTTGGTTTATGACCTTGAAATTGAGCTCAAGGTCATAGGTAACATTGATGTTTTAGATTTTGACCTTTGCTTTTACCTCATATGTATACATGATAGAGCCATGGGACTTTTTGCATTAGGTTGCAAGCCATTTGACCTTGAAAAATCCAACCGGAAGTTACCTTGTGTAAACCGGAAGTAGCTATTTTTGTACTTATCTAATATGAAAGTATCTAGAACCATATATTTTGGAATCAGTGTCAAGTAAACATTCAAATTATACTGGAAGTAACATTTTTCAATCCGGAAGTGACAAATTATCTTCCTTATTTAAAAAAAAAATGTATATAAACCATATATTTTTTAAATCAGCGTACAATAAGCTATCATTTGACGCTGGAAATGACGTTTTAAACCGAATTTTGATATTTTTATATCAAAATAGATCTTTATGGGTGGAAAGACCTTCAATTGTTCTCTGAACAATTGGTTTTTAATTTAATTTACTTTTTTAAATGCCTTGTGTGCATTCCTCTTCTGTCATTTTCCCATCACATATTAGTTTATCGTTTTCGTCTACTTTGTTTTCTAGCTTTATGTCATTGATATATTTTTCAGTTAATTTTTTTTTTTGGAAGATTTTACATTATACAAGTTTTCATAGAATTTTTTTATTTTACAGAGTTAATTTTCTTGATTAGAAATTAATTCCCCATCATCTTCTTTAAGCTTACTTATAGATTTTTTCACTTGTCTATTCTTTTCTAGACCAAGGAAGTAGGAATTGTTCTATTCCCCAAACTCAACCCATTTTTCTCTAGATCTAGTGTGTGCCCCATTTGCCTTTTCATCATAGATCTTACTTAATTCTTTTACTATATCTTTAATTTCTGTTTCCAAATTATTATTTTCATCAGTGTGTCTCTCATCTATAAGCTCCATTTTTTGTTCCAGGTCCTTTTCTAAACTACGCCTTTGCTGTCTTGTCAACTTCGCTTTATTTCTACAGTAAGTTATAGTTACCTCCCTTACCTCGATTTTAAAACCATCCCATAAAAGTCTACAATCTATTATACCCTTTTTAGAATTATATTTTTCAATCCAGTATTTAATACGTTCTTGGTAATCTTTATTTTGTAATACTGAATTATTTATTTTCCAATATCCACTTCCCCTTTCTGATAACCCTGGTTTAAATTTTAGAAATATACTTTGATGATCAGTAGACTGTATAACAGCAGGTTTGATTTATATAATTCTATAAGAAGTAAAAATGCTGACCTTATAAAGATCATGTCTAGTCTAATAGCTTGTGATTTATCTTTTCTTCTCCATGTAAATTGCTGTTTATTTGTGTTAAAGCTTCTCCAAACGTCCGATAGTTTGTTAGGTTTTAGTAGTTGTTTTAAACCGTTAACAGGTTGAATAGATTTACCTGGACATAAAGACTTTCTATCAATTGGTTTAAGTGCCTCATTAAAATCTCCGCCTAGTATATGTATCCAAAGACTGTGTTCTCTCAAATTATCGCTTACTTTTATAAAAAAGTTATACGTTCCGGTGCATATATGCTAGAAAATGTGAAAATAGAATTATTTATTTGCACATTAATTATTACAAATCTTCCGTCACTAACACTAAATTTATTTATTAATTCAAAGCTCAGTGATGTTTTAATTAAAATAGCTACACCCCTACTAGCCGTTGTACCGTTACTACAAAAGGTTTCATATTCCGTTTTATTATTAATTTCTCTTTCAATATTTTCATCAAAATGTGTTTCTTGTAAAAATGTTATTTGGCTTTTTTGTGCTTTTATCCATTCTATAACTCTATTTCTTTCCCCTCTAGAACCAATTCCGTTTACATTGAGACTACAAAGATTAACTGTTTGTGCTAAAGTCAGTGTTGTCATTGTAATAGTTACAAATTCATATTGTATTTAACATACCAACATGTGTCCATAATATATTAACTATACACTTCATATTTGCTAAAAGATTTAAATAAGTATACCGCTGCAAATGTTTGCACCTGTCCTAAGTCAGGAATCTGATGTACAGTAGTTGTCGTTTGTTTATGTAATTTATACGTGTTTCTCGTTTCTCGTTTTTTATATAGACTAGACCGTTGGTTTTCCCGTTTGAATGGTTTTACACTAGTAATTTTGGGGCTCTTTATAGCTTGTTGTTCGGTGTGAGCAAAGGCTCCGTGTTGAAGGCCGTACATTGACCTATAATGGTTTACTTTTATAAATTGTTATTTGGATGGAGAGTTGTCTCATTGGCACTCAAACCTCATCTTCCTATATCTATATACATCATTTTACTCAAATCATATCTATAACACAATGTTCTATAACATAAAAACATATAATATTTACCAGTATTTATCCCCTGGCGTGACCTCCACATACTCATTGTTACAATACTAAACCACGGGTATATTGTGTACCCTTTAATGCATATTGATACATACCGATTTGAATAATTGGCTAATTTCGGAAAAAAAGACATACATGAATATTACACATTCCCTGTAATAATTACGTGCTTTTTGAGTGTGTATACAATCTATCAGATATTTTAATCATCAAAACTTCGTGCATTCGATTAAGTTGTATAATGGAGCATTTTTTGAAAGTTCGATACAAAAAGGTTCGTCAGTTTTGTGTGTGTATGCAATCGTATGTGTAAGAATTTCAAATTTACTAGACAATTGCAACCAGGATATAATTTATTTGTGCATTGAACACTTCTACACTACCTTGCATCTTTAGCTCCAAGTAATGAAGTTTATCAAGTGTTGGATTATATATATTTGCGTGTGGTTTATAGGAAAATTTTTCAATCAATATTTTTTGGACATAAACATGGGTTGTGCATGTGATATGATCATATCTATATTTTACAGGTAAGTAACTATTTTATTATACATATTACTATCGTATGTTTTATTGCATTGCAGGTATTGTGAAGACAATGTTATATTTAGACAAACGAATCTCGTGTGTGTCTTATTGTTAATTGACACTGCATGTTGTATTACTATAAATAGCATAGGTAAAACCTAAATAGTTTGTTTCTAGGATCGCATTGAACAGCTGATGTCTTAAAGTTTGTTCTACACTAGAGTCTTTACTGTGAGTTTCAATTGTTTTGAAGCATTTTGCATATATTGTTTGTACTACAATATCATTTACCTTTCTAAGAATTATTATATCCATACTTATTATTGGTACGTAGAATTCATATAATATTTTCACACCTTTTAACATATTCAATTTGTCACATTTGTTATACACTTCTCTACAACATGATTGAACTCTTTCAAAGAGCTTAAAACTTTTAAATACTATTATTATTTTTTGGTTTATTAATATGATATAAAATAAAATTTCAGCAAAGCAAAAAAAGTAAGCTGAGACATATTAAGCAACCACTAATGCTTTTTATGTATGATTGGTATACTCTTAATCTGAGCTTGAATTTGTTAAGCATATTTTAAATATTTTTGTAGATTAATTAATATGATAAAACTATAGTACAATCATTGTCATTTAACTAATAATTTGAACATTTTGATTATGCTTTAGGTTTTTAGTTCCATTATTTCAAGTAGTTTTGTCATGTAGAGCTTCTGTAGGTGTTGAAGGTGTTCTGTCACCTGCATCAACTGTTCTATTATGTGGTGTTCTTACAAATCTATCCAAAGATAGTTGTGTTTTGTCTATATTGCCACCATTTCCAAGACTGGGTTTTTGTTGCCCTGACTTATTGACATGTTTCTTGTGAACACTTTTTCTGTTTTCAGAAGTTTTTGAAGTAGGGGGTTATATCGGAGTTTTTGATATTGTAAGTTCTACACTTTATATACCTGTACATTATCACCACAAGACTCATTGTCATTCTGCTCTAATTGCTGTTCATTTTCATCTTTGTCCTGGAAGTGTTTTTAACAGTCAATCATTTTGTGTCCCTTTCCTAGCAGATTTTACAAACCCAATCATTGGGGCACTGGAATAGCATTTGACCTGGTTTAAGTGTTTTGTTACATGTTCTTTCTTCTATTATGATTTCTGTTTTCGAATTCAGCTTGGCCAGAATGGAAAATTCTGCCTTTGTATTTCCTAATCGGCAAATTCCTAGGTACTGGTTTATCTATTGTCTTGTTAATCACTAGTCTATCTCCAGTCTAACAGATGGTAATTTTTCCGCCTATACGCAAACGCTCCCCATATAATCCCTGAATGTCACAGCCTTCAAGGGATAGAGCTCAGTGTATTTGCCCGTCGTCCGCAGAGAGGAGGATGTTCTTTACCTTAATGCGGAATGTGTCACTTTGCAACGTGGATGGGTTGTGAGGGTTTTGTGAATGAAGAGGTACTTTCCTGCCACGTAAGTTAAACCCCGGTACCAACAAAAACAGTCTGTCAACCTCATTGGCCATGTATATACGCCACATCTCTCTTATTCTCTGTATTCCCTTAATACACTGTGACGGGACTTTAGCTCCTATTGACTAAAATATTTCGACATTTGTAAGCCAATGGGCTCGAGGAGGTTTGACTGAGCCATGAACATCTTGATCCTTCAAGAAAATAGGTTTAACAAAATCACTCGGGTCATTTTGTTTTCTTTGTGTATTATAATAAGTGTTATTTTCTGAATATGATTGATCAGATTGGATGTTACTTTGATCTATATGAATATCTGAAACTGCGTCAGCGTAAGTCGCCATTTTTTCATTGTTAACATCTGGACTGACCGTCACTTCATTTTGTAATTTAAATGTATCAGTAGCCTGTAAACCTTCTATAATCCGTGTAATGCAATCCTGAATCATTTTTTTGCATAATACTTCTACTTTATTATCAGCTTTAATCATCAAATTAAATCACTTTGTATATGGAGTATTGCACGATACGCCTTAACATATCAAAAGACATATGAAACATGTTTGTGAGTGATCAACCCTCCTCAGTAGTGTAACAGCACATCATTAGAAAAAACTGTACAAATCGGTTGCAAATGGCTTACCACAAAGCACAAAAAAAATAACTTAAAAACAATAGACACAAGGCATCGAACTAACAGTTCTCGTTGTAGCTTAAAGCTATTTCAACGCCAATTACGACTAATAAAAGATTATGCTCTCTTTGGCTAAGTACCAAACAGTACCAATCAAACGGATTTAGTGTAAAGATGTCACACATAGAGATGCTCGACTTGGTGCAATGCCTAAAATATAAGTAAAAAGTATCGACAGGATGTAGGATCATGAGGAAGCATAACTTTACATAAATAACAATATATATTACGTAATGTTTTAATTTGTGATACACAAAATCAATGTACCAATAAATACAATATTTAAAGATTTTACTATGATGTTCATCTAATTTGTATTCAGATGAATTCGAGTAACATGATTACAAATGTCTACACGCATACTCAAATTGGCACCATTGAATCAACATAATTCACCAATGTATTGCGAAAATATTTGAAAGATTTGCGATTTATAATATATAGAATGAACAACATAAATAAACTGTAATGCTTTTTAAAGGTGAGAAATGCTTTCAATTAGGTCGATGCATTAAAAGACATGATGTCGAGAAAATCCAAAATACTATAAACACCGCGACAACAAATCAAACGGAACAAAGTGAAATATCTGTCTTTAATTCGATAGGGTCAAACATATTTGTGATTAAATAGCTTAAAATTTTAGTCCTTTTCGACATAGCGGGTCGTGCTCCTTTTGAAGTGCCCTCACTTTTTTCCCTGGATTGTATATTTTAATTGATTTGTAAGATTGTTACATCGGTAACTGTTTTTCCTAAATAAAGGCGGGTCAGATGAATGACGCCTATAATTCTTATTCATTTTAAAAAAAAATATGGCTATAACGATAAAACAAATTTAGAAACAATATTAGTGGAACATACAATGTTTTACAAACAGTTATTATGTGTTTCTGTTTTAATTGTTTATATATAAAATATATGGGGTAAGTTGTTCAAACTTATCATATTGGAGTCGTTTAAAGTTAATCGCATGATTATCAAATACAATGATTAAATGTTGATCTTCAACCTTTTATTATCATAGTTGTTGCTGATCATTGTAATAATTAATTTTTGGTTCTAAATAAGTAATTCCCACATTGCATTGTAACTCAGGGCCAATAACTACCTTCTCTGATTTAAAATATAGACTCCTTCTAATTTACCGTAGCTTTTGGGTGCTAAATACGATTGAAAAATGATATCGTTAAACATGTTCTTATATATTAATGATAGTGCCAGACATGCTTAAGGGAGCAGTAGCTTCCATTTGAGAAAAAAATGAAAATACAATTTTCTTTCAAACAGATATAAAAGCGGAAAATGAAATACTATTTTACTATATGCAGTCAGTTTGGTTCAATTTGGTCAAAAACATATCGGAACATCGCAAACGTATTATTGTCTTGCAAATCAATAATTCAACCTCAGTTGAACGTATATTCATGTAACCTTAACTTTAGCTGAAGGTTGGTTACGCATGCCATAAGCTTGTTCATTTATTAAAAAGACAAAGAATGTCATCATAGAAAAGTAAAACATGGGATCCACCATAACAAAACCATTTCTTTGACCGATTCAGACCACAGGAAATCATTCTTAACCAGGTAAAACAATGATTTTCATTTTTTAAATCTATGACATATGAAAAATCGTAATTTCACAACTCGTCCTTTTCAATCTATTTCTATTTATATTTCGGTAGTCTTCGAGCGTAATCTAGATGGCTAATCAGATGCCGTCTAGTCTTATATACGCACACAATGATGATACATTATATCGAGGTCATGCAGTGTGAATTGTTTCTTTTGAACTTTTTGTAATTTTGGTTGACGTTTTAGTATGTTATAAATTAAATATATGAGTTTAAGACAAATCGGTGATCCTGAATTTGACAGCTAACGCCACTTTTAGTAACCGTATACATATATTTTCCGTGTTTTTTCCCGTCATTGTTGTGTTGAACATGTGAACGGCAGGATAGTTAAATACAGAACTATAGTTTACAATTGTTATAAATTGTGCATTTTATACAAAATAGAAGAAAAAAAAAACAATTCATCAATATTTGCAATTTAATCACTTTTAACTGCACTGTTATCTCATCTTCATGACGGGTCCCTGTTAATATCAGGAAACCAGGTTTATCCTCAGGTAAATAAGAATAACAAAATTGGGTGCGCCTGAAGTGCATTTTTGGTATGAACCTGATGGTTTACAGTTCATTACATTTCTGCGGTCTGATGTTCAACTTGTTGTTTGTACTAACGAGTCGTTTAAATTTCTTTATCATTTGTTTAAAAACAATAGCATGATCCGAGTGTTGATGAGTTTGTGTTAAAAATGCTGAAATTATCGTTAAATTTAAACAACCTCATGAGAGAGAATTATCTTTCAATTATACAATTAAAATATATCCAATATGACAGCTGTAACAATGTAAAAATTGATTCAAGGAATGAAACGTTTTTGAGGTTTTGATACTCTGGAAAGTATTGCTCAGCAAGGAAAAGCGCTCCAGATTTTGAAGAAAAAATCAAAGTCAAGCCGCATCATGATAAAATATAGTGTGGACCAATAAATGATAAAATAATTATCTCATCTGCCTATAAACAGTTGAATATTATACAAAAGATGACTCTAGAATGATAAATACTACTAATTGACCTCTTTGCCTTCATTATATGTTCCTTTTTGGTCCATTTATACCTCTCATTTCCTCAAAATTTTAACTTTTTAGTCCAATAGATAAATATTTTGGGGTACCTTTCACTCATTTATGTAAGAAATGTGATAATTAATGAGTAATTGAAGTATTCAAGTTGCAAAATTGTTGATATAAATAAACTAAATAACTTTTGTATGATTAAGTATGTTAATTATATTTCAGTTTGTCCCCAAAATATGTAGAAATATGTCAATGACTCCTTTTGTCAAAACACCCTTTCAGAAAAAGACGTTTGTGTTATTTTTTAAGATCCCATCACTCTTGTTCTCGAGCTCCGCGTTTGACGGAGCGTGTCTAATCATGCGAAATTCACAACATCTTAGAAAATGAAACACAGTATTTTGTGTACTTTGGCCTACAACGAAAGTCAATAATTCTTTATTTTTTAAGCCACCCCTCAATCGATGTCTTAATTATTACTATCTCAGGTTCCGATTTGAAAGATTAGTTCATATATTACAATTTGGTTTTTCAATTCTCTTCTGCTTCATGCTTGCTTTGGCCTACCATCTTTTTTGATTCGAGCGGCAGTTATCAGTCTTATGTAACCAAAATAAAGGTCTTTCATACCGAATTCAAATCAATTCCTATGCTAATGGAATTTTCGTCCATAACGGTATCACCATCCCAATAATGCTTACCTTTTCGGAGCACCTGATATCACCCCCGGTTTTTGGTTGGGTCCTTTGTTTCTTGACATTACATTGTCAGTTTGTTTTCGACTTACGAGTTTTAATTTCCAAGGCGATCATTGGAACCATTTCGTGTCTATATCTTCAATAACAGTTTTAACATCTCATCTGTTTTGCGCTTGTATTAAAAAACGAACAATGACGTTTATATTTTTAAAACATGTAAAATTTACAAATTGATGAAACCTACAGTTTCGGACTATTAGTCGTTTGTTTATCTGCAACTTTTTGACATATCTTAGCATTGTTTTAAATCTTTTTGCAACAAATGAAATATACTGACGATTTAATACTTTGATCATTTACCTGTAGGGCTTCGGGAAAAGCAGAAAATCAGCTAGTGTTCTATCATGAATTTGTTATCCATGTATAAGATAAGAGATTGATGGTAATTTGTTTGCCCCTCTCCCAGCTTTTTCCGTCCTGATAGACTGTTGCACGCTTTTTTTCCTTTTTTCAATATGGTCATTATTTCGTAGGTTATTTAAATTAAATCTAATAGCTTTGAACAATTGTGCAAAAGCCGAAAATTCTTCTTTGTTAAAGAGAGGCGAAAGATACTGGAGAGATATTCTTACTCATAAGTGAAAAACAAAATGACAATGCCATGACAAAAAAACGGCAAACGACAAAAAGACAAACAACATTATACAAAACACAATAGAAAACGTAAGCAGCCCAAAAAAATAATGGGGTTGATCTCAGGTGCTCCGGAAAGGTCGGCTGATCCTGCATCACATGCGACTCCTAGAAAATACGTAGATATGTTGTATCAAGAGATTTCGAATCACACAATTGTAGTACCGGATTGGTAATTAACTCTTATCTAACCCTGAGACATCATCAAATTCAGTCAACAAAATGTTCTAACCCTCAAGCTAGGCAAACTAATAAATTTTAAATAAGAACAAGTTGTACATGACAAAGGATAGATGAGACTGTTATCGGTTTAAACAACACAGACATTGAAAATGAAAACGCACAAAGAATGACACTTAAAACTACGGCAAGAGAGTGTAATTTATACCACAACTAGGGCGGTTTATTTCGGTACTGATAGGAATATTTCTAATAGTGAATTAAGAAACTAAAGCATTAATTCAAGCTATATATTTACACAGTTTACGATAAAACAAATATTTAGGTAAAGGTATATTGTTAAATGGCTAGCCATAAAACTAGGTTCAACCCACCATTTTTTCTTAAAATGTCCTGTACCAAGTCAGCAATATGGCAGTTGTTAAATAGTTCATTTCTATGTATGTTGGCGTTTTTTTTTTTTTTTTTTTTTTTTTTTTGTAGCAGTTCAGTGTTTCCGTTGATGTGTTTCCCTCGGTTTTTGTTTGTGACCCGGATTTGTTTTCGCTTAATCGATTTATGACCAACTACTGTTGCCTTTATTTATACCTCTAGACAATATGTGAAAATCAATTTATCTCATGGAATAAATAAAGCAATGTGGTTTTTTTTGGTATTTTTCTTTTCAATTTCATCAACCACCGTGTGCCTCATATCTTAAATATGCGTAGCTGATTATTTACATAACAACAACTATTATCGGAATTTTGTCTTAAGAAAAGTCATTTTACCCTGCATACGGAGTATATATCTCCTAGTTGATACGATATAACAGAGCTTATATATTCTATCATGATTTCCTTGATAGAGGGTTGCTGCACATAAGGAAGCAGCTACTAAACTAAGAGTTCCAAGTGGTAAAGTTGAAATCATCCCTTCGTAAGTTTTATGGACGCCATCACGATTTGGTTGACCGTTATGGAATATCCGTTTGACAAATGATAGCGGATATGTTCCTAATGTCGTAACTACAATCCCGTCCCATTTTCCCTAATGGTACCTACCGAATTAGACTTATTACTGGGATTGTACTAACATGAGCAACACGACGGGTGATAGAATCTGCTTACCCTTCCAGAGCACCTGAGATCATCCCCATTTTTTGTTGGGATTCGTGTTGCTAAGTCTTTAGTTTTCTATGTTGTGTTTTATGTACTATTGTTTGTCTGTTGGTCTTTTCTTTTTAGCCATGGCCAGTTTATTTTCGACTTTACAGTCTGAATATCCCTCTGGTAGTTTTCGCCTCTTTAAATAGTGAATATCCTTCAGGATTTCCAAAAGTCATCCCCATATTTTATTTAGGATAGTGTTGAAACATATTTTGTGTGCTGCGTAGTTTTCAGGATCTGTTGTTATTTTGTCTTTTTTTTTCTTTTCTCCATGGTGTTGCTCATTTTCGTTTTGTTTTTGTCCTCTTTGTGTTTTTCTCCCTTTAGTTATAATGTTCCCATATGACACCCTATTAGGATTTATAAGCAAATAACAAACAGCTAAACCATTGATTTATAATGACATAGACCTCTGAATTCAAAAAAAGGATTTATGAAAGGATATCATATTGACTTTTCTATCTATTTACTATATAATCATAATATTCCCAAATTTTTATATGTTTTGAACCAATATAGTTAAATAAAAGCAGGAAATTACTTACATTTTATCTAATTTAAAAACGGTTAAAATTTGTAAACCTTTGATATCGTGCAGAAATGTTACAACCTTCACTTTTAGTGTATAATATCAGATACAAATATTTCCTATACGGATGTTTTGTTTTTGCGATCGAACTGGACTGTAATTTGGAATAATAAAAAAGCAAAGTATTCATTGCTTCAAGGTAGGATAAGATATTTTCTTTCATTTTTTTTCGGCAATTCAGAGAAAATATTTTACTTAAAGCAACCACGTTTCGCATTGTATTTCGTTAACGCAAAAACAAATACCACAAAATGTGGTGGAACGCACGCTCTTCAGGCATATTATTTTGGAATTTAAGTTTTTACTTCATTCATACATAGCTTATGTAGATTTTAGGTGCACTGCTATTTTTAAAGGTTGATAGAAATAATCTCTCGTGTTAAATATAAACGATAATACCAAATTGAAAAAATAAACACAAAATTTCAATTTAATCGAAAAACATTTCATTTTCCTTTTTTTTTTTTAAGAATAAGATCGGGAAATTTTTATAGGCACATTTTAAATCTATGTCATATAATGGTTTTTTGGAAATGACTTCAGAATGAAATTATTTAATTGTTTTATTTTCTTTAGTTGTATTTTTTTTTTTTGAATGGGTGAGTCTTATTTAAATCTGTAAGGTTTTCAAGTTTGATCTTACCATAGATTACAAAGGAACTACAGCTTTTAACTTGATTACATTTCTCAATAACTCTGAAAACATCAGCTAGTTGAAAACGTAATATTCATTAGTCAACCTTAAAATTAACAAAACAATAATATTCAATTTGATGCAATGTAAAGTATTTATTTTTGCACATGCATTTTGTCTTTGAATGTCGCACATGATAAAACTGGATTTTCGAGTGTTTTCATTCCTCTTTTTAAATTAGCCCAATTTAAAAAATTAATCATAGCAACAGTTGTTCATCATACCAACTGATGTTTAATTTCAACCATCGGTCATTTATTAAGTATAGTACTCTGGTTAATCCTAGTATTCTTGAATTTTGTGGGAAACAAAGTAAATCTCTGGCAGCAAAACACCTAGCAACAATGTATTAGTCATAGTATCAAGAGCTTAACAGAAGTTTCATAGAAATGTTCAGGTAATCAGCATGAAACCTAGTAGCATTTTGGTTACACAAGAAGAACACAATTGTAATTGAAATCAAATATAAACGATAACCATTTTTGGCATGGTTCTATTTTATTTCAACAGTATTATAATTATATATCTCAAGATATTTTTGTAACTGAAAACAAATCTAACATATGACGGGACTTAGAAACGATTTGTGAGAAGATGTAAAAAGTTAAATCACAAAAATACTGAACTCCGAGGAAAATCCGAAACGGAAAGTCCCTAATCAAATGGCAAAATCAAAAGCACAAACACATCAAACAAATGGACAACAACTGTCATATTCCTGACTTGGTACAGGCATTTTCTTATGTAGAAAATGGTGGATTGAACCTGGTTTTATAGCGCTAAACCTCTCACTTATATGACAGTCGCATCAAATTCCATAATATTGACAACGTTGCGTGAATAAAACAAACAGACATAATATGTAAAAATGTAAAATAGGGGTACAACAGTCAACACCGTGTCACAATCTTAATCACAACAAAAACGAACAAATATTTAACAAAGAAGCACACAAAAGCATATATTATAATCAACAACCTCGTTCATTGCTTACTTATTTTTGTATTTTATTTATGTATGCCAAATCAACCCATAAAGGATCAAATGTTAGTTGACAATGGTCTAGTGGTTCTGCTGTCAATTCAAACACATATTTGTACTCTATTCCCTTATTTTCTTATGGTTTGGCATGTTCTGATTGTTTAACACCTATCAAAGGCATGTATATGTGTAGGTTTGCATTTTTCTAGTCTTTTGTTCGTAGTTGTCTTACTTGCAATATTACCATTACTCCTAGTTTTTAAAAGAGGCAAATATTTCTGATAGGATTTGATTTCTAAATTTACCATTTTTGTCATATTTTGTTAAAATAGTTTCATTTCTGTTTGCAGATGAATGGTATGATTGTAGTGATGCTTTCAATTTGCTTGATACGAATTGAAACAGGTTAGTGCATTTTCAACATGATACTACAATGTGTTTTCAAAGTAACAGTACAGTAAATAAGTATTACTTTTATTCAATTGCAATCTAGCATTTTGAACATGGCCCATATGTAAGGAGTTGGGGAATTATTTATATTACAGTATTGGTTTATTCTATATACATGTGCGTAACCCTATTTAATATGTCAAAACTGTATTTGCATTTCGCCAATGAACTTATCATTATCTATAAAACTAACGATTTTATTTCAGAAAATGTAACTCTAAACCCAGGAGATGAAAAACAATATAGTATTTTAACTGGTGACACACTAACACTACAATGCCCTGTGAACACTTCCAAAAAGAGCGAAGTCCGATGGTCATATATGAAGGACACACAGGAATCAATTCTATCAATTGGAGGGAAATTAAATGCAGCTGACTTTTCGTTTAATGTTGACTTTACGAACCATCTACAAAATGTTGCATATCTACGGATATATAATATCACTTCGAAAGAACAACGTATTTACAAATGTTATCATAGTTTAAAAGAAAGCAATATAATACCTTTTGAATATGATTACAATATACGATTAGCAAGTAAGTAATGTAAATGTGTACAAAAACGTTAAAGATGATTATGCCTGATATCACTTTAGTATCAGTCTGAATTCCTTCAGTGGAATTTATTTTTTAGATGCCTAGGCAAAATGATTAAATATTGATGCTTAGAAAAAAAAAAACTTACAATGTAAATGAGACTAATATTCGCACAGTAAGAGGGCTCTAAAAGAACACATTCTTTTTCATAAGGTAAATAAACGATCGCTATAACTTCTGTGATGATGCTATATAAAATGGTTATCCGTACAGTCATCGCTTCTATCATTTACCGTTATATATCAGTTAACATCAGGTTAGCTGATTTCTAATCACAAACAATCGTATTTAAAGAAAATGATTACTTTTTAGCGATAATGATTTGTAATGTCTAAACATAAAAACCCAAAACGGTACGAATTTCAATTATTGTTCGTATGATAATGGATAGAATTGAATCGAAAAGTATGCTAGCAGTAGACTTACAGGTTCACTATGTGTAGCATGAGAAAAATGAAATATCTTTATTCGTTAGTAGATCAGAACTAAGCTTGTTTTGCATTCAAATACATAATCTATAGCCAAATGATTATTATTAATTTCACCATGACAGTTGTCTTTTATATCTATAAACCACCTTTTACGTTTATAATTGTAGTTTTTTTTATCCTCTCTAGTATCATGGTTAATTTGTTTAAATAGTAAAATGATTATTACATTTTAGATGTCACTGTCTTATTGATAAAGTACACTAATGGATCTGTTTGTTGTGTATTGCACGGACCAAAAATAAGTTCGAACAAATTCATGTGGGAACAGCGAACATTATATGGTGAACACATACGGTTTATTGAAAGTGTCCTAAAAAAAGATTCAGGAACGTTTAAACGAGATGCAAATTTGGCTATGCATAAATACAACTACTTGAGGTCTTGCTTAAATCTTAACAAAAATGGAATTGTAAAATATGACAAAGAAGGAGAGTACATATGTATTGCGCAATTTTTCATCCATGGTAGGAATGCAATGGTTGATAAAACTACATCTTTCAAGATCGAAAATATACAAGGTATGTTATTATGTCAAATAAAATCGAAAAAAAAAAATTCTTAATTAAAACAATTGCATTCAAATGTATACAAAGGGCAAAATAACAAATCAAAGCATTGCCCGTGCTGTGATCCAACCAATTTTGTATCTTGTCGGAAATATTTTCTGATCTCATATTCAAATTCTTTTAACCAACTGCTGTAAATAAAGGCATCAGTAGTATATCGCTGTTCAATAGTCATAAATCAATTTAACTGAAACAAATCCGAGTCACAAACCAAAACCGAGGGAAACACATCACTTATAAGAGGGAAAACAACGGAACAACATAAACACTGAAATGCTACAAAACAAACGCCAACATTCATAGAAACGGACTATTTGATAACAATTGCCATATTCCTGACTTGGTACAGGACATTTTAAGAAAAAATGGTGGGTTGAACCTAGTTTTATGGCTAGCCAAACCTCCCGCCTATATGGCAATGTTAATAATACCGCTAAATGACTACATTACATGACAGGAATACAGTACAAATAAACGCAAGACCACTCAGGACAGAGAAATACATTAATAAATAATATAATAATACGTTTCAACATGTAAACCACAGAATAACAGCGAAAACCTCAAATCTATTTACGACAGTTCACAAGTACAGCACAATAGGATTATGAACTGTACATCACAAGAATGAATCAACGCCACAAAAAGTGATTTCACAGTTAAATTTCTAAAACATTTTGTAAAACATTTCAAGACAGTCTTGTCCTAAACATGCATGCAATATTTGCCACTGACCGTTAAGCAACCAATAATCAATAAATCAATTACTTGATTCAATGGACTCGATATTCAGAGCCAAATATGACCCGTACTGAAGTTACTTTTTTATTCAATTACTTACACCAGCATAAGGTACTGATACGATAATTTCATAATTCTTATCAACTGCTCACATTTCTTACATTTAATATCTTATACTTTCACATTAATTCATAACTAGTAATACCTTATCAATTTTGATTTATAGTAGAATTAATGCAAATTTTGATTTAAGGGCAATAACATGTCACAATTTGGTACTAGATAACTAAAATGGTGCTTAAATTGCATCATCATTAGTTCCAATTCAAACCTTTGGGCTATCTGAAAATCCAGAGTGATTGCATACATGAATTTAACAAAAAAATTAAATCTAAAAGAAAAACACAATACACATGATGAATAACCTTGCAAAATACAATTTTTGCATGCTTGAAAGACCTATCAATCAAAGATATTTATTTGTTAGTGTTTTCTGTGTCCATTCTTTTATATGATATATTTTTTATAGTAGTCTTTTTCTTGTCTCATATAGTTGTGTAATCGTAAATCTCCTTTTCAACGCTGAATTTGTATTGTATTTGTTTCTTTTTGTACCTTTTTTCTGCATCGAAAAAGGGAAAAGTGTAGTGCTAAAACCCTATGTTATTATACTCGTACCACTCTGAAGTTGGACAATGTCAAAAAGTCTCATTGAACTGTCAGAATTCGCTTTCCGATGTTTACAATCATTTGCCTTTCTTTTTTTTTTTTTTTTTTTTTTTTTTTTTTTTGTATTAAATAGTTTGCAAATTGGGGAAAACTGCAAAACCTTAAGAAAGGCTTCATTTAGGAGATTTTGTTAGTAACTGTAAGATACGAACAAAAGACAAAAAAAAGGATATCGTATTTCTTTCCGTCTTATTGCATACAAAAAGATATCAGAAGTAACCATGAATATTGGACAGTACACTAAACTGCACCAACCACCAATATAAGACTCCTCCGAGAGAGAAAAAGGGCAATGACTTTCAACAACGAACAAGATATGATGAAGTAATCTTGACTTGGTATCTGCAAATATTGGGGGTTTTAGTATGATTTAGAGCATACAAGGTATACATAAATATATATACTTGACTAATGAAGATATCACGTAGCCCGACCACTAAACTTTAAAACCACATATATTTCAAAAATGTGTTCACATTTATTAATAATTTAAATAAAAAACTTTGATATTCAAAACAAGATGTTTTTCAGATCGACCATTTTGCATTCAGGATATCAGAAGAGAACATAGCATTCTTAGAACTAACATCAGAGTCGTTATGAATTTTTATAGCAAGCCAAGATATTCAGCTCTATCTGTAAGAAAAAATGACAATGAATTAAAATTGGGAGACTATACTGTCAACATAAAAAATATTTCATTGGACGTATACAACGTTACTGTTATGGTTAGTGGATATGAAATTATAATCAACATCACAGAATTTAGCGAAGAAGACATCGGTAATTACACTGCCAATATTAGTAATAGGTTGGGGTACTGTAACTGTACAGTGCAGTTACTATGTGAAGGTAAGCAACACTTCTTTCTTGTAATCTTTTGTCATTTGTAATTTAAAAATCTTGTAATGAAGAATTTTCTGGATACAATGTGGTTGGGTCGCAATGAACGTGTTATCCCTAAGAAATATTACTGCGCCTCTCCGATAGGTTTTTCCAAATGCTGAACCTTTTATTGAACAAACTTGTTATTGAGTATTTTTGAATGAATATTTCAATAATCGATATCACAATGTGTCTTATAATTTGCAAGTTAACATAATTAGTACTTATATATTAAGAATCATTTATCACTTCGTAAATTTTACGGACGCCATCACGAGTTGGTTGACCGTTATGGAATAACCGTTTCACAGATGATATCGGCTATGTTCCTTATGTCGTATTTACAATCTACTTCCTTTTTCACCACGAATGTTACCTACTGAATTAGACTATTTACAGGATTTGTAATAACATGAGCAACACGACGGTTGCCACATGTGGAGCAGGATCTGCTTACCCTTCCGGAGCACCTGAGATCACCCCCAGTTTTTGGTGGGGTTCGTGTTGCTTAGTTTTTAGTTTTCTATGTTGTGTCTTGTGTACTATTATTTGTCTGTTTGTCTTTTTATTTTTTAGCCATGGCGTTGTCAGTTTATTTTCGATCTATGAGTTTGACTGTCCTTCTGGTATCTTTCGCCCCTCTTTTATACAAACACATACTTTTTAAAGAAAAGAAACAAATTCTATGTCAAATGCCTTTTCTATCATTTTATATACATTGTTTTACTTTTTGGAGTGAAACAACTACCATTTCAATGTACAAGCAATTAATCAATGTAGTTCAAAAAAGAGGCAGCCGATACCAAAGTGTAAATGAAAATCATAGCTCGAAGAAAAACCGGCGCTAACGATGCCGAAAAGAAAACATGGTTCTTAATCTTCCTACTTGTAACAAACCATTTCTATGTAGCAACATTCCAACACAAAGGTAAAGTTGAAGTCATCTAAAATTTTGCGGACGCCATCACTAGTTATGAGTCAGTTATGAAATATGTTTCACAGAGATGACGACAGATATGTTCCAGTTGTCGCATGTGGAGTATGATCCCCTTAAGCGTTTAGAGCACCTTAGATAACCCCCAATTTTCTTGCTCAGTCTTTAGTTTTCTGTATTGTGTTTGTTGACTGTTTTTTTCAATATTTGTTTTGTTTTAGGTCATCTGGCTTTAAATATATTGCCCTTTAATAATAATTTTTAACATTTTTTCAAAGGAATAAATATAAATCAATTGTTTTAAAAACAATTGTTAACGGTCTTTCCTCTCCGAAACATGATTGATTGATTGATTGATTGATTGATTGATTGATTGATTGATTGATTTGTTGGTTAGTTGGCTGGTTGGCTGATATAGTAATTAAACACATAGGGCCTCTTGGAACAAGCGAAAAAGAAACAAATGAGATCTTGGACCCCGTATTAAAGATTGATTGATTGATTGGTTGGTTGGTCGGTTGGTTTGTTGGTTGATTGATTGATTGATTGATTGGTTGATTGATTGATTGATTGATTGATTGATTGATTGATTGATTGATTGATTGATTGATTGATTGATTGAAAGTTTGCATGGCACTCTTTCTATGCAATGCATCGGACTTAACGTTAATATTCTGAGCGAACGTGGCTGCGTATTTGTACATCTCGGACAGCCAAACGGACGGCCAGGATTATCTTATCAATAAAGATCCTTACATCTTCATTTTATAAATGTTCTCTTTTTTCTACGGGAACTCTGACTTCATGTTTTTTCTTTTTTTTTTTTTTTTTTTTTTTTTCTTGTGTATGCATTTTAGTTGAGCTTGTAGGAAAACTAAGAAACATTTTGTCGTGGAAATTCCACTTTCTTTATTTGGATATGGAATTTTTTTATTCTAAATTTAGGTCCGCGCGCGCGGTAATGTTTGTGAAGTCAAATATATATGTATGGAGTTGGAATATTAATATCTTTTCAGGGGAGACCGTTGAGCGGAGCACATGTGTATTGATCAGAGAAACACGATAACTATTGTTTTTATTTTGTACAGGTCATTGATGTCGGATCATGCATGCATTTTACGTACACATGTTTACGGGAGCACAGATTTGTATTTTAATGCATGTTTAGAAATTTGATTGTAGGATTTCAGAAATATTTACGAACTTGGGAGCGATTTCTACGACATTGATTTTAATTTCTCAATCAAGCGGACCGCACGTGTCTCATCGATTAATTTCCGAAATTTCATGAATTGAATCAGATTTTTGCAGGGATGGATTTCTATTTCAGAAAGAAACGTGTACATAAGAAGGATTAGCATTTTACAGTAAAATGTACGGGACTAAAAGCGATTTACTTTTCATAGAAATGAGATAACTAAAAAAAAATCATTTGAAAAAAAGGGGGGAGTGTAGTGGTAGACTGTGGTTGGTAATTGAGATAAGAAACATTTACAACATGATAGCAGCAAAGTTTGAAATTTTGATAAGTAATTTGTTGATTTGACCATAACAGGGACATTGACCCTGCAATAAAATGACGCGTACCATTTCGACAAAAAATTTCTAGTAAGGACGTGTCGCTACAAACATTTTGGTTAAATTGTTTTGTCGCTATCTATAACTCTTTCTAGGAAGAAGCGATATGAACTTAATGTAAAAAATCACAACATGACCTTGACCTTTCACCTTGACCTAGTTTTCTATTCTGAGGACCAAGGACCTCAAATCAACAGACCCTAGGTCTCTATCACTTATGGTTTACCAGTTACAAATGCATATCACTTATTACAAATGCATTAGGGGAAATAACTCACATATGAATTCTTCGTATCGCTTTCGTCAAAATTGGATAAAAAATCCTGATGATATAGCGAGCAATTTGGTAAAATAAATTTGTCGCTTTCTTCTACGGTTACAGAGGAGATGCACTCACAAGAAAAACAGTGTTCGGGGAGATAACTCCTACAAAGAAAAGTATTCGGTTAAGCAGGGTCGATTTCAAAAGCGCAATAATTGTTCAATATCATATGCAAAAAATCTAAGCGACATCTTGTAAAACCACAATACCCCGCAAGAAAAAAAGTGGCGGAAGAAGAAAAAAAAATAATAATCAGAACAAATACAATAGGTCTTTCCGCAGAAAAGTGAAGACCTAACTATCAGCAGAATAAGATCTACAAATATATCAACATGACTGAAATTGCCAATTAACTTTCAATAGAGTTATTCCCCTTTAATGATGATTTTACTAAAATCTGGCCACTTTTGAAGATGCAGGTGTGCGACACAGGATCTTTAAAGCGTCTAGTTTACCATGGCATTGTCAGTTTTCTTCGATTTATTAATTTGAACATCCGTTGGGTATCTTTTGACTTTCTTTTAATACAATATAAATCTTATTATTTTTGTGTAGAACAAGTATAAAATGTTATATTAATAACTATTTTTTTTTTTTTTTAATTACCTTTTAAATTGATATTATTATTCATTGGGACAAAGCAGACATCAGTATCAATAGATATCCATCTGGAAACGTCTTTGAAGGCCAACATGTACTATTTGTTTGCCAAAGTATAAGCAGATGGACAACAAATAACTATTCATGGACAAAGAACGGCATTACATTATCCAATTCATCATCCATTGTGTTAGAAAACATAACACACGATGACAATGGTAACTATACATGTCACATGAAGAACATTGCAAAGAACAACGTCCTGATTGTCAATCCATTGAGTTGTACTGCATATTTGACAGAAACTCACGGTAAATGCCATCATACATGTAGCTTTTACATACGCACGCTATCAATGTTGCTATTACTGTATGACAGAAATATATTTTAACTTTGTAATAGTTTTTATCAAGTAACATTCAAAAGAACCTATATCTTCCTCACAAGTTCACTTAGATTGAGCTTTAATCTCCATAAATGATAAAAAAATATTATCTAAAATCATTATCGTTTGGGTTTAAATGTTAATAACATTCAGGGAAAGTATGCCGCTTCAATTTATTCTTGAATTTATGTCAATTAACATGAACTACGACACTCTGCAACATATGCAAATATGAAGATGTAGAAATTGATTAATGTGAGCATACACTTTCTTGATAAACGAACTGATCATACAAGCGTAACTTAGAAACGAAGTGATAATAGTATGAGTAAAACAGCTCCTTAAAAATATAGCAGGCTTAAACTTGTGAACGCCAGACGCACATGTCGTCCATAAAAGACTCATCAGTGACGCTCGAAACAAAAATGCAGAAAAGGTCAAATAAAGTTCGATGTTGAGGAACACTGAAGGCCAAACATTATGAAAGGTTTTGCCAAATACAGATAAGCACGCTTTAGCTTTAAGAAATCCGGGGCTACCAATTGTCACCTTAGTCTGCAGTACAATACA
Organism: Mytilus coruscus; assembly: GCA_017311375.1. NCBI lineage: Eukaryota > Metazoa > Mollusca > Bivalvia > Mytilida > Mytilidae > Mytilus > Mytilus coruscus. Next base: position 82,092,370 of record CM029604.1, read on the forward strand.
TAGACGGGGCTTAACACAGGTATCATTAAGAGCAGCTAGAAAAAAAGAAACTGAGTACTGGCTCGGACCAATTAGAAATAATAATTTACTTATAGGCGACTGTGCTAGCTACATACTTTGAAAACAATATTTCGACAAAACTCGAAGTGGTTAAGAATAGAAGTTACTGTCAAGAAAATGATTTGCATTGCAGGACTTTTGCTCATGAAGAGATTCCTGGGTAATGGAAATTTCATAGTACCGTTTGTTCTTCTGGTGGTGGCTGTCATTTCTAATATTTTCATTCACCTTTACTGCAAGAAACTGAAAAAGGTGATGTTTGAAACAGATGACAACGACATTTCACGAGAACGAATAGAGATGACAGAAGCAGACAATGGGTATCATACTATTAATGAAGACAACTTTCGAATAGATGATACTGAAATTCAAAATCAATCTGAAATAACAATTTCTATTGGGGAATCGTTGGATATCTCAGAAGTTCAATTTCTGCACGGGGCAGCTTCTGATGGAAATGAACTACAGATAGAAGAAGATGATTATTTACATCCGTACTGCACAGTGATGCAAAATACAATTGAGATGCACGAGTACAAAACTATTATTCCAGAAGTTGCTGAACGTGATATTTCTGATGTAGTTTTAAATCGAGAATCAGGAAGATTGTACGAAAATCTGAAATTTTAAGTTTCGACAATATACAATATAGCAAATAAAATAATATTTGTAATTCATAAATTTTGACACAGTTCGAAATAATTGGATTCCGTGCATCTTATATCTGAAATACGTACTTCAAGTTATTTTTAATGTTTTTATTATACTAAATATAAGAGAAACATGCACCTATTGAGAAAATACAGGGAGAATTATGCTCACTTGTTTCTTAAATACTAAAAAATAAGATAAAATCTGGATAAAAGTAGAAAAAAAAACATCTCATCACAGATAGCAGGCTTATAATTGTGTACGCAAAACGCGCGTTTCGTCTTCAAAAGACGCTCGAATAAAAAAGGTTTTAAAGGCCAAATAAAGCACGAAGTAGAAGAGAATTGAGGACCCACAACTCTAAAAGGTTTTGCCAAGTACAGCTGAATATGGATAAAACAAAAATGTGACACAGTTCAAAAGAGGAAAACTAACGGCTTAATTTGTAACAATACAATTTACAAACTGCAAATATGGAACATGTTTTTTTTTTTTTAACAACATAATAATATTTATTCATCAAATATTGCTTGTTACAAATCTCACCAAGAAACTAAGCTTCTCTTGATTTACCCTGTTACACTCCACTGATTATCCAGGGAAATAAACAGCTGATTCAACTTATTATACTGATACAAGGACTGCTTCATACCGTGATCTTTTCCTCAATATTGACACAGATGGACGACTTCACACTAAAATCTATGACAAAAGGGATGATTTCAACTTCCCAATTATCAATTTCCCATTTCTCAGCAGTAACATACACTCTGCTCCGTCGTATGGTGTGTACATATCTCAATTGATACGTTATGCTCGTGCATGTTCACACTATACTGACTTCATATACAGGAGTGTGCTCCTTACGCAGAAATTGCTCCAACAGAGTTATGAAGAGGAAAGATTAAAAATGACACTCCGTAAATTTTATGAACACCATCATGAATTGGTTGATCTATACGATGTATCTGTGTCTAAACTAACTAATGACATTTTTACCACGTCTTAGATTGTGGTTTAACATCTATGTCGTCTGTCTGCTAAGTACTGAACGTGACCTAATCCCGAATATGACTGTTATACCGAGAGTGAATTTACATTGCTATACGACATGTCTCGGTATTTTGTACATCCAACATTCATGTTTCTATTTTTTGATGTTTTTGTTATGGTTTCGGTTGAATAATGTGTTATGTCGTTTCGTTTGTTGTCTAAATAATTATAAAATTGCCCTACAATGCCATCGTTGTCTTATTCCCGAATATGACTGTTATACTGAATGTAAATTTACATTGCTGTGCGGCGTGTCTCGGTGTTTTGTATATCCAACATTGATTGATCTATTTTGTTGTTTCTGTTATGGTTTAGGTTGGATAATCTGTTATGTCTTATCGTTTGTAGTCAAAACAATTATAAATTGCCTTTCGATACCATTATTGTCATGAAAATTGTTTGGACCAATATTGTGAAAATAATTGTATAAAGTTCCAGATTGCATGTTATTTACGTAAGCGCGTCACTGTTTTTGATATCCTGAATGTTTTTTGTTGATGGAGAATATGTTCGTTGTTGTTCTGTGGTTTGTATGTTGTGTCGATCAATATTATTTTTTGTGCGTTTCCCTGTTAAGAATGTTCTTGCGTGTCTTTGTGCTGTATTTCTGTCACAAAGTGTTTTAGCGATATTTTTTTAGCATTGTCATGAAAAGGGAGGTTTGGCATGCCATTAAAACCAGGTTCAACCCATCATTTTTTCTTAAAATGTCCTGTACCAAGTCAGGAATATGGCAGTTGTTATCAAATAGTTCGTTTCTATGTGTGTTGGCGTTTGTTTTTGTTGCACTTCGGTGTTCCTGTTGTTCATTTGTTTTCCTCTTATAGTTGATGTGTTTCCCTGGGTTTTGGTTTGTAACCCGGATTTGTTTTCTCTAAATCGATTTATGACTTTTGGAAACCGGTATACTACTGTTGCCTTTATTTATGAACTTATAAAAATGTACAATATTGTCCTATACAAAGACTAATTATTGCTAATAATTCTATTTAATTGACAATATCATTGGACATGTTTATATTTATATCTATCTGTGTCTACTCTCTTAAATTCCTTTTTAAAAATACTTTAGACATAAACATTTTTTGTTCTCTGCTCTGATACATAATATGACTTATAGATAGAAAAACTGAGTATCGTTATTAGATAATTCAAAAGTAATATTAACTATCTGTGATTTTATATCCAAATATAAGATGTTGTAATTTAATAACAAAATCTATTTTACCTTTTAAAGAGGTCATAGATTTTTTGCCAAAATCTAGTCAAATATGAACAATACAGAAAATAGTGTGCATAATCTTCTTCTTGGTTACAAAAATTACACTTATCTGTCTTAGTTACCTTCCACTGCAATAACAGTTTTTTGTTGGAACAATATGTTGTAATAATTTCCATCTAAATATTTTTAATTTATTTTCAGTCATATATTCAAAAATAAATTGGTACAATGACTTCATATTTAGAGTTTCTTGTATTTCTAGGATTCTAAGCCATCTGTTTATTCCTATTGATGACTCTGGTTTTTTACTTATAAAAGAGTTATATAACATTTTATTTCTTAATAATGGAGTTTCAGTATAATGATTTTTCCATATAATCTTATGTCTCTGAATGTTAACTGCACTTTTAACAGAATTTTCTTTTTAAACAACTTGGATCCATTCTTGTGGAAAAGATTTGTTTTGATTTATGAAATTTAGCGATCCAGTTTATTTTGAACTTTAAATTGTTAAGAATGTAGATTTTCGATAATGACATTTTATCCTCTAAGATATCATTTGTGTAAATCAGATCGCTCTTAATCCAATTCTCAAATATTATTGGTTTATTACAAGATTTTATAAATTTATTTCCCCATATTATTTGTTTTCTAATGTCAACAAATGTATCTTGTTATTTTGTTTGCCCCCCACCCCCACGACAGTCAAATTCCAGGACTTTATTACTTCTTTATAAAACCCAGGAACATCTTTACAGAATTCTGTTTGAAACATTTAAGTATTAAAATCGTATAAGCTTCCAAGTCGCAAGTCAACCATTTACCAATTTATTTACCCATGATGCTTTTAAAGCCACAAAATAACTTATAAAGTCAACCATTTTTAACCCCCACCCCCTTTTATATGGCCCTATCATCGGTTTCTTTTAACATTGTCTGGTTTCCCATCCCAAATATATTTAAAGCTTCTGTTTTCTATTTCTTTTAGATCATTTTCTGAAATTAGACACACGCTTCCCAAGAATATAAACAAAGGCAATATTAAAGTCTTTATAGTTAGTATTCGTCCTAAAATTGAAAGATTTCGTTTTTTCCATATCACAAAAACCTTATTCATCTTTTCTATTTTACAATAACAATTTAATTTTTGGCATTCCTCTTTATCATGTCCGAAAAACACCCCTATAGCTTTAATAGGTTTATCTCCCCACTTAATCCCGACAATTTTATCTTTACACGATTTTAATTTCCCAATCCATAATCCCTCTGTTTTGTTTCTATTTAATAATAAACCTGAAAAAGAATCAAACATTTCTATTTCGTTCATTGCAGTTACCACATCGTTTTTATCTTTGCAAAAAGAGATGTGTCGTCTGCTAATTGTGAAATCTTAATACTATGACTTTTCCCATCTAGTTTTACATTTATACCTTTTACATTTTTATTATTTTTAATCTCTGGGCCATAATTTCAACAGCCAAAACAAACAATAGAGCTGACAAGGTTTATCCTTGTCTAATGCCACGTGAATTTATGAAAGTTTCTGATACGCACCCATTGTTCATAACACATGTTTGTATATCTGTGTACATTGTTTTAACCCAGTTAATAAATGATTCCTTAAAACCAAAATGCTTCAAAGTTCCAAACATAAAATCCCATTCCAATGAATCAAATGCTTTTGTAAAATCTACAAAAACTATTGCCCCCTCAATATTGTATGTGCTTGCATAGTCTATAACATCTTGAATTTGTTTCAGATTAAACCCAATAAATCTACTTTTAACGTAACCGGTTTGATCGTCATTGATAATTTTTGGAAGTACTTTTTTTAATCTTTGAGCTAGAATATATGACAAAAGTTTAAAATCTGTATTGAGAAGTGAAATTGGACGGTAGTTTTCCAAAAGTGAAGGATCTCCGTTTTTGAATATCTTAGTTAATATACTGGTACGTTGTGAATATGATAAACATTGTCTATCGTAGCCGGTATTGAGAACATTCACAACTAATAATTCAAGTTTATCCCAAAATTGCCTATAAGATTCTACCGTAAGGCCATCAAGCCCTGGAGATTTATTCAATTTACTTTTTTTAAATGCCTTGTGTTTAATATGTCCTTTGATTGAGTTAAGTTATTTCAGTTGATATTTTATAGTGTGTCTTTCTATGTTGTGATGTTACACTATTGTTTCAGAAAAAGGGTGAAGGTTTGGTACCATTAAAACGTTTAAACCCGCTGCATTTGTTTGCACCTGTCCTAAGTCAGGAATCTGATGTTCAGTAGTTGTCGTTTGTTGATATGGTTCATAAGTGTTTCTCGTTTTTCGTTTTTTATATAGATTAGACCGTTGGTTTTCCCGTTTGAATGGTTTTACACTAGTAATTTTTGGGGTTCTTTATAGCTTACTGTTCGGTGTGAGCCAAGGCTCCGTGTTGAAGACCGTACTTTGACCTATAATGGTTTACTTTTATAAATTTTGACTTGGATGGAGAGTTGTCTCATTGGCACTCATACCACATCTTCTTATATCTACTTGTGTGCATTCTTCTACTGTTATTTCCCATCACATATTAGTTTATCGTTTTCGTCTACTTTGTTTTCTAGCTTTATGTCCTTGATATATTTTTCAGTTAATTGTTTTTTTGTTTTTTTTTTTTTTTTGAAGATTTTACATTATACAAGTTTTCATAGAAATTTTTTATTCTATAGAGTAAATTTTCTTGATTAGAAATTAATTCCCATCATCTTCTTTAAGCTTACTTATAGATTTTTTCACTTGTCTCTTCTTTTCAAGACCAAGGAAGAAGGAATTGTTCTTTTCCCCAAACTCAACTCATTTTTCTCTAGATCTAGTTTGTGCCCCTTTTGCCTTGTCATCATAGATCTTACTGAATTCTTTTTCTATATCTTTAATTTCTGTTTCCAAATTATAATTTTCATCAGTGTGTCTCTCATCTATAAGCTCCATTTTTTGTTACCGATCCTTTCTAAACTACGCCTTCGCTCTCTTGTCAACTTCGATTTATTTCTACAGTAAGTTGTAGTTACCTTCTTTACCTCGATTTTAAAACCATCCCATAAAAGTTTACAATCTATTGTATCCTTTTTAAATATATATTATCAATCAAGTATTTACAGCAGAATGCATTGAGTGTGTAGGTAAAGGTAGAATCTTTGGTTAGCTTGCTTGTTAGCTGAACCGTGAAGTCATTATTAGGTTAGGTAAACTACCCTCCTTTAGGAGTAGACTAGTCCGACCGATAACCAATCTATCTGTCTATAGGACTATACTACTCCGAGAGAAGGAGAGTATACCTCGACTAATAATGACTTCACGGTTCAGCTAACAATCAAGCTAACCAAAGATTCTACCTTTACCTTCAAACTCAATGCATTCTGCTGTAATACGTTCTTTGTAATCTTTATTTTGTAATACTGAATTATTTATTTTCCAATACCCATTTCCCTTTTTTGATAACACTGGCTTAAATTTTAGAAATACACTTTGATGATCAGTAGACTGTATAACAGCAGGTTTAATTTACATAATTCTATAAGAAGTAAAAATTCTGACCCTATAAAGATCATGTCTAGTCTAATAGCTTGTGATTTATCTTTTCTTCTCCATGTAAATTGCTGTTTATTTGTGTTAAAGCTTCTCCAAACGTCCGATAGTTTGTTAGGTTTTAGTAGTTGTTTTAAACCGTTAACAGGTTGAATAGATTTACCTGGACATAAAGACTTTCTATCAATTGGTTTAAGTGCCTCATTAAAATCTCCGCCTAGTATATGTATCCCAAGACTGTGTTCTCTCAAATTATCGCTTACTTTTATAAAAAAGTTATACGTTCCGGTGCATATATGCTAGAAAATGTGAAAATAGAATTATTTATTTGCACATTAATTAGTACAAATCTTCCGTCACCATCACTAAATTTATTTATTTATTCAAAGCTCAGTGATGTTTTACTTAAAATAGCTACACCCCTAGTAGCCGTTGTGCCGTTACTACAAAAGGTTGCATATTCCTTTTTATTATTAATTTCTCTTTCAATATTTTCATCAAAATGTGTTTCTTGTAAAAATGTAATTTGGCTTTTTTGTGCTTTTATCCATTCTATAACTCTATTTCTTTTCACCCTAGAACCAATTCCGTTTACATTGAGACTACAAAGATTAATTGTTTGTGCTAAAGTCATTGTAATAGTTACAAATTAATATTGTATTTAACATATCAACATGTGTCCATAATATCTTAACTATATACACCTCACATTTGCTAAAAGATTTAAATAAGTATACATCATTTTACTCAAATCATATTTATAACACAATGTTCTGTAACATAAAAACATATAATACTTACCAGTATTTATCCACTGGTGTGACCTCCACATAATCATTGTTACACTACTAAACCACGGGTATATTGTGTTCCCTTTAATGCATGTTGATACATACCGATTTAAATAATTGGCTAATTTCGGAAAAAAGACATACATGAATATTACACATTCCCTGTATGAATTACGTGCTTTTTTACTGTGTATACAATCTATCAGATATTTTAATTATCAAAACATCGTGCATTCGATTAAGTGGTATAATAGAGTGTTTTTTGAAAGTTCGAAACAAAAAGGTTCGTCAGTTTTTTGTGTGTATGCAATTGTATGTGCAAGAATTTCAAATTTACTAGACGCAAGCAAAATTTCAACCAGGATATAATTTATTTGTGCATTAAACACTTCTACACTACCTTGCATCTTTAGCTCCAAGTAATGAAGTTTATCAAGTGTTGGATTGTATGTATTTGCGTGTGGTTTATAGGAAAGTTTTTCAATCAATTTTTTTGGACATAAACATGGATTGTGCATATGGATCATATCTATATTTTACAGGTAAGTAACTATTTTTTTATACATATTACTATCGTATGTTTTATTGCATTGCAGGTATTGTGGAGATAATGTTATATTTAGACAAACGAATCTCGTTTAATTGACTCTGCATGTTGTGTTACTATAAATAGCATAGGTAAAACCTAAATAGTTTGTTTCTAATGATAACATTGAACAGCTGATGTCTTAAAGTTTGTTCTACACTAGAGTCTTTACTGTGCGTTTCAATAGTTTTGAAGCATTTTGCATATATTGTTTGTACTACAATAGCATTTACCTTTCTAAGAAATATTATACATATTATTGGTACGTAGAATACATATAATATTTTCACAACTTTTAACACATTCAAACATTCAATTTGTCACATTTGTTATACACTTCTTTACAACATGATTGAACTCTTTCAGAGAGCTTAAAACTTTTACATACTTTTATATTATTTTGGTTTATGAATTTAATATAAAATAAAATTTCAGCAAAGCAAAAAAGTAAGCTGAGACATATTAAACAACCACTAATGTTTTTTATGTATGATTGGTATACTCGCAATCTGACCTTGAATTTGTTAAGCATATTTTAAATATTTTTGTAGATTAATTAATATGATAAAACTATAGTACAATCTTGTCATTTAACTAATAATTTGAACATTTTGATTATGCTTTAGTTGTTTTAGTTCCATTGATTCAAGTAGTTTTGTCATGTACAGCTTCTGTAGGTGTTGAAGGTGTTCTGTCACCTGCATCAACTGTTCTATTATGTGGTGTTCTTACAAATCTATCCAAAGATAGTTGTGTTTTGTCTATATTGCCACCATTTCCAAGACTGGGTTTTTGTTGCCCTGACTTATTGGCATGTTGCTTGTGAACACTTTTTCTGTTTTAAAAGATTTTGCAGTAGGGGGTTTTGTTGGAGGTTTTGATATTGTAAGTTCTACACTTTATATACCTGTACATTATCACCACATGACTCTTTGTCATTCTCCTCTAATTGCTGTTCAATTTCATCTTTGTCCTGGAAGTGTTTTTTGACAGTCAATCATTTTGTGTCCACTTTCCTAGCAGATTTTACAAACCCAATCATTGGAGCTCTGGAATAGCATATGACCTGTATGACCTATTCTCCTCTTATATTTGATGTGTTTCCCTCAGTTTTACTTTGTAACCCGGATTGGTTTTTTTCTCTATCGATTTATGAATTTCGAACAGCGGTATACTACTGTTGCCTTTATTTAAGGCATTTGTGACATGTTCTTTCTGCTATTGAGTTATGATTTCTGTTTTCGGAAAATTCTGCCTTTGTATTTCCCAATCGGCAAATTCCGAGATACTGGTTTATCTATTGTTTTGCTAATCACTAGTCTATCTCCAGTCTCACAGTTGGTAATTTTTCCGTCTATACGCAAACGCTCCCTATACAATCCCTGAATGTCACAGCCTTGAAGGGATAGGGCTCGGTGTATTTGCCCGTCGTGCGCAGAGAGGGGGATGTTCTTAACCTTAATGCGGAATGTGTCACTTCGCAACGTGGATGGGTTGTGAGGGTTTTGTGAATGAAGGGGTACTTTCCTGCCACGTAAGTTAAATCGAGGTACCAACAAAGACAGTCTATCACCCTCATTGGCCATGTATATACGCCACACCTCTCTTATTCTCTGTATTCCCTTAATACACTATGACGGGACTTTATAATTAGCTCATATTGACTAAAATATTTCAACATTTGTAATCCATTGGGCTCGAGGTGGTTTGACTGAGCCATGAACATCTTGATCTTTCAAGAAAATAGGTTTTACAAAATCACTCGGGTCACTTTCTTCTTCTGTGTATTATAATAAGTGCTATTTTCTGTATATGATTGATCAGATTGGATGTTACTTTGATCTATATGAATATCTGAAACTGCGTCAGCTTAAGTCGCCATTTTTTCATTGTTTACATCTGGACTGACCGTCACTTCATTTTGTAATGTAAATGTATCAGTAGCCTGTAAACCTCCTATAAGCCGTTTAAGGCAATCCTGAATCATTTATCTGCATAATGCTTCTACCTCATTATCAGCTTTTATCATCAAATTAAATCACTTTTTATATGGAGTATTGCACGATACGCCTTAACATATCAAGGGACATATGAAACATGTTTGTGAGTGATCAACTCTCCTCAGTAGTGTAACAGCACATCATTAGAAAAAACTGTAAAAATCGGTTGCAATTGGCTTACCTCAAAGCACAAAAAAAAACTAACTTAAAAACAATATACACAAGGCATCAAACTAACAGTTCTCGTTGTAGCTTAAAGCTATTTCAACGCCAATTACGACTAATAAAAAATTATGCTCTCTTTGGCTAAGTACCAAGCAGTACCAATCAAACGGATTTAGTGTAAAGATGTCACAAATAGAGATGCTCGACTTAGTGCAATTCCCAAATATAAGTAAACAGTATCGACAGGATGTAGGATCTTCAGGAAGCATAACTTTACATAAATAACAATATATATTACGTTATGTTTTAATTTGTGATACACAAAATCAATGTTACTACCAATAAATACAATATTTAAAGATTTTACTATGATGTTCATTTAATATGTATTCAGATGAATTCGAGAAACATGATTACAAATGTCTAACTGCATACTCAAATTGGCACAATGGAATCAACATATTTTACCAATGTATTGCGAAAATATTTGAAAGATTTGTGATTTATAATATATAGAATGAACAAAATAAATAAACTGTAATGCTTTTTAAAGGTGAGAAATGCTTATACTTAGCTCGGTGCATTAAAAGACATGATGTCGAGAAAATCCAAAATATTATAAACACCGCGACAACAAATCAGACGGAACAAAGTGAAATATCTGTCTTTAACTCGATAGGGTCAAAAATAGTTGTGATTGAATAGCTTAAAACTTTGGTCCTTTTCGACATAACGGATCGTGCTCCTTTTGAAGTGCCTTCAGTGGTTATCAATCCATACTGATAGCAAATGTCGTTATCATTTAGAATGTTGTAAACCTGAATATGTTATGCAGTTTGATGGATATTTGTCTCATTGGTGTTTATCCCACATCTCCTTTTATTCATTAAATCTACAATTGAAGAAAGAATTTTCATAAACAGGATATATATATATTATTATGAAAAAAGTATAACAAAAATACTGAACTCAAAGTCAAATTAAAAAAAGGGGAAGTCCATAAGAACTGACGAAATCAAACGCTATTAATCAACGGAACAAGTAAAATACAACTGCCGTATTCCTGACTTGGTACAGACATTGTCCGAAGAAAATGGTGGGTTAAATCTGGTTTTGTAGTTAGCAAACCCCACTTTTATGACAGTTGCTTATAGTTCCGTTTTATTGACAAAACTGGGTGAGCAACCCAAACAAACATAATAGGCTAATGTGACAATGGTTGCGATCAAGCAGTCAATATTGTGTAAACATACATCATAGACATACAACACAACTGACTAAAAAATCAAAACAAAGTTACAAATAAATCTAACAAAGACGCCAACAAAAAAAAAAGTCAAAAGTCATAAGAACAAAAGATTAAGTGATTCGGTGTTAAAAAACATTTTTTTTAAATAAAGTGGTGATATGTCAAAATTTGATTTAAAAGTTTTTAGCCTAGTACTGAAAGGAACTGGTAGTCGGTTCCTTACCCCATCCAACACCCAACCCATTGGACTAAAGTTACTGTAAATCACATATGGCCTTTAGGTGTTAAACTACCAAATCATAGTACGTCACATCCGGTTGCATACGAAAAGGGGTCGAATCAAAATATTCCCTCGAATTTTACAGTTGTAGGGAATTAATCCTACATTTCATTACAGTAAAACATTTCTGAGTTATAAACATATATCTTGGATGTTTCAAAGCACCATTTTTTTTACTATGGGAATCTGCAAATGCACCTTTAACTTTGTGTGTACTCTCATTTGTAAAAATTTCATGCTATTTAAGTGAAATATTACAAAAATGAAATATTCTGAGTGATTGAGTCTCAAAAACACATTTTATGAGAAAATTGCATTAAAATAGGACTTTTACATGAATATTAGTAGACAGAGCAAGCTATACTCAGTGTTTTGGAGAGCTTTTCTGACTTTTCTCCTTATTTCTTATATTTTGCAATAATGTAAAACTGTTTCCTAAGTAATACTTTAATACATTTACAGTTATAAGTAAATGAAATTATTTTTGAAGCAGTTACAACAAATTATTTACTAAGAAGGAATCTTTGTATGTCCCTCTCTGAAGCGCGACGTAAAGTTAAGTTATGAGATAAATATTTGATCATTTATTGTTCCACACTATATTTTATCATGATGCGGCTTGACTTTGATTTTTTCTTCCAAAATTGGAGCGCTTTTCCTTGCTGATCAATACTGTCCAGAGAATCAAAACCTTCAAAACGGTTCATTCCTTGAATCAATTTTCACATTGTTACAGCTGCCATATTGGATATATTTTAATTGTATAATTGAAAGATTATTCACTCTCATGAGGTTGTTTAAATTTAACGACAATTTCAGCATTTTTAACACAAATTCTTCACAACACTCTGATCATACGATTATTTTTAAACAAATGATAAAGAAATTTAAACGACTCGTTAGTACAACCGACAAGTTGAACATCAGACCGCTAAAATGTAATGAACTGTAAACCATCAGGTTCGTACCAAACATTCGCTTCGGGCGCACCCAATTTTGTTATTCTTATTTACCTGAAGAAAAACCTGGTTTCCTGATATAAACAGGGACCCGTCATGAAGATGAGATAACAGTTCAGTAAAAAGTGAGGTAATTGCAAATATTGATGAATGTTTTTTTTTTTTTTTTCTTCTATTTTGTATAAAATGCACAATTTGTAAAAATTGTAAACTGTATCGTTCTGTATTTTATTATTCCTGCAGTTCACATGTTCAATACAATTATAAGGGAAAAAATACGAAATATATATGTATACGGTTACTAAAAGGGGCATTAGCTGTCAAATTCATGATCACTGATTTGTCTTAAACTCATATATTTAATTTATAACATACTAAAACGTCAATCAAAATTACAAAAAGTTCAAAAGAAACAACTCACACTGCATGACCTCGATATAATGTATCATCATTGTGTGCGTATATAACACTAGACGCCATCTGATTAGCAATCTAGATTACTCTCGAAGACTGCCGATGGTCTTTCGACTCGATATTTACATAAATATAAATATAAATAAACTGAAAAGCACGAGTTGTGAAATGACGATTTTTCATATGTCATAGATTTAAAAAATGAAAATCATGGTTTTACCTGGATAAGAATGATTTCCTGTGGTCTGAATCGGTCAAAGAAATGGTTTTGTTATGGTGGATCCCTTGTTTTACTTTTCTATGATGACATTCTTTTTCTTTTTAGTAAATTAACATGCTCAGGATATGTGTAACCATCTCAACTAAAGTTCAAGTTAAGATTACATGAATATACGTTCAACTGAGTTTGAATTATTGATTTGCAAGACAATAATACGTTTGCGATATTTCGATATTTTTTTGACCAAACTGAACCAAACTGACTGCATATAGTAAAATAGTATTTCATTTTCCGCTTTTATATCTGTTTGAAAGAAAATGGTATTTTCATGTTTTTCTCAAATGGAAGCTACTGCTCTTTTACGCATGTCTGGCACTACCATTAATATTGTATTGCACTTTAAGCAGAAACTGTAAATGTCACGGCAACAACAGTAAACAGGTTGTTGATTTCTAAACAAACTACTGGTTGTTTCATTTAAAAGAATGGAGACAAACGAATCTAGTCATGATGTAACCACATTTTGGCCTTTGGATTTCGACAATTTACATTATTAAATATTGGCTACAGATTTGTCTTACAAAATGAAATATTTGTTTTAAATTAATACTACAGTGGCATCATTTGCCATCTTGAAATTAATATAAAGATGTAAGAATTAACCATTCACAAAACAACATATTGTCACAGTTGTCGAATGCAAAATTGTTGATATAAATAGACTAAATAACTTTTGCATGATTAAGTATGTTAATTATATTTCAGTTTGCCCCCAAAATATGTAGAAATATGTCAATGACTCCTTTTGTCAAAACACCCTTTCAGAAAAAGACGTTTGTGTTATTTTTTAAGATCCCATCACTCTTGTTCTAGAGCTCCGCGTTTGACGGAGTGAGTGTCTAATCATGTGAAATTCACAACATCTTAGAAAATGAAACACAGTATTTTGTGTACTTTGGTCTACAACGAAAGTCAATAATTGTTTATTTTTTAAGCCACCCCTCAATCGATGTCTTGATTATTACTATCTCAGGTTCCGATTTGAGAGATTAGTCCGTATATTACAATTTGGTTTTTCAATTCTTTTCTGCTTCATGTTTGCATTGGCCTACCACCTTTTTTGATTCGAATGGCACTTATCAGTCTTATGTAACCAAAATAAAAGTCTTTCATACTGAAATCAAATCAATTCCGATGCCAATGGAATTTTCGTCCATAACGGTATCACCATCCCAATAATCCGGACCTCTGCTTACCTTTCCGGAGCACCTGATATCACCTCCGGTTTTTGGTTGGGTCCTTTGTTTCTTGACATTACATTGTCAGTTTGTTTTCGACTTACGAGTTTGAATTTCCCTGTGTGGTCTTTCGCTTCTCTAGGTAGTTCTTTCGCATGAAAAATTAGTGAATAGACATCACGTTTTCACACAAGGCAAGTATCTCTATCAAAACACCACCCGTCTTACTTTTATGGAATAGAAGAGAGCGACTTTCGTATAGGTTGACTAGAATTAGTCATCTGAAACAGTACTAAAAGGCTGTATGGTGGAATTTATTCAGAAATACTCAATTTCAAAAGCTTGAATCGAGAGAGAGAGAGAGAGAGAGAGAGAGAGAGAGAGAGAGAGAGAGTTAAAATTGTTGATTCGATATGTTTAAAATTATTGTTTCGTTTATGGTTACAACATCTGCTGTTCAATGGTACTAATAAATAAATCGTAATTAACGGCTAACACAACTGATTACCAGAAATTAACATTATATTTTAGAATATACGTTTTGCTTTTAAAAAATTTCATGATTTATAACGTCGTTCAATATTCCAAGGTGATCATTGATTGGAACCATTTAGTGTCTATATCTTCAATAACAGTTTTGACATCTCATCTGTTTTGCGCTTGTTTTAAAAAACGAACTATAACGTTTATATTCTACAAATTAATGAAAAACATACAGTTTCGGACTTTTAATCGTTTGTTTATCAGAAAGTTTTCGACATATCTTAGCATTGTTTTAAATCTTTTTGCAACAAATGAAATATACTGACGATTTAATACTTTCATTTA
Source organism: Mytilus coruscus (assembly GCA_017311375.1). Classification (NCBI taxonomy): domain Eukaryota; kingdom Metazoa; phylum Mollusca; class Bivalvia; order Mytilida; family Mytilidae; genus Mytilus; species Mytilus coruscus. The sequence goes on from CM029604.1 coordinate 82,107,655, forward strand.
CCTGTAGGGCTTCGGGAAAAGCAGAAAATCAGCTAGTGTTCTATCATGAATTTGTTATACATGTATAAGATAAGAGATTGATGGTAACTTGTTTGCCCCTTTCCCCTGCTTTCCCCGTCCTGATAGACTTTTGCACGCTTTGTTCCTTTTTTTCAATATGGTCATTGTTTCGCCTGTTATTTAAATTAAATCTAATAGCTTTGAACAATTGTGCAAAAGCCAAAAATTCTTCTTTGTTACAGAGAGGCGAAAGATACTGGAGAGAAATTCATACTCATAAGTGAAAAACAAAATGACAATGCCATGACAAAAAACGACAAACGACATTATACAAAACACAACAGAAAACGTAAGGCTGAGCAACAACAGCCCAAAATAAAACGGGTGCTCCGGAAGGGTCGGCTGGTCCTGCATCACATGCGACTCCTATAAAATACGTAGATAGGTTGTATCAAGAGATTTGGCATCAGACAAATCTCGTAGCGGATTGGTAATTGACTCTTATCTAACCCTGAGACATCATCAAATTCAGTCAAAAAATGGTCTAACCCTGAAGCTTGACAAACTAATAAATTTGAAACAAAAACAAGTTGTACATGACGAAGGATAGACGAGACTGTTATCGGTTTAAACAACACAGACATTGAAAATGAAAACGCACAAAGAACGACACTTAAAACTACGGCAAGAGAGTATAATTTATACCACAACTAGGGCGGTTTATTTCGGTACTGATAGGAATATTTCTAATAGTGAATTAAGCAACTAAAGCATTAATTTAAGCTATAGCTTTACACATTTTACGATAAAACAAATATTTAGGTAAAGGTATATTGTTAAATGGCTAGCCATAAAACCAGGTTCAACCAACCATTTTTTCTTAAAATGTCCTGTACCAAGGCAGGAATATGGCAGTTGTTAAATAGTCCATTTCTATGTATGTTGGCGTTTTTTTTTTTTTTTTTTTTTTTTTTTGTAGCAGTTCAGTGTTTCTGTTGATGTGTTTCCCTCGGTTTTGGTTTGTGACCCGGATTTGTTTTCGCTTAATCGATTTATGACCATTGAACAGCGGTATACTACTATTGCCTTTATTTATACCTCTAAACAATATGTGAAAATCATTTTATCTCATGGATAAATAATGCAATGTGGTTTTTTTTTTTTTTTTCATTTCAATTTCATCAACCACCGTGTGCCTCATATCTCACTTGTGCGTAGCTGATTATTTACATAACAACAACTGTTATCGGAATTACGTCTTAAGACAAGTTATTTTAGCCTGCATACGGAGTTTATATCTCTTAGTTGATACGATATGACAGAGCTTGTATTTTCTATCATGATTTCCTTGATAGAGGGTTGCTGCACACAAGGAAACTCCTAAACCAGGAGTTCCAAGTGGTGAAGTTGAAATAATCCCTTTGTAAGTTTTACGGTCGCCATCACGAGTTGGTTGACCATTATGGAATATCTGTTTGACAAATGATAGCGGATATGTTCCTAATGTCATAACTACAATCCCATCCCATTTTCCCGAATGTTACCTACCGAATTAGACTTATTACCGGGCTTGTACTAACATGAGCAACACGACGGGTGACACATGTGGAGCAGAATCTGCTTATCCTTCCGGAGCACCTGAGATCATCCCCAGTTTTTGGTGGGATTCGTGTTGCTCAGTCTTTAGTTTTCTATGTTCTGTTTTATGTACTATTGTTTGTCTGTTGATCTTTTTCCTTTTTAGCCATGGCGTTGTCAGTTTAATTTCGACTTAACAGTCTGAATGTCCCTCTTGTATCTTTCGCCTCTTTTTTAGAAAGTGAATATCATCCGCATAGTTTATTTGGGATAGTGTTGAAAAATATTTTGTTTGCTGCGTAGTGTTCAGGATCTGTTGTTATTTTGTCTTTTTTTTTCTTTTCTCCATGGTGTTGCTCATTTTCGTTTTATTTTTCTCCCTTTAGTTATAATGTTCCCATATGATACCCTTTTAGGATTTATAAGCAAATAACAAACAGTTAACCCATTGATTTATAATGACATAGACCCCCTGAATTCAAAAAAAAAAGGATTTATGGAAGGATATCATATTGACTTTTCTATCTATTTACTATATAATCATAATATTCCCAAATGTTTTGAACCAATATAGTTAAATAAAAGCAGGAAATTACTTACATTTTATCTAATCTCAAAACGGTTAAAATGTGTAAACCTTTGATATCGTGCGGAAATGTTACAACCTTCACTTTTAGTGTATAATATCAGATACAAATATTTCCCATACGGATGTTTTATTTTTGGATGTTTTATTTTTGCGATCGAACTGGACTGTAATTTGGAATAATAAAAAAGCAAAGTATTCATTGCTTCAAGGTAGGATAAGTTATTTTCTTTCATTTTTTTCGGCAATTCAGAGAAAATATTTTACTTAAAGCAACCACGTTTCGCATGGTATTTCGTTAACGCAAAAACAAATACCACAAAATGTGGTGGAACGCACGCTCTCCAAGCAGATTATTTCGGAATTTAAGTTTTTACTTCATTCATACATAGCTTATGTAGATTTTAGGTGCACTGCTATTTTTAAAGGTTGATAGAAATAATCTCTCGTGTTTAATATAAACGATAATACCAATTTGAAAAAATAAACACAAAATTTCAATTTAAATCGAAAAACATTTCATTTTCCTTTTTTTATTTAAGAATAAGATCGGGAAATTTCTATAGGCTGATTTTAAATCTATGTCATATGACGGTTTTTTGGAAATGACTTCAGAATGAAATTATTTAATTCTTTTATTTTCTTTAGTTGTATTTTTTTTTTTTTTTTTAATGGGTGAGTCTTATTTAAATCTGTAAGGTTTTCAAGTTTGATCTTACCATAGATTACAAAGAAATTACAGCATTTAACTTGATATCCTAACATTATTTATCAAGGTAGTTACATTTCTCAATTACTCTGAAAACATCAGCTAGTTGAAAACGTAATATTCATTAGTAAACCTTAAAATTAACAAAACAATAATATTCAATTTGATACAATATAAAGTATTTATTTTTGCACATGCATTTTGTCTTTGAATGTCGCACATGATAAAACTGGATTTTCGAGTGTTTTCATTCCTCTTTTCAAATTAGCCCAATTTAAAAAAAAATAATCATAGCAACAGTTGTTCATCATGCCAACTGATGTTTAATTTCAACCATCGGTCATTTATTAAGTATAGTACTCTGGTTAATCCTAATATTCTTGAATTTTGTGGGAAACAAAGTAAATCTCTGGCACCAAAACACCTAGCAACAATGTATTAATCATAGTATCAAGACCTTAACAGAAGTTTCATAGAAATGTTCAGGTAATCAGCCTGAAACCTAGTAACATTTTGGTTACACAAGAAGAAAACAATTGTAACTGAAATCAAATATATACGATAACCATTTTTGGCATGGTTCTATTTTATTTCAACAGTATTATAATTATATATCTAAAGATTTTTTTGTAACTGAAAACAAATCTAACATATGACGGGACTTAGAAACGATTTGTGAGAAGATGTAAAAAGTTAAATCACAAAAATACTGAACTCCGAGGAAAATCCAAAACGGAAAGTCCTTAATCAAATGGCAAAATCAAAAGCACAAACACATCAAACAAATGGACAACAACTTTCATATTCCTGACTTTGTACAGGCATTTTCTTATGTAGAAACCTGGATTGAACCTGGTTTTATAGCGCTAAACCTCTCACTTATATGACAGTCGCATCAAATTCCATTATATTGACAACGTTGGGTGAATAAAACAAACAGACATAATAGGTAAAAATGTAAAATAGGGGTACAGCAGTCAACACCGTGTCACAATCTTAATCACAACAAAAACGAACAAATTTTTAACAAAGAAGCACACAAAAGCATATATTACATTTAACAACCTCGTTCATTGCTTACTTATTTTTGTATTTTATTTATGTATGCCAAATCAACCCATAAAGGATCAAATGTTAGTTGACAATGGTCTAGTGGTTCTGCTGTCAATTCAAACACATATTTGTACTCTATTCCCTTATTTTCTTATGGTTTGGCATGTTCTGATTGTTTAACACCTATCAAAGGCATGTATATTTGTAGGTTTGCATTTTTCTAGTCTTTTGTTCGTAGTTGTCTTACTTACAATATTACCGTTACTCCTAGGTTTTAAAAGAGGCAAATATTTCTCATAGGATTTGATTACGAAATTTACCATTTTTGTCATATTTTGTTAAAATAGTTTCATTTCTGTTTGCAGATGACTGGTATGATTGTAGTGATGCTTTCAATTTGCCTGATACGAACTGAAACAGGTTAGTGCATTTTCAACATGATACTACAATATGTTTTCAAAGTAACAGTACAATAAATAAATATTACTTTTATCCAATTGCAATCTAGCATTTTGAACATGGCCCATATGTAAGGAGTTGGAGAATTATTTATATTACAGTATTGGTTTATTCTATATACATGTGTGTAACTCTGTTTAATATGTAAAAACTGTATTTACATTTCGTCAATGAACTTATTATTATATATAAAACTAACGGTTCTATTTCAGAAAATGTAACTCTAAACCCAGGTGATGAAAAACAATATAGTATTTTAACTGGTGACACACTAACACTCCAATGCCCTGTGAACACTTCCAAAAAGAGCGAAGTCCGATGGTCATATATGAAGGACACACAGGAATCAATTCTATCAATTGGAGAGAAATTAAATGCAGCTGACTTTTCGTTTAATGTTGACTTTACGAACCATCTACAAAATGTTACATATTTACGGATATATAATATCACTTCGAAAGAACAACGTATTTACAAATGTTATCATAGTTTAAAAGAAAGCAATATAATACCTTTTGAATATGATTACAATATACGATTAGCAAGTAAGTAATGTAAATGAGTACAAAAACGTTAAAGGTGATTATGCATGATATCACTTTAGTGTCAGTCTGCATTCCTTTAGTTGAATTTATTTTTTAGATGCCTAGGCAAAATAGTGATAGAGGTCTAAAAGAGCACATTCTTTTTCATAAGATAAATAAACGATCGCTATAACTTCTGTTTTTAATTCCGTCATGTCATGGAACAGAAAAACAAATGTGGTGAAATTTTACACACTTAAGTTCGCTTTTTTATAATTAAAAAGTGATGATGCTATATAAAATGGATATCCGTACAGTCATCGCTTCTATCATTCACTGTTATATATCAGTTAACATCAGAGTAGCTGATTTCCAATCACAAACAATCGTATTTAAAGAAAATGATTACTTTTTAGCGATAATGATTTGTAATGTCTAAACATAAAAACTCAAAACGGTACGAGGTTCGATTATTGTTCGTATGATAATAGCATAGAATGGAATCAAAAAATTGTTCTACAGTAGACTTAGATGTTTACTATGTGTAGCATGAGAAAAATAAAATACTTTATTCGTTAGTAGATCAGAACTAAGCTTGTTTTGGATTCAAATACATAATCTATAGCCATATAATTATTATTAATTTCACAATGACAGTTGTCTTTTTTATTTATAAACCACCTTTCACGTTTATAATTGTAGTTTTTATCCTTTCTAGTATCATGGTTATTTTGTTGAAACAATAAAATGATTATTACATTTTAGATGTCACTGTCTTATTGATAAAGTACACTAATGGATCTGTTTGTTGTGTATTGCACGGACCAAAAATAAGTTCGAACAAATTCATATGGGAACAGCGAACATTATATGGTGAACACATACGGTTTATTGAAAGTGTCCAAAAAAATGATTCAGGAACGTTTAAACGAGATGCGAATTTAGCTATGCATAAATACAACTACTTGAGGTCTTGCTTAAACTTTAACAAAAATGGAATTGTAAAATATGATGAAGAAGGAGAGTACATATGTATTGCGCAGTTTTTCATCCATGGTAGGAATGCAATGGTTGATAAAACTACATCTATCAAGATTGAAAATATACAAGGTATTTTATCATGTCTAATAAAACCGAAAAATGTTCTCAGTTAAAACAGAGATGGTGCTATTTATGTTCATACAGATTCTTGATGTCACCTTTTGCAACTGACTTTTTATATTTAATTTGTCCGTTTCCTTCTTTCCTAGGTTTTTTACCCATTGCTTTAAAGACATTGTTTGTCGTAGTAAATTCAGTATCAGATATGGTGTCAAATGGTTTGTTGTGTGGCGGAAGCTTTAGATGCCTATTGGTAGACTGTCGAATGACACAAAAGCTACTCCTGGAATAGAAACCTCCATTTGCTTGACGAATATTTACATAGAATTCCTTTAACAAATTGTTCACACTGGTTGGGCTTCTGTCCTCGGTGTTTGCGTCTAACCCTTTAATACATAGTAGTCATAGATTAATTTTAGGTTGATTTTTGTGGGTTTTTTTTTTTTTGCCAAACATCATTCAATATATCATCGATGTCGTCATCTTCGCAAGTACTAAATCTTTCTAATTCACGACCGTCAGACATTTTTGTTTACAGTTTTCGGTTTACATGTACCTCTATCAATCAATATTGCTTAATCATGTTGCCTTCATAATCGGGATAAGGTGAGAACGGTTCCGAATAATTTTGGCGGGAACAGGCTGGCGAGGGTAAAAAAGGAATATCCAAAATAGCAAATACCACGTCATAGAGGGGACTTTTGGTCATATTCACCGGCAGTGGGGAAAAATAGGCAAATTCGTTTTTGAAATGAGGAAAAAAGGTTAGAATATGCAAAAAATACACTGGCTACCAACCAATCAAAATCCGGCATTCTTATATAAGGTGTAATTACAATATATAAGCCACCATACATAAAAACAAAATTGTTTTATCCGTATTCATCTGGCCATTAACACTGAATTTGCTGTGATCACTGGAGTTTGTCGAAGATTCAAAAATGACACATTATCTCTAACCATGAACTTTATATATCAAATGGTTTATAATAGTAACTGAGTGAGTCTATTCATGAAATAATGGCATTAAGCAGGTAAGACTCACTTCAGCAGTCGGTCCACGCTTCTCTGGAGAATGAAATGATGACCATGACATATTTTCTGATGTAATATCTTTAAGCGTCAACCTAACCGTATTTAACCACTCATACCTATTCTGTAAACTCATGAATAGGTAGTCATGGTTATGAATTCCAGTAACATCCTCGGGCAGAATAATGGGTTCTGGTTTTGTTTTAAGATCTTGTTGAGCTTTGGTTATGGTCTGTGTTGTCTACCTCAGTGTGATAAACACTTTGCCCTTTACTAAAGGAGAACAAACCACACCCTCATTTAAATAACCTTTAACTACAGTTTCTCCTAGTTGAGTTGATATTTCCACCACCCGATCATAAGAGATGCATAACTCATGTTGAAATAATGTATCTTCTTGTTCTGGTTTTTGCAAAGAGTAATAGTCAAAAGCTGAATGTCTGTGTTGCACAGGAACATTCTGGGTGTTTGGATGGTAATTAAACAACATTAATAGTTGGGCCAGAGCTTATTCGGACTTTTTAGAAACGTTGTCTAATTGCGATGTAATATAAAGTCTATGCTCTATCATTTTCACCAACTGTAACAAAGGAGGTGGTATGCTGTCATCGATATCTTCGGAGACCAAGGATCCAGCAAATGCTGTCTTCTTAGTAGCTAACTGGCAGCGAATCATTTCGGCCGTCTTTGCCATATGAATGGTGTCATTGTAATCACAAGCAAACGCGATAGCTGATCCTATATATTTTTTCAAACATTAACATCATCTCTGCCTTTTGTGTGTGCTTCTAGTTCTGGCATCTTCTGCAAAAGCTTGTCCTTCAGGTGCACAGAATGTGCCTGTGCAGAAGAATCAAGTTGTGTCAATCTTTTTTTTTTTATATATATATATATACGTTTGTCAAGTCTGCTAATCGCAACACCACTGACTCTTCAGAATTTCTTGAATATCAAAGATGTATGTTACCTGCTCAGTTAACGCAGTTTTTTTCATCAAATTTTCCTCCTACGTACAACTTCTTTCGGCCTCTGTTTGTCTCTTCTTTGCTCGCTGTCTGTTGTATACAGCTGCGAGACAAGAAGGGTGGTACTTCATTTTCTTCTTTTATGACATCACCACTACTTAATTTTCCCAAAGCTGTTTATATCCTTTGGCACTTTTGCACAATCCACTAATCGTTGGTTCAGATTCTTTTCTTTCTCTCTCTTAACGCGGATAAAGACGTCTCCTTATCTCAAATGAAACATTTATGCACATTTGCAACGGGATCTGGTTGTTGATCAGATTTAATTTCTGTATGCGTTTAATATACCCATTCTTTGATACTATATTTTTGTTTTGCTTATTCTGGTGTTGTTTTTTTTTTTTTTTTTTTTATAATACTGGTGTTATATAGTAAAGTTCCTTTTCTAAACTGAATTGTTATAGATCGTTTTTGTTTTCTTCACTGTGTATCTTTCGTTATGCATCGAAAAAAGGAAAAGCGTAGCACTTATGTTTATGGAACCTTATTCCACTTTATTCTGCTCTTTGAATTTGGACAACAAATAAAATCAGAATCATTTAACTTTCAATTATATTCTTCCGATTTTCACAAGACATCTGTCTTTCATTTTTATTTTTATTTTGCTTACTCTTCCGAAAGACTTAAGATATTCACCGTGGGGTTTGTGTTGCTCAGTCTTCAGTGGTCGATGTAGAGTTTTTTATACTGTTGTTTGACTCTTGGTCTATCTATTTGTTTTTATTTGATTTTTTGTCATGGCGTTGTCAGTTTATTTTCGAATTCTGAGATTAAACGTCCCTTTCAATTTGGTATCTTTCGCTTTTCTTTTAAAACCACAAGGTCAATGTCTCTGTTGGTTGACAATTTTCCCCGAGGACATCATCCGCACAATATCATACTATGCATGAAATTACGAAGATCAATCAGAATATTGGATTGACGTCGCCTAGTATAAAAAGGTCCGAAACAGATATCACCATTGACACGGTGTCGTCTGAAATGGTCGGTGTAATCACCAGATAAAACAAGTTACTAGAATATAACACATTCATACTAATGACAATACCAAGAATGTTCGTAAGCAGCCATGGTCTGCTCTTCTACAAGACATTTTGGACTTTAATGAGTCTGAGCAACACGGTCTCTTTCCTGAATGTAAAACATGTATAATTTTGATGACATATGCTAAATTTATTAGCAATTTAAATAAAAAAATATTACTTGACCAGATCCTACGATGATCTGAATTGTAAATCAACAAATCTCGTCCACGGATTAGAGAGCAACCTTTCCGGATTTGTAAATGTCGGTGGAACGAAAGAGAAGGCTTAAAAAACATATGTTCGGTCATAGATCAGACAACAACAACAATGCAAGCGACGTTGTTTACCAGCATTTTAATCAGCCTGATCATTTAATCCTTTTTATGCAAGTTCGCATCATCGATATACCACAAGACTAGCAATCCTCATCTTGCAACACATCTACGTAGACAAACGGAAGATTACTAGAGTCGAGAATCATGAACTGCAATATCAAATGGTTGCAATGACAAAATTGATGATATAGATATTCTATCTAGTACTTTCTGTAGCTCGGTGAATGTGATGAACATTTTCAACTCTTCTGCTTGACGTAAACATAGTCAGGAATTCGTCAATTATACATGCCTTACTCTCAACGAGGTCTCTATAAATGACTTTCTGCCATTTATACAAAAAGCCGTTGGGCATTCATCTCATTCGCACGAAGTTTATTTCACTACCCCTTTCAAAACTTTAAACCAAAACAAACATCCAGCTATCATCCCGGATATTACCAGCCACAGACTTTCCAAACCAGTTCGCATTGGAAAAGATGAAAAGTAGGAAAAGATCCTTTCTAAAACATTGTCAATAGCACTTCTCTGCGACATGTGATATCCAAAGCCCAAATATCGTAAGCCTCAATTCATCAATTGGAAACACAACTTCAAAATACTTAGATACTCTATCTGAATAGAATAAGGCTGCGAGATCGTTGTTTATAAATCAGAATTTAAAAAACTGAATGGGTCTATGAATACACCTGCATTATGAATCTTAAAAGACACTAAATGCTACAAGGCACCGGTCTTACCTCCATGACACATATGTTGTTGTCCCCGCAGATAAAGCCCCAAATAACATCGTTTTTTTTTTGTAAATTACATTACATAAACTGCTTGATAAATATATCAGGTATTGACAGTTCACTTGGAAACTCAACATATACCCCAACAAAACTTACCAAAGATAAAATCCTGAATAATCATAGGTCTGCTAAATGTTTTCGTTTGGAATTTCAACCAAAGATGAAGAACTGTATTTTCCTTCACAGTATTTGATACCTAAATTACATAAGTGTCCATATAAACAACGTTATAACGCTAGTGCTCCACGAAACCTCTTTCTAAATTATTAACATCACTTTTATCAGCAATTAAAGCCGGGCTTCAATGTTAATGTGAAACTATCTATTCTAGAGGCGTCATGAATCAGATGTGAATACTTAAAAATTTCAAAGATCTGTTTGAGAACATACAATTTAAGACTCCTTTATCTTGCAATAGTATTAAAACATTTGACTTTTCCACACTTTACACAAGTATTTCCCATTTCAAAGTAAAAAACAAATTGAAAGAGTTGGTCCTCCTTTGTTAATAAAAAAGAATGGCCAACAAAGAAAAGTATCTTGCCTAAGGGAGGGATAAATCGCACTCTGTATAAAATCACTCTGATTCTAACAAAAATTCTCTGAAACTGACATTATCAAGATGCTTGATCTCTTGATTGACACATATTTGTTAATTACGTTTGGAAGACGTGTTTTTCATCAAACAATCGGCATTCCTTTTGGAACCAACTGTGTTCATCTTCTGACTTCATACAGGACCTTCTTAGGAATAATGAAAAAAGCTAGCTTTATCTTTAATTTCACTTTCCGATGAAAGATGATGTCCTCTCACTCAATTATTCCAAGTTTGGTTACTATGTTGAACGCATCCATCCCATTGAACTTGAAATAAAGGGTACAATCATTACCCCGAATGTGACCTACCGGATTTTTTTATTTAAACATATTGTATTCATTTAGATATGAAAAGGATTGAGCAACAGGCACATCCTATAAAAGCTCTCTCCATATTACATGTACAAGGTATATATGTATAAATCAAATATTAACAACTGTATTTAAAATAATACAATATAGTGGAAAATGCATGCTACTTATGAGCACACACAAGCAAGTATATATTTACAGTGTTAATTATTAAATGTAAAGTATATTTAAGTATGTAGGCAATTTATCATATTTTTTCAAGTACCTTGAGGCATGTAAATATCTTTTATAAGTCATTAGAAATATATATATATATAAAGTTTGGAAGAGACACTAAGCTTACTTAGTGGAAAATGAATTGTTGAAGGAAAAAGGAAAGAAATGAGAAAATAAATACATAAGTAAATAAATAAATAAATAAATAATTGAATAAATAAATAAATAAATAAATAACTATAAACACTAAATAAAACAGAAACTAAGAAAATTTCAAACAAAACGGTGAGTGTCACTGATATATTTTTGAACAGATTTAAAAATAGCAATATTCATATCATATGAAAATAATCTTTTCCAAAAAGTAATAAATCAATATTTATGTCAATATTATCAACAATGGAGTAAATAGAATCCAGTAAAGTCTGTCTAACATCATTGTACTTAGGGCAAATAAAAAAGAAATGCTGGTAATCCTCAACAGGGTGATTACAGTTTGCACAAATAGTGTTCTCTGATAAGAACTCATTAAACAAATGAGATTTTAGGTTGCTAGCATTATTTCTGAGTTGACAATGACTTATATTATGTTTCCTTATCCCATAATTGAAAGGTTTAAATATTTCCTCAGTCTTATAAAACTTGTCCAATCCACTTCTAAATATACACAAACTTGGGGATTTGTGTATACTTAAAGGAAGACTATTCCAAAGTCTTATAGTGGAAGGAATGAAACTATTAAAGTGAGAGCTAGTTCTAGCGAGAGGAGGGTGAAAAGTATTATTTACATTCCTAAAAGTATAAGGGATTTGTCTACGAAAATATGGCTGGACTAACTCATATAAGTATGCAGGTGTCATCCCATTTAATATTTTATAAAACAGAATAAGCTTATGTTTATTTCGTCTTTTCTCCAGAGTTTCAAATCCTAATTCAATATAAAGTTTTTGTCTAGAGGAATTACGCCGTAGTCCAGTAAGTATTCTAGCAGCTTCTATTTGAATATTTTCAAGAAGCTCAGACTTGTGCTGGGAGCAATTTCCCTAAACAACATCACCATACTCTAATATAGGTCTAATAAAAGAAATTAATAAATACGTATGAGTGAATTCCTATCTAATAAATGTTTAACCGTAAACGAGAACATGTTTTTTTATAAATATTATCAATATGTGTGTTCCAAGAAGCTGATGACTGAAATGTTATCCCAAGATGACAGTGAATATCTATTTTCTCAACCTCTTCACCATTTATCCCACAAAATACAGGTAGATGCTTCCTTTCCTTTCTAGTAAATACAATATTTTTTGTTTTCTTTGAATTAAATTGAACAGCCCATGATTTTGCCCAATTTGAGATAACATCTAAGTCATCAGTCATAGAAGCAGCTGCTACAGAACGATCATCATCTACTATAACAAAGACTTAGAAACATGATTAAGTTATCTTGACTTGTAATTATCAAACATTAACAGAGTTAAATCGATTAAAAGCTATTGTATCAATACTTGACTATTGTTGACGATATTAAGTTGACCGATCACTAAAAGTGTCGTCTGTCGTGTGTTGTAGGCTTGCTGTTTCGTTAACTTTTATATATTTCAAAATGTGTTCATGTTTATTAGCAATGTTGAATAAACTTTGGTTTTTTTTTTTTTAATTGACATTCTAATGAATTTTTCAGATCGACCATTTTGCATTCAGGATACAAGGAGCCAACAAAACATTTTTGGAACTAATGTCAGTATCGTTATGAATTTTTACAGCAAGCCAAAATATTCAAATCTATCTGTTATCAAAAACGACAGTGAGTTAAATGTGGGAGACATGGTAACTATTTCCAAGAAAAATATTTCATTAGACGTATATAACGTTACTGTTATGGTCAGTGGATATGAAATGATAATCAACATCACAGAATTCAGCGAGGAAGACATCGGAAATTACACTGTCAATGTAACTAATGAGTTTGGGTACTGTAATTATACAGTGCAGTTACTGTCTCAAGGTAATCAAAACTTTTAATATGCAGTTGATTGTTTTTTCATTTAAGGTAGCACTGCATTCTAATTAAATCCTTAAGTTGTAAAGCCTTGTCTGATTCATTTAGATGTGTTTGCACTCAGCTGGAACAAGTCTGTATTCAATTTGTATTGGTATAGTTAATAATGCATGGATTTTTATGAACAAGATAATGATATCCGAGTTTCCTAACAATCATAAAAGCTTTAGAACAGTATTTGATTGATAAGAAACTTTAACCCAAGACTGAATATATAAGTTAATGTTCACTTAATACAAAAGTATTTTTAGTTAAGATGTTATCTCGAACAATTTCTGTGCAAGTGTCATCCAACTTTAACCTCAGACTGTATCAAATGCTTTCTGCAAAGAAACCATCTCCATATATCGACAAATAAGAAAAATAATAAAAAATAACAAACTAGACCTAAATGTTGACGACGCCGACAACAACAAAACTTAGGATAGTTATTAGTCGTTTTCGCGAATATAGTCGCAAGCCAGTAAATAATTCTGCATTCGTGTTATCATTAACATTAGGCGGCTGATAACTTTATATGTATATTAACATGTATTGCTGAGTGTAAGAGAAATAATACAATATTTGTACTTTGTAGAAAACAATTAACTTGTGAGAGGCTGAAAACAAAAAGAGAGCTTACCTTCCTGATTCTAAAGCTCGTACAAATTAATTTGATATTTGCTTACAAGTGTACGAGGATTGTGTTATCCTACAAGTGTATATTTACTCTTATAAGTTCATCTAAAATAAGGAGATGTGGTTTGATTTCCAAATGACCAATTACCAAAAGCAATACCGTATAGTCAGCTATTAAAGGCCTTGACAAAACAAAAGATACAACAATTTCCACCAAAAAAACAATGGTTGACTTACCGGAATTGTACGAAGCACAAAAAAAAACACGTAACATAAAGTCAAAAGATACTGAATATCGATCTTAGTGTACTCGCAGCTACTGAAAGCAAATTAAAATTAAGATGACAGTAGTAAATTGGTGTTCAAATAGTCAATTGTTAAAAACCAATACATCATGTTCTTCTAAACTTTTTCAATTTTTAAAATCCAAACGTTTAGAGTTGAATTTTATGTTCAATTCAAATCTACATGACTTAAAGACGTTCAACAAAAACGATTCGAGCACTGTATAAAATATTGCCGTTTCCCCCAATAAAGAGAAAGTATACCAGAACACTATAACAATAAAGCAAACATATGTTTGAATAAAAATGGAGAGATGTGGTATGATTGCAAATGAGATAACCACTCGCCAGAGACCACATATTGTCGACGTCAATATCGGTATTTGTATCATGGTGTCAAAATCATATCTATTTGATAAAATTATGTCCTCAAAACTATGCAGATTGTTAACAAAATTGTAATGAATGAGACTTAAGGAAGCTGCTGCGTTTTGTTTCGTTTTTTGAAGACTTTTGTTCGTTTTATCGTTGTTATTTTGCCATTTTGTCCGTCTCTCTTCGACATTTGAGTTTTGATTCTCCCTTTGATGTCTTCTATCTATTTTTTTATAATGATGTATAAAACTGTACATTATAGCAACAGAAAAACTAATATACCAGTTACGAAAACACATACATGTAATCAATGAAGAAAAAATACAATCATGAGTTGGCTGGTCAAATCAAATCAAAATGTCTTAATATCAGATTTACTTTATAATCAAGTTAGTATCTTATATTTTTTTTCTGCAGGAAATGGTTATCCTCAAAATAATCACACGGAGAAAGTTGTAATAGGGGACACGAAACGTAAGTTTTTATATCATTTATCAATTATTTTCGATATTTGCTGCATCATGTATAAACGGAAAAGTAGATTTAAAATACAACTAACATATTTGTAAAAAGTAAAAAATCTAAATAATTATATTTGTATGTATACATCTCCATTATAACATTTAACGAAATTCAAATCATCAAAGCATTTTAGCGACATGATCTAATTATATGTCATTAAATATCTGGAATGATTTACATATGGTAAAGATTTAATAACACTTTTTCATTGGATGTGACCTTGAGAGGTCATACCGGTGTTATGTTGCCGCAGAAATTTCCTTGCCGTTTGACTGGTAACCGAACGTATTTAGTGTAATTACGCGGATATTATCGAGTGCAAAATAACATTCCTTATCGCTTGTTATATATCAATTTCATCAATTAATATTCATGAAAATAATTGTTAAGAACATATATAAATGTATGAAAATGTTTTGTCGTGACAAATATATATATTAATAACAAATCATGGATACCGAAAATTTGTGTTAACGCAAGCGGAAGAATATCTCGAGAACGTTTTGCAACAAAAGCGGGAAAATATGAATGCCTACTCAAATCCAATGTATTAGAAAAACGAATTATTACAGAAGAGTTTCCACCATGCACTTGCACTGCACTATCATTAGAATAGTAGAATAGAATGCAATATAAATGGATGAAAATTTGCCTGTAGAGTTATTAAGATGATCTGCTATATATATAACTGGTATACAAATATTAATATAATATATAACAACAAACCAGAGTATACTGATAACAAATGATTATATCACTACAATATAATAAGTATTACGGTTGAATTCCCTGTCATTTATTCATCATCCTCACAGGAACTTGTCTCAGAAAAAATATATCTATGTACCTTAACCTAACCTAACTTTCAGGTAAAGAGATGCGATTTTTTTTTCTGAGACAAGTGCTTGTGGCCATCCACCAGAACTTGCGGTCATCCGATGTTCAGTACTTCAGTACTTTGATTCTTAACTGGTATATTGATCCGCCTTCCCCTTACATGGAAAATTGAACCCTCTCTTCTTATACGTCACCCTTGTAATTTAAGATATCATTTACACTATTTTAATTGGATATAATGTAAAAGTTTCTTGACTGAAGATACTATATTCGAAAAGTTTTATAACATGTTTTTATGCCATGTTTTTATCCCCTACCTTGGAAATTGAACCTCTCCCCTAGTAGGTCATTACTTCATTTGTTATATCAAGTACACTGATTATTCATGTGTTTATTCCGATGAAAATTTTATAGGTGTTGTTTATATAGAGAGGGTTTTTTAAAATATCTTATAGATCGTTCCAAAGCGGACTAGTTCACCAGTTAAGCATGTGGAGCAAACCAGCCGAAAGTTAAACTTTAGAGCAGGTTTGGTTCAATCGGAGTTATCTGGGTCAAATTTAACCTTGTGCAGGACTGTTTTAAGTTAAACATCAGTAGTGGACCTGCCCAAAGTTTATATTTTCGGTAGTAAAAAAACAGTCCTATGAGCAAGTCTGCTTTTTAGTTAACATGGTTTTGATCTTAGGACCGATCAAAGCAGTCTTTAAAACCTATTGCAGATTAACTTTGGCCCGTCAAAATGTCTGGTAATCAAGTTAACTTCTTGTACGGTTTACACATCCAAATCCATCTGTACCTTATTTCCAGCTACAAACAAATATATTCTGATATGTTGATGGTTGAAATAGCTGTATTATCTGCCAAAAATATGAGTATCAATTTACAACTGAAATATATTTTTTTTCTCAAATAATGAGACCCATTTTTCATGAAATGGAATCCATCTTAACAATATAAATGTAACAAAATCAGTATTGTCTAAACAACTTACCGTTTAAAAAAACTAATAAAAGATATCGGCCATATAATTTGGTGTGCCAGATTCGCGTTTTATCTTCATGAAACGTTTCAATGGCACTCGAATCAATACATTGGAATGGTAAATTCAATACAAAGTTGAAAAAAACTTTGAACCCTCATAATCCGAATAGTTGTTTTAAATATAAATACGCCATCTATGACTGAGGTAAAAATAAAACACCTTATATAATTAGTGTTTCAAATAATAATAATAAAGCATGCTATAATTGCTTACATCCACTTCATTTGAACTTTGGTGGATAGTTGTCCCATTGGCAATTATACCACATCTCTTTATTTCTATATTTTAACCATACACATACATTACATTTTATGTCAACTCAAAAGTGATGATCACTTAGTTGGTAATACCCTTGGGAAAGAAACGGCCATCATCAGCGGAATCGACCCAGTGGTTGAAAATTAGCAAAAAAATATGCTTATAATTGGGAACGAAACAATGTGCATACAAACTTGATCAATGCGGTTGCTACACTAATGTTCAGAATTATAGCCAAGATAATAAAAAATATCACTGAGTTTTTTATTCTAAGGTTTATAAAAACAGTTAAAACGTGTTTAGACTGACTTCATCCTGTACCTATAACTCTTTTGCTTGAAAGGTTACACAACTTATCATTCTTATTAGTAGTTTGAGATATTTTATTCTCTGATAGATATATATTTCAGGGACAGAAGAAACCAAGCCTCTACAATGGTATATTGTGGCATGTGGATCGATCATAGTGGTATTGTTAGCAATGTCTGCACTACGATCTACATTTTTAAAAACGGGTAGAAATTATATATAGTTTCTCATACAAAGAATTATTGTGTTTTTAGTATAGGAAGTAATTTTTACTAAACTTTGGTCTAGATCTATCGAGACTGAAAGTAAAAAAATCCCGAAAGAAACATAATCAACGAAAATAAAACGCGTGAAGCAGTCTTCGGTCAAATCTGTCGGAATGAGTGTTGCTTAAGTGTCAGTACAAATAAAAGAGAATTCCCATTATCTGGTAGCAGCACTCTACAGTCCATGACTATGACTCTATTTACTATGGCACTTGTGGTGATTCCCAGAAACAACCTAAAAATCAATATAATGATAATTTTACAAGCAAAACAAACTAATGTCATTTCAAACAATACCAATTCTTTCGAAATCATTAATATTTTACTTCAACTTATTAAATATTTTGTAAAACTCTTTGTAGTTAATACCTGTTCAGAGCCAACTAGTTGGAAGTCATGCTATCACAAAAGCACAGAGAAACAAGAAACTAGGAAACAAAGGGTATGCTAATTAATAGTTATTTTCAAGTGATTACATAAAAGAGCATTTCAAGAAATTTCACTGCGATGCACAACCACCTAACAGTATCCTTATTTCTTAATTATTACATGTTCATGCATATTAAACTTCTCTTTTCCATTAAAAAATCTATCTTAGCTATTAAACACCATATTTGAGTATGAAAAAAAATCATCTCTTTAATTAAAGTTTGTTCTCTTTAGATTGGTTTTTAATCCAACGGTTTGATACTATAAGTTATCTTGGTATAATCAAGGGTGTACAGAATTTTACACCGGTGTGTAAAATTCATAAACCCTGAGACGCAGCCGAAGGGTGTGTGCATTTTCAACACCGGTGTAATATTCCACGTACACCCTGATTACACCAAGATAACGAATTTATTTCTTGTGAAGCGTACCAGGAAATTTGTTTATCCCGGGGTGAAAAAGGGTGGGGTGTTATTTACACCCGGGTAATTAACCAATCAGATTGCAGGATTCCTGCTGCATAAGAAAAAAAGTAATTTACTCTTTGTTAAAGAATTAATATTAAATAGTAATCTTCACAAGATATGTATAAAGTAAAATAACAAAAATATACCGAACTCCGAGGAAAATTCAAAACGGAAAGTCCCTAATTAAATGGCAAAATCAAAAGCTCAAACACATCAAACGAATGGATAACAACTGTCATATTCCTGACTTATATGTGTGTGTGTGTGTATGTTTTTAAACACCAAAATTTCTACCGTATGACTATGCTCAGGGATGTTACACTCAACAAATGTTGGTATAATTTTGCCTGCAACTTCGGCATATAGAAACTTTAAATGAATGAAATTAATTTTTATTTTCCCACTAGAACCATAAAGTTTGAATTTTCATTGCAACGAATTCAGTATAAAAATGAATATTTAGCATCAGTAAACAGATATATATAATGCAACAATCAAATCCACACAAATTTGCATGCATTTCAAAACGTAATTTGATGAATTCTTACCATTTAATTTTCTGAGAATCGTATTTTCGACAACATCGAGTTCATTAATTCATTTCCATACAACTAACAAGCAAAATCAGTTAAATTGGAAAGGAACACCAAGAAAGTTATTTGTTCTCCGATGGATGAAAGATCCAGACAGTCAAAAAACTATATACCTTTCTGATTCAATGTTTGAAAGTAATATATGAAAAATGTAAATCAAAAATACTTTTTCAGAGAGCTTACAGTGATCATTTCACGGAGGTTACTCTAAATCAATTACATAATGGTGAACGAATACTGATAATAGGACAGACCAATGAAATGAACGCCAGTACTGAGAGCAACATATGATTTGTTAGTTTTCGTTTTCTTAATGTTACGATTCGTCCTTTAAAGTATTGTTAAAAGTTGGAAATTGATCTTGATATCACCATCAGTTGATAAAAGAAAACGCACGATTTAGGAACAAATTGGCCCTGAAATGTATATACATGTATGTCTTTAATTTGAAGAATAAAATTATAGTGTGTCTACTTCTTTAGTAATGCATTGCAGTTTTCATCCAAAACCTTTCTGTTTTGGGGGGTTGTATATGGTCGATTAAATATGAATGGCTTAATTACACAATAAGTCTCGCTTTTTTTTTCTCGCACATACTGAGAAACAATAAAAAGCAAAACCCTCAGCTTAACAAATATTTATATACAATGTAGATGTTATACTCCTCTACTTTGTTCCGTTGTTTTCCTCTTATAGTTTATGATTTCCCTCGGTTTTGGTTTGTGACCCGGATTTGTTTTCGCTAAATCGATTTATGACTATTGAACAGCGGTATACTACTGTTGCCTTTATTTATTGGGCTTAAATCTGCAACAAATTCTAAAGCTTAATTTCACAGGGCGAAAGTGTTTTTAAGTTAACAAAAAGATCCAGAAGGTTGTAGATGTATTGGCGCTATACCAAGTATCGAAGGCCTAGGTTGCATTGAAGACAAAAAGATACATATTTGTCTACATAAGATTTAATAAACAAGAAAGGGGAGAAAGAAGTAATTAATGAGTAATTGTTTCTACATTTTGTGACTTAATGTTTATTCTGGAAATATTATAAGCCACCCAAGCCAAAACAAAAAAAACAACTTGACAAAATTCCCTATCCGCAGTCTAGGGCATTAAGCCTTAAGAAAAAAAAACACCTATCGTCAGACAAAATGTAGAATTCCTTACCACTATCTAAAATTTCAGCTAATCCCAATATTCATTAATCACCATATAATGAAAGAACTTAGTGAGCAAATTCACATATCTTATGCCCTTAAAATGATCGGTCACTGCATACATCTATGATCATCAAAATCATAAAATATTATAATATTGATTGTATGGGGGAAAACCTCATCAAGATAAAAGTCTAATAATTATAATTTGGTAGCCAGACTCATGTTTTGTCTACATAAGATTCATTAGTGGTGCTCAGATCAAAACAGTTGGAAGGCCAAATTAAAAACAGTTAAATAGTATTGAAAACAACAAATTCCAAAAAGTTGTGCATAATGCGGCTAAGGCTAACTATACAAGAGGTATCAAAACCTTAGCATTTCGAATAATTAAACATTTTATAAACAGTAAGTTCACAGATTTTTGTGTGGAAAATATATGAACAAATATCAAGTTTTTTTTAACTTATTAGATAGATTGATTGCTGGTGTCTAACGCCACTTTTATCACTCTTGAATATATAGTGTCAGTCAGTTTTTATTTGTTGTCTGTCCTTTGACATATGTGATTATTTATAGCCAATTGGTATCCAAATTTATTGACTAAGAAATAAATTTGGTATTTAAAAAACTGATGTTTTATATCAACAACATTATCATCACAAGAATTCAATATAGTTCTTCCCTTGTAAATTTATTTAGAAGACAGTACCTTAGAACCAAAACATATCTTTCTATTAACATCGATGTTGCTGTTTTAAACTGTATTGTAAAAAAAAACTAACATTTGTCAAAAATCAAAATACAATGGCAATAAGTCTTGAAGGGAGTCAGTCACATTGATAAGGTTTAGTAATATTGTCCATTTTCTAGATCTACAATTGCCGATCATTTCTACTGTTTCTCTCTAGCTTGCATATTTCTCATAATTTATAAAACAGTAAAACATTGTCATGTAAGTATGGCAATAACTCCTATGCAGGGTATATTAACGGTTTCAGTCATATTGGCACTTGTGTGAATCTAATATTTGTCCTACCTCCATGACAAATATGTTGTTGTCCCCGCAGATAAAGCCCCAAACAACATCGTTTTTGTGTGTAAATATCATTACATAAACTGCTTGATAAATGAATTAGGTATTGACAATTCACTTGGAAACTCAACATATATCCTCACGACACTTACCAAAGAGGAAATCCTGGATAATCATAGGCCTGTTATATGTTCCTTTGCAATTTCAACCAAAGATGAAGAACTGGATCTTCCATCACTGTATTGGTTACCTAAATTACATAAGTGTCCTTACAAACAACGGTATATTGCTGGGTTCTCCAAGTGCTCCACGAAACCTCTTTCTAAATTATTAACATCTATTTTATCAGCAGTCAAAGCCGGGTTCCAAAGTTATTGTGAAACTGTCTATTCTAGAGGTGGCGTGAATCAGATGTGGATACTAAAAAATTCCAAAGATCTTTTAGAGAACATACAATCTAAGACTCCCTCATCTTGCAACAGTATTAAAACATTTGACTTTTCTACACTTTACACAAGTATCCTCATTCCAAACTAAAAGACAAATTGAAAGAGTTGGTATTTCTTTGTTTCATTAAAAAGAATGGCGAACGTAGATACGAGTATCTTGTCTTTGGGAGGGATAAATCCTACTTTGTAAAGAATCACTCTGATTAAAACAAAAAATTCTCTGAAACTGACATTATCAAGATGCTTGATTTCTTGATTGATAACATATTTGTTACGTTTGGAGGACGTGTTTTTCAACAGACTGTCGGAATTCCAATGGGAACAAATTGTGCCCCTCTTCTTGCCGACTTGATTCTTTATTATTATGGGGCTGACTTCATACAGGAACTTCTTAGGAAGAAAGATAAGAAGTTAGCAATATCCTTTAACTTTACGTTCCGCTATATAGATGATGTTCTCTCACTAAATAATACAAAATTTGGTGACTATGTTGAACGAATCTATCCCATCGAACTAGAGATAAAGGATACTACAGACACAGATAAAGTCTGCCTCATATCTTGACTTCCATCTAGAAATTGACAATACGGGTCGGTTGAAAACAAAACTACGACAAAAGAGATGATTTCAGCTTCCCAATTGTGAACTTTCCATTTCTATGTAGCAACATTCCAGCAGCGCCTGCATACGGAGTATATATCTCCCAATTGATACGATATTCCCGGGCTTGTATTTCCTATCATGATTTCCTTGATAGAGGATTGCTGCTCACAAGGAAGCTATCAAACCAAGAGTTCCAAATGGTTAAGTTGAAGTCATCCCTTCGTAAATTTGACGGACGCTATCACGAGTTGGTTGACCGTTATGGAACAACCGTTTCACAGATGATATCGGATATGTTCCTTATGTCGTAACTACAATACCCTTCCCTTTTCACGAATGTGACCTACCGTATAAGACTATTTACCGGATTTGTAATAACATAAGCAAGAAATTTAGACAAATCCTCGTATATTAATGTTATTCTCTTTTGAGAAATCCATTTTGTTAAAATATTATAATTATCAAAAAAAAGTTACGATCAATTATGCATTTGCATTTTATTATATGGAACGTTTTTGAACTATTTTCCCATAGCTGTTAGTGGGTCATTTTGGCGGGAAATTACATACACTTGGAGGTGCTCCAAGTGAAAGAGCTTATACGTAGACCACATACATAACTGATACCGAAATCGAAAACAATAACGTCAAACGGCTTCATGTGCATAAACCGAAATGCGCTTTCAATTGTATAATATGCAATATAATTCATGTTCAGTCGACCTTTCATTGTTATATCAACGACTGAAATGATTTAAAAACATCTTTAGATTGCAGATTACACTCGAAATTAACCCGACCTCTTTCCACACGGAATTCAAATAATTCTAGTTTGTCAATCGGTTGACTGCTTATAATGCAAAATACAAATCTATCAAAAGTTTTTAAAACTAACAAAACACACTGATCGTTTCTTTATTTCCCAATGTAAATGAAATGAAATGAAAATCTTTTTATATTACAAAAAGAAGAGGAAAGAATTCAACAATTCCGAATTTTTATTATGGCCTATTGACCCCCCACGTAGACATGTCGGACATGGCGGAAGGAAAAATTAACCCGGCACCCATAAAGGCATTAAAGCACTGCCTTTAAAAAAAATGCTAAAATTCAAAAAATGTTGTCCTTACCATTGCTTACAGGGCAATTAATATAACTCCTATGTCACGATATTGACTTTCCAAGCATCTTTACCTCTCTCAGATTTCCTGTATTTCACCATGGATTTTTTAAAAAGATATGAGACAAGTAATTCCATTTTATCCCAATGTTTTAATTGAGCTATGGAGACCATGTTTGTTAATGAATTGAAACACAATTCTAGACAAATTATCTAAGACACTGTAGGAACCAATCATATTAAATTTGATATAAAATTGTATCTGAAGTTTCGGAATCTAAAACTTTGAGAGAAGTTTTGACAGACCACAGTTGCCAAATGATGGCAAAAGCTCTCCTGGCTCACCAGAAAACTGTTTTAAAAGCAGAAAACAAAGAACTTTAATGTTGGAGAGTGTGAACATGCGTGAATTTCATACATGTAATATCATCAAGATCATTGCCACATATATAACAGACTTTAATGCAGGGAGAATTTATAAAAAGTGACACCATGTATATCTGCAATCAACTTATCATGATTTTTCTCTCGCCTGCTACAAGTCGCAGAATCCAAGACATTGGGATTACTATCCAGTGGCAGATACATTAACTATTTGTATGAATGTTATATTTCTGAAATTAGTATGTATGTAGTGTATTGAATGATTGTAACGTGTGCATATCCTACTGGCATATTTCATCTGACCTTGACCTAATTTTTTGGTTTATTGGTCGATGTTATTTTTTGTGTGATTTGGTTTATTTGTCAGATACTCTATGCAATAGGGCCACTATATTTGGTGGAGGGAATGACTGTAAGGTGTACATGTCTGTCTGACAGGATTCATCTGTCCTTGACCTCATTTTCATGGTTCATTGAACAATGTAAAGTGTTTGTGGTTGTATCTATTTCTCATATACTTTAAGCAATAGGGCCACTATTTTACTGTAGGGAATGATTGTAAGGTGTAATTGTCTGTCCAGCGTGGTTCATCTGACCTTGACCTCAGGTTTCTAGTTAATTAGTCAATGTTAAGTTTTTATGGTTGTTTGTTTCTCAGATATCGATACTATAAGCATACATCAACTATATTTAGTGTATAGTATGATTGTAAGGTGTTCATGTCTGTCTGGCAGGATTCATCTGATCTTGACCTCATTTTCATGGTTCATTGATAATGTTAATTCTATGTGATACTTGTAGTAAAACCATTATATTACACATTTTCAATCATGATAAGTAAAGCAGGCAAGAAATCTAAGTGTGTGCAACCTTGTTAAACATGTAATAATAAATCCAGTATTCTTGAATATGTTTTTCTTAATTATCAAATTTTGTTTTAACTAAATGGCACATCAATATATTTTTCGTTTTCCACTGTAATATTCCATCACACTTGATGCTCTCCATATTAACAATGATCTGTTTATGGTTTCAAATAAGTTATCACAGAATAAACTGGTTGTTCTACTCCTAACTCATCTACTGTGTCAAAAGTAAGTGCTGAAATATAGAAATTAATTATAAACAACCAGTGCTTGTCTAAGTAGGATGTTTAAGTCCCAACGTAGCTGTTCACAATGAAAACATGCCACACAATATATTTCTAGCATAAAAAATCAGTACAATATATTTCACATAAATCTGACCATCAGTATGCCAATTAACTTCCATGAATATCATTCAAAATTTAATATCTTTAACTTTTAACAAACTTCCAAACAATCACTGTTGATTTACTACATTTATCATTACATGAGCAAGTTATTGGTTACAAGTGTATTTACAACATCAATACAAGTAGACAGGAGGTAAAGGCATTTATTTGTATATGAACAAGATGTTTTAAACTGGCATAATGTGTGTATATAATGTTATATAGTGAATAATAAACTTATATATCAAGCTCAAATACATAGAAACTATTAAAGATAAGGTTATATATTCTGATAGGACTTACAATTACTCCTAAAATTCTTTTGTACATAGCTGTATTAAATAAACAACATAATTTTGAAGCAGGTTTACCAAATTGTGCTTACTAAAATAATCATTTGAAAAAAAACAGGTGAATATTTTTTTTGGATGTGCAATTCCTAATTTATACCAATTTCCTGTTTTTGCACATTTATTTGGGTTGAAATCCAGAAGAAACAAAAACATGTGTCCATAGGATATCATAACCAGGACCATCATATTTCCATTTTCAATGAAGAACTAAATCTAGGTCAAAATCCTACCTTGGTATATATTTTAAAAATTGGTAAGGGGTTCCACAGAACCCGTGTCTCAGATACAATGGCTGCTGTCAGTAAAATGTAATGTTGACTTAACTAGAGGCTCTCAAGAGCCTGTGTCGCTCACTTGTATCTACTGTGGTTTTGGTTAAAATCATAATAAATAGCATTAGATACCCTAATAATGATTAAGACCAAGTTTGGTTTAATTTGGCCCAGTAGTTAAAATTAAAAGCAGGTCATCCCATTAATATTGTAGTCTTACAATAGTTACTGAAGGCCCCTTATCATTATTTAAATTAGTTTTCAAGTTGTGACCATTTGAAATTGTTTTTTTACAATTTTCCAATAGACTTCTATAGTAAACCCCTATGTTCTATTTCTAGCCATGGCGGCCATATTGGATGGATGGCAGAGTCATCAGATATATTTTTCAATCAAGATACCCTATTGAAAATTGTGGCTAAGTTTAATTCTATTCAGCCCAGTAAAATAAGTGGAGAAGATTTTTGTAAAAGATTACAAAAATTTCAGAAAAATTGTTAAAAATTTACTATAAAGGGCAATAACTCTTTAAGGAGTCAACTGACAATTTTGGTCATATTGTCTTATTTGTAGATCTTAATTTGCTGAACATTATTGCTGTTAACAGTTTATCTCTATCTATATTATATATTTAAGATAATTACCAAAAACTGCAAAATTTCCTTAAAATTACCAATTCAGGGGCAGCAACCCAACAACGGGTTGTCTGATTTGTCTGAAAATTTCAGGGCAGATAGATCTTAACCTGATGAACATTTTAACCCATGTCAGATTTGCTCTTAATGCTTTAGTTTCAGAGATATAAGCTAATAATCAGCTGTGCCATGAGTGCATAATACGCCCGTCATGTTTTCAAAGTATAAAGTTCAATAACTGCTCAATGTCATATCAGAAATTTTTTAAAATCCAAAGGGAGGTTATCTTGATAGATATATATCAGTCACCAAAGTTTAATGAAAACTGCTCATAGCACTTTAGGAATATTGTCTAAAAACTTGAAAATCACCCCTTTTTTATGAATAAAATCCCATAATTCGGAAACATAAAATCTAAAATTTATAAAAATCAAATGGGAGCTAACAACAATAGATATAAACAATTCACCAAAATGTCAGGAGAGCTGCTCAAAGCATTATTGAGTTATTGTCCAAAAACTGGAAAATCCCCCTTTTTGTAATGAATAAAACCCCATAACTCGGAAACGTAAAATCTAAAATTTATAAAAATAGAAAGGGAGCTAATGTCAATATATATAAACAATTCACCAAAGTTTCTTGCAAATTGGTGAAAGCATTTTTGAGTTATTGTCAAAAACTGGAAAATCCCCTTTTTAATGAATAAAACCCCACAACTCGGAAACGTAAAATCTAAAATATATAATAAACTGTTAACACAGAGATATGTCTCGCCTATTAGTTATTTTGATAATGCAAATGTTGAAATTAAAATAGCAATACTTTATCATGTAAGTTATGCAAATATTCAAAGTCAATGAACCATGACTGAAGGTACAAGGCTAAACAATCTCAATGGAAAAGAGATGTGCCAATGCTAATACAACTGCAAACCAAATACCATTGACTTTTCATAAGTCGTTCCCTTTAAACAAACCTAAACACAAACAGTAACTTGTAAACTATGTAAGAGTTTCAAAGTCAATGAACCATAATTTGGGGGTGGGGTTATATAATCTCCATGGAATTGAAACTTGCAAATGCCAATACATTTACATACTGAATATCATTGACTTAACATTAGTGGTTCATCTTAAACTGACCTAATCACAAACTAATACATGTATTAAATATCAAATATTCTCCATGGAAATGAGATGTGCTAATGCTTATACAACTGCATACCAATTATCATTGACCTACCAGTAACAGTTCCCCTTAAACTGACCTAATCACAAACTAATACATGAAAACTAAGCAAAAGTTTCAAAGTCAATAGACCATGAATGAGGGGGCGGGGCCAAATAATCTCCATGGAAATGAGATATGCCAATGCTTATACAACTGCATACCATATATCATTGACCTACCACTAGTGGTTCCCTATAAACTGTCCTAATCACAAACTAATACATGTAAACTAAGCAAAGTTTCAAAGTCAATAGACCTTGACTGAGGGGGCGGGACCAAATAATCTCCATGGTAATGAGATGTGCCAATGCTAATACAACTGCATACCAAATATCATTGACCTACCACTAGTGGTTCCCCATAAACTGACCTAATCACAAACTAATACATGAATACTAAGCAAAGTTTCAAAGTCAATAGACCTTGATTGAGGGGATGGGGCCAAATAATCTCCATGGTAATGAGATGTGCCAATGCTAATACAACTGCATACCAAATATTATTGACCTACCACTAGTGGTTCACCATGAACTAGACCTAATCACAAACTAATACATTGTTGACGCCGCCGTCGCCATCACAGACGCCGGAAACAGCATACCTATGTCTTGCTTTTTGACTCCATCAAGGCAAGACAAAAAACGAAAGGGAGCTCACTTCAATACATATAAACAATTCACCAAAGTTTCATGCAAATTGGTTGAATCGTTTTTGAGTTCATGTCCGACATGTTGACGACAGACGGACGGATGGAGGGACAGACTGACAACTGTATACCATAATACGTCACGTAAACAGGCGTATAAAAACTGCATTTTACCGTATGTTCTATTTTTAGCCATGTCGGCCATGTTGGTTGGCAGGCGGGGTCATCAGACACATTTTTTTAAACTAGATACCCTAATGATGATTGTGGCCAAGTTTGGTTAAATTTGTCTCTGTAGTTTCAGAGGAGAAGGTTTTTGTAAAAGATTACAAAAATTTAAGAAAATTTGTTAAAAAATTGACTTTAAAGGGCAATAACTCCTTAAGGGGTCAATTGACAATTTTGGTCATGTTTGACCTATTTGTAGATCTTATTTTGCTGAACATTATTGCTGTTTACAGTTTATCTCTATCTATAATTATATTTAAAGATAATAACCAAAAACTGCAAAATTTCCTTAAAATTACCAATTCAGAAGCAGCAACCCAACAACAGGTTGTCTGATTCGTCTGAAAATTTCAGGACAGATAGATCTTAACCTGAGGAACATTTTTATCCATGCCAGATTTGCTCTTAATGCTTTAGTTTCAGAGATATAAGCCAAAAACTGCATTTTTCCCCTATGTTCAATTTTTAGCTATGTCGGCCATCTTGGTTGGCAGGCGAGGTCGTCCGACACATTTTTTAAACCAGATACCCCAATGATGATTGTGGCCAAGTTTGATTTAATTTGGCCCAGTAGTTTCAGAGAAGAAGATTTTTGTAAAAGTTAACGACGACGACAACGGACAACTGACGCCAAGTGATGAGAAAAGCTCACTTGGCCTTTTAGGCCAGGTGAGCTTAAAAGTGAGTCCATTTGTCAGTATAATACAGAGTTGAAAAAAATTTCAAAACTTTTTCTTTAAGATGCTATTTCTTGGTCTTCAAGATAAGCTTCTGTCCGAGTTTCATAACAATCCATGAAGGTTTATAAATTTATCATGTCAAAAAAATTAATCTGAGACTGTCTGTAAATGTTAACTGTAAAAACTAAGTCCATCTATCTCAAAAATACTGAAAATGAAAATATATTTTCAAAAGTTTGCTTCAGACATTATCTCTTAATCATAAAAAAAATCTTCCAAAGTTTCATACAATTCTATGAAGGTTTGACAAATTAATTGATGTGTAACAAACTTTAACCCCAGACTATATCTACTTGTTACCTGTAAAAAAAGTCCATCTTTCAGTAAAATATGGAAAAATGAAAATAATTTTTTCCAAATTTTGCTATAGATCCTGTTTTTTGGACATAAACAAGCGTCTGTCCAAATTTCATAAGATTCCATGAAGGTTTAACAAAGTTATTGATGACTGAAAAACTTAAACCACAGACTGAACCTAAATGTTGACGCCACCAATGACAGAAGCTATGTCTTGCTTTTGTGACATAAATGTTGCAGACTCCACATAAAGATCACTATATAAATAACACATAGCTGAGAGGGTGAAAGAGCAGATTGTTTCCCCGAGAAAACATTGTCAACTGAGTCGAAGCCAAGGTTGACAATGTCTTTTCGAGGGGTAACAATCTGCTCTATCACCCTCTCAGATATGTGTTATTTAATTTATTATACTGAATGTTCTGTTATTACTGTCTATTAAATTTCAAATTCAAAGTAATAAATAATGTCGTCTTGTACATAACAATCATCCTTATTTATTAAAGCGCACACTTGAGCAAGCGTCTCCGTGAAGGGTAATAGAGTATTTGCCATGGGATAGAGTAAATTGTCTCCCTCAAATTAACCAATCAAAATCTGGCATTTTGACATGAAGTATAATAAATCATAATGAACAAGTGTACTAAGTTTTCAGTTGATTTGACCACCACTTAATGGTCGAATTCCTTAACTCAATTTTAAACCTGATCCTGAATGTACAAAGGTTTTGATGCACAGACTGCAAACCATAATACGGCTATCTTGGGCAGGCACATGACTATGTGAGCCTCTTAGAACCTTCATGACAGGATTAAAAAAGTTCATTAAAGTTATTAACTTACCTGACATCAGATGTATTATTTCTATTAGATCCTTGTAGTCCCTGTTAAAAGAAAAGAATTAACCAATTATAAGCATGCTTAAACAAGATTTCCTATGATAATTTCTTTATTATTTCAGATGATGAGACGTTTTAGTTAAAAGAAAATTAAAACTTTTAGTTATGCAGGTGTCTTTTATACCATTTTATAGCATACAAGTATGGGTTTCACATGTTTGTTCAAACAAATGGTCAACCTGTTTGAAGCTGCACTGTGCATGTTATTTATTTTGTGTTTTACTTTTATGACATATGGTCAAGAGGGTAAAAGGTGCAGGGTTGTCTGCATGTAAAACTGGTTAAACCCAACCACAGTTAGTGCCGTTACTAAATCAGGCTATCTGGTTCATACATTCTAGTTCTATTATTCTAATAATTCATATGTACAAATAGAAATAATTCATTTACATGATTTAAGCTTGGAAAATGTATAAAATTCAAATAAAATAAAATTCAGCAAAAGTTCATGAATGTTCTTGAGGCATCAACGTCATTGCAAAACATGGCATCCAATGCATGAAAACTCAAGCTGAAGGCTATTCCTTTACTTGTATGCTTCAAATTCGCATAATATCTGTATTATGTCAATTTTTTATTTGATGGTAAATAGTATCCAATGGACAAAATATTGTTAATTAAAAATTGCAAATGTTTGGGTTAAGAATAATATGAATTAAACCCATTTTTTCTAGAGGTTATTGATGTGAAAACAGGATCGCTGACTCACAATCTTCACATTTTATGTTTGAGAGTTAATCACTCCAGCTTAAACATTAATAACCTCTTGAAAAAAATGTGTTTAATCCTATAAAATGTTTGCCGTTTCAGTTAAATTTATGTACAACTGACTAAATAAACAATTATTTTCTTAATTTCAAATGTCATTTCACATTAGATAAGGCTACATAAGCAAGTGGTCCGAGGACACAGTTATGGTTCTTTAATTTTCGTTGTCTACAAATATAGTCCCTAGTGTGGACAGTGTATACATTGCATATTTTGTTCCTACAATTTCCAAAGTTATTTCTTTATATTTTAAGCATGAAATATTGAGTAGGGGAATGAAAGTACATGTTGAAAAAATTTGGGCTATGAATTTTTATGTAAAGTAGTGATTTGGTCCAGATAAAAAAAGGTAAAAAAAGAGTATGCCTGAAGCTGTCAAATTGAATTATAGACCCCTTAACATAGACTTGTCCATATTTTGTGTTAGAGATGGCAGACTATTCTATAATTTTGATATTATTTTTCCCAAGAGAGAGCAGGTGCTTTTTTTTTAATTTGAATTTATTGTCTATAAGAAATGCATTATGAAATAACTGTGTTCCAGGGCCAAGTACCTTTTAAAAATACAAAAAATACAGAACCAGTGGTTTCTAAAAGAAAAATACAACTTTTTTAATATGAAATGAGCATCATTCTTTTAAAAAAAAATTAAATTTGTACCTGAGGATTTCCAAGTAAACCATAACTTGTTTTCTTCAGAGGACCTCCTCGACCAGATAAAATTTCATCCTGAAAGTAAAATTATCATATCTTAGCTTGAGTAACATCTATTTAATTTTGTAAAAGGAGGGGGTATGGTAAGAGCCATTATTTGGCCCCTTAAATTGCAGACATAGTGAACTACTTCCAGCCTTTCAAAACTATGTTTATTTTATTGATAAATGAACAGATAATTATTATCTTGAAACATTATTAGTGCAGATAGGTCACTAGCGATGTCACTATGACATCATAAAGATATCAAAATTTAAGTGTTTGACCTCAAATGGCCATGTCACTCATAGCATTTGGTCAAAATACAAAAATGTATATATGAGCAACAGCTTTCCACAAAAAGATATTCTACTCATATTAACAACTTTGTTAAATACATTTTGTAACAAAATATCTTTTTTGATAAAGTTGTTGTTGATATCTAAATACACAGTTAGATTTAGCATAGCAAAGAACCTCAAATGGCAAGTACTAATTTTAATGAGCATGATTACCAATGCAAACTTTTTTCACCTTTATGATATCCTAAAATTTATGTTATTAAATACTCAAACCCTCCTAATGGTATTGAACTAAACCATTATGTAATTTTTTATCTCCTTTGTTTCCTTGGTGATTTATCCCAAACATTTCATTTTGAATTGGTAATATAAATTTTCTGAAAGAAATTATTTTACAAGATTTGTATTCATGGTATTACCCACCTCTTTCTTGTGTTTTTTAAACAATGACTTTGGCTGCCAAAGTTTAGAAAACGTTTTCAGAAATCCATTCTGTTCATGATAGCAATGTCAATATAAAATATAAACTTTACAAACTAATTCAGTCCAATAATTAAATAGCTGATATGATGACATAAGTTGCAAAATCATATTTTTAAAACAAAAATGGTCACTCTCATAGTTAAAAGTTACTTTTGAGAAGAAATTTTTGAACTAAGGTATAAATTGCTCCTCATTTATAATATCTGAGGAAGAGACTTTATCTGATCCTTAGAGCAAGAAGTGGGAAACATTGACTGGTTTATATATATGGAATCCTATAAATATCTTATTATTTATCCAAACTAAATTCAAATAAAATTCTAAAACGTAGATTTAATTATGACCGCTGAAGCATAAATCATATATTCCATATTGAATTGCTGTGACCTGGATCTTCAACAAATTGACCTAAAAAGGGATAGGGGTATTCCTCTAAGCATTTGTGACCATACTTCCAAGCTGATTCCTAAGTACATTGTAAGGTTCTTTAGTAATTATTATCAGGAAACAAAATTGACTGACTGGCAGACTTACAGACAAGTGAAAAAAACTATATATATATCCCTGATACTTTGTAGCATTTGTATAATATACAATATAAATATCAATTTATAGGTTTCATAACAAGTGAGAATTGGATATTGTTTGATATCAACCATAAGAGATAGGTTTTCATCTTTAAGCAAAAATTGGTTCATACTATAAATGTGCTCAGGAATACTGCTTCACCTCTAATTCTTCCAATACCCTTTTGTACAAATTGTTACCATTCTTAACTTTTATCCCAAAGCATCCTAACTTTTGTTAGAATTTTTAAATAAAATTACCATTTATACCAAGATTTTCGCTTATGATTCAATTTATCTATGAAAAACAATTTTATATTAGATATGCTTATGCAGTTATGTAACAGGCATCTAAACTGTAAAGCCATAAATTTGCTTAAACATTTTTTAAAAATCTTCAAAATTGTGAAATTTCAAAAATTGAACTTTCTCCTAGCTGTGTCACTATTAAAAAAGCTAACAATGGTCAATATTTTTGTCGTTTCCTGAAAAAATGTTTCACGGCTGTTACAAATTCAATATACAATGTTTGAAATGTTGCCATATTTTGTCCAAATTAAGCCATTAATTCCACTGTGTATCCTTTATACATAAGGGAATATGCATTAAAAAATTATAGCAAAAATTCTCATTCAATTCTACTATATGACGATTTAAATTTGAGGAAATTATTACTTTTATATGACACTATACAAAATATTCTAATATATAATACCTCAAAGCAGAAATGTTCAATTCAATATTTAACAAATCATGCTACAAAATGACATCAAAGGCTCTACTACAACTAAAAATGTCTGGTGTCTACAAAATACCTAATAACATTTACGAAAATAAAAGACTATGTATTAGTTCTGAGATATAAACTGTATAAAACATAATCTGGGTATATATTGTTCAACAAATTCAAATGCAAATAATAATTCTTGGAATGTGGGTTATTCAAACATATTTAGACATAAAAAGTAAAATTGTGCCTGATGGAGAAAACAATCTGTGAGAGGGTAAGGTAGAGAACTATACCATTTCCCCGCTTGATTCACGTAACATTTCCTCCTGCTCTTGTTTATGTCTACAAAGTCTTAATTCTTTTTCTGCACCCATACGATTTTTCTCAATGTTGCTCAACAACTGTTTTTCAAGTCTTTGACGTTTCTTCTGGTTTTTTTCAAAGGTCTAGTTCAAAGACAAATATATAAAAAAACATGTCTTCATTCTGTAGGAAGGTACATATCTTTTCAAACAAATAGGCCACTTTTGAAAATATATACAAAATCCTTGTTATTTTTTCATAGCTTTTGAAAGAAAAAAGATGCCAATTTTAAATGAATGTTAAATGATGTATAAAAGATCAAGTAAGAATCATTTCACGATTAAAATTTTCAATTGCTTATCTCTAAAAGATAAGGACATGAATCTCTGACTTATTATGATTTTTAGGTCTGTTATTTATAAATTATCCATATTATAACAATCTTTTAACAAGCGTGTTATTTTGAAACAGACTAGCCAACATCCATAAACTTATCTCACATGATCATGATTATATTCTCACCTGCATTCTTAAACTCATCTCACATGAATATGATGATATTCTCACCTGTATTCTTAAACTTATCTCACATGAATATGATGATATTCTCACCTGCATTCTTAACAATTCTGCCTCTTTCTTGTTCTCGTCTAACTTCTGTTGTAACACTCTTTGTAATCTTTCAGCCGTATCATCTTCTTCATTGTCTGATGGGACATTTTTGTTCTTAATTCTGACCTCTGGTTCTATAATATCAACTATAAACACATGTATGTTAATAACCTTTCATAAATTAAAAGTTAAAATAAAAAAACATAAGAATAAAACTTAAAACACATGCATGTAATCTATTATGTAAAAAAAGAGGCTGAAGATATTAAAGGGGTATTCAAAACTCATAAATCTAAATCACAGCTCTGTGGCTGAAAAAAAAAACAACCAAACAGCAAACTAGAGGCTCTAAAGAGCCTGTGTCCCTCATCTTGGTCTATGTGCAAATTAAACAAAGGACACTCTCCAACATTGTAGACGAGAAAAGACTTCATGACAAAAATCTCTATTTTGTTGATCTTGTATTACTGATCTTTTAATCTGTTTAGTTTCTCTCTATCATTTTTTAGTTTGTGCTGAAAACACAAAAGAGGGTAAAAAAAAATCCTCATTTACGGACAATCACTACTATGAAGAGTGACAATCTAGCTACTGTCAGACTATATCGGCAAAATTTGACTTTTTATTAGATCTTGCCTTGCTGATCATTTTTGTGATTTAAAGTGTTTATCTATCTATTATAATTTATATCATATATAAGGCATAACTGAAAAAATGTTTCGCTCTAAATATCATAGTTTTCATAATAATAGGCAAAAATGAAATAAATGGTAAAATTTATATTTTATGGGCAACAACTCCTATATAAGAATTTGTCTAACAGTTTTGATGTATGAGGAAAATTGGTAGAGCTCGTTATTCTGAACATTTTGCTCCTTTCAGATTTTCTCTATTTATAAAAAAAAAAAAATAATAGACAAAACTTGCATTTTACCCCTATGTTCTATTTTTAGCCATGTCGGCCATGTTGGTTGTTAGGAGGGGTCATTGGACACATGTTTTAAACTAGATACCCAAATGATGATTGTGGCCAAGTTTGGTTAAATTTGTCTTTGTAGTTTCAGAGGAGAAGATTTTTATAACTTTACAAAAAATTGTTAAAAATTGACTATAAAGGGCAATAACTCCTTAAGGGGTCAATTGACCATTTTTGTCATTTGTAGATCTTACTTTGCTAAAAAACATTATTGCTGTTTAAAGTTTATCTCTATCTATAATAATATTCAAGATAATAACCCAAAACTGCAAAATTTCCTTAACTTTACCAATTCATGGGGAAGCAAACTAACTATGGGTTGTCTGATTTGTCTGAAAATTTCAGGACAGATAGATCTTAACCTAATGAAAATTTCGACCCCTGACAGATTTGCTCTAAATGCTTTAGTTTCAGAGATATAAGCCAAAATCTGCATCTTACCCCTATGGTTTATTTTTAGCCATGTTGGCCATGTTGGTTGGTAGGCGGGGTCATCAGACACATTTTTAAACTAGATACCATAATGATGATTGTGGCTAAGTTTGGTTAAATTTGTCTCAGTAGTTTCAGAGGAGAAGATTTTTGTAAAAGATTTCAAAAATTTACAAAAAATTGTAAAAAATTGACTATAAAGGGCAATAACTCCTTAAGGGGTCAATTGACCATTTTGGTAATGTAGAATTATTTGTAGATCTTACTTTTCTGTACATTATTGCTGTTTACAATTTATCTCTATCTATAATAATATTCGAGATAATAACCAAATACTGCCAAATTTTCGTATTACCAATTCAGGGGCAGCAACCCAACAACGGGTTGTCTGATGAGTCTGAAAATTTCCGGGTAGATAGATCTTGACATGATGAACAATTTCATTCTGTCAGATTTGGTCTAAATTCTTTGGTTTCAGAGATATAGGCCAAAATCTACATTTTACCCCTATGTTCTATTTTTAGTCATGGTGGCCATGATCTTGATTGACGGACGGGATCATCAGACACATTTTTAAACTAGATACCCCAATGATGATTGTGGCATAGTTTGGTTAAATTTGGCCCAGTAGTTTCAGAGGAGAAGATTTTTGTAAAAGTTAACGACGACGGACGACGAAGACGGACGACAGACACCAAGTGATGAGAAAAGCTCACTTGGCCTTTTAGGCCAGGTGAGCTAAAAAGACAAACAAGTCCACAAAACATTACTGTAACATAGCAACTAAAGACTGAGCAATAGGAACTACATCAGGGATTAAATTTCACCTTATTATTATAATTGATTTAATACAAAATATGTTTAGGACAAATTGACTTAACTAAACATTTTGAAAAGACAAGCATAAAGGGCCTATGTCACCTAGGTCTATGAGAATCTTCAGCAATGGACTCTCTCCAACATTGTGAACTAGAATAGAATTCATGACAAAAGCCTTTTTTTTTTGTGGATCTTCTTTAGTTTTATAGCCCAAAACACATAAAGGTAAAAAATTTCATTTAAGGCAATCACTCCTATAAAGAGTAAACCAATGACTTCAGCAAAACTTGATTTGTTTGTATATATGAGATCTTGTCTTGCCAGTGGCGGATGCAGAGGAGGGGTTCGGGGTTGGAACCCCCTTTTTCTTGAAGATCAATGCATTTGAATGGGGTCATATAGTTGGAACCCCCTTTATCCTGGGTTGGGAACCCCTTTAAAAATGGCTGGACCCGCCTGCTTGCTAATCATTTTGCTTTTTAAAAGTGTCTATCTACCTTTATAGTTTTCAAGGCAAAACGTAAAAAGTGGGAAAAATCATCATTAAAGAGCAACAACTCCTACAAGGAGCAGCAGTTTTAGAGGAGATTTAAAACAAATTGTCAACAACAGATGACAACGATGACGAACACCGTGGTCGCAAAGTGATGAGAAAAGCTAACCTGGCCTTTTAGGTCAGGTGAGCTGAAAAGTAGTTTACATTGACCTACTTTCATCAAAGGTAGGACAGCATGAGAAGTATACACCAGTAGGTATCAATAAGTTAAAGGTCCACAGATTCAGGTCCAGATGCATACACAGCCATGGACATAAGGGAATTTGAAAAAACTATTTTCTTTGTTTAGAAGAACTTCCATAACTTCACAGAAAAAATAATATGGGAAACTTTTAACTTTATTTTTATGTGGACAGATCAAACACTCAGGATAATTGAGATTCTATAATGTAAAATCTGCCTTGGAATTAACTTCCTCATTGACTACATATTATAAATTCCACACAGCCAACAGTCACTTGGCAAAGTGTTTTTGTAAGTGTTTTTAACAGACAGAAAATGTATGACCTATTCTTTACACTGTAATTACATCAGACTTAAACACCCATTGCCATGTAGTTTGTATTAGTTGTAATCTACCTATTTGTATCACCTCTTCTGTATCTGACTGGTATGGCAACCTTCCTTCCTTACTCTTCAGCTTATAAGATGATACTGCATGTACCTCATCTGAAAATATAACTTATGGGATTTCAATAATTCCTGTTTCAATAGAAAATAAGTCTTGATTTCAGAAGTTTTAAGTGTATATATAGAATATCTGAAATCATGAAAAAGGTAGATGGTTTATATACACAAGAGCAACTTGCTACTTTAAATATTGCACACATTTTTTTTTCTTCATAAAATGATCGATAGCTTTTGCAATATCACAATATAAAACAGACAATCCTTATAGGCCAAAGGCTAATTCGTACAACTATATAACCATAAGAATCAATATGCAATGGGAACTTTAAAACATGTTGTTAGTTGGTATATGCTCGTATCAAAAAACAGTTCCAATTATCTCATACAAGCAGGTTTCACCCATTAAAAAGTGTTCCCTGTACATCTTTATTCCCTCATTATATAATTAAGTTCAATTAGCAATAGCAAATATAAAGAAAATATGCATAGCATGCATCTGTAAATTGTTAAAAAAAATCAGTTTGGTGTTGGATATAACAATCCAGATGGATTTTTACTGTGTATCATAAAAAAACATTTTAGGCATTGCAAAATTTAACAACAAAAAAAAAGAATCTGCAGAGCACATGAATAAACTTTAATTACTCTGAAACTACTCATCACCATGGTATTGTTTACAATGTAATTTTTACAGATATCAAAATATTATTAACCTCAAAATTATACATTGTATCAGCCCATACTTAAACAGACATGCAACAAAATTCATTCTTTAAGGTGTCAGACCACCAATTACTCCCTCTAATTTAGAAGGTATGTAAAGTAGCCCTACTCTGACACAAAATAGTGCTTTTGATGTCCTTGTTTACTTAAACTAACCAACAAATTTGCAGAAATGAAACTTTTGGTGAAAGAGAAATATATTTAGACCATTTTGAGCCAAAATTTACTTGTCTATGAGTTTGCATTAAAATTGAGGATTAATGCGCTCCATAGTATACTAATTTAAGATTTCAGAAAACCAGGGTTATTTTTGGAGTACCTCTTTTGAAGGTCAGTTTTTTCTTAGAAGGCTTTAAATGTATGTTGAAAATTAGCATGCAGAAAGCTGATACATGTACAATTCAGGATATACCTGGTTTCTATGAAGTTAAACTTAAGGTAAAATATTTAGAAAGCTGTGAAAATTGCAAAATTTGGTTGAACAGATAGGGATATTTAATTGGTGGTCTGACACCTTTAAGTGAAATGCGGTGAAACCCCAAAATCAGAAAACGATTGATTTTTTGTCTTAACTGATCAATTGAAATGATAGTAGCCACATTTGAATCTTTTTGGGGCAAAAGTCAGATATAGTAAATTTAGAGCCTTAAACCTAAATTTGTGCTATTTTTAGCTTTTCCGACCCTAACAATATGCTTTCATATAAAAATGTCCTAAATTGTTATAAATGGACAGTAAGTTGTTTTTGTGGTGTTAGACATTAAAACATACCTTGTTTACTACCCCAAAAATTGTCGTCATGAAGATTTAATGAAATTATTTGATTTTATCCCTTATATCATTGCGTCATACCATGCATGTATTTGGCAGATAACATAGCCTAATGTAAACACTGCATAAACTCACAAAATCCCATTTATAATCTCAAATGAAAGTTTTATACCTTAAATTTTATTGACTGATAGTAAATAAAAACAGTTAAATGACCATGACCGCACTTTTGATCAGTTAATAGTCCCATTACTGACACCAGGTGAAAAAAGGGGTCGATATTCCTAACTCTTCATTACCTTGGATTTTTACTTGACTCATTGTAAAATTGTGGAAAGTCTTTAAAGTAGTAGAACAAACAAGGAAAAATCAATAAAACTGATCTTGATATTGAAAGTTTATGTTCCTGTAGTCCAAAATGAAATTTTCAAGTATTTTCTATCAAAATCATACATTACAGTCAGTTTAAATTGAGCTGTGAAATTTGTAATAGAAGTCGCATTATGTTCAGATAGGCTGTTTTAACTACAAATTGACTAAGGATTAAGAATAAAGCGAAACAAAAGATTTCTGATCAACTTTTTGTCTCTTTAGGTGTCAGACCACCAATTACTCCTCTAATTTAGAACGTATGTAAAAGTAGCCGTACTCTGACACAAAATAGTGCTTTTGATGTCCTTGTTTACTTAAACTAACCAACAAATTTGCAGAAATGAAACTTTTGGTGAAAGAGAAATATATTTAGACCATTTTGAGCCAAAATTTACTTGTCTATGAGTTTGCATTAAAATTGAGGATTAATGCGCTCCATAGTATACTAATTTAAGATTTCCAGAAAACCAGGGGTTATTTTTAGAGTACCTCTTTTTGAAAGTCAGTTTTTTTCTTAGAAGGCTTTAAATGTATGTTGAAAATTGGCATGCAGAAAGCTGATACATGCACAATTCAGGATATACCTGGTTTCTATGAAGTTAAACTTAAGAAAGCTGTGAAAATTGAAAAATTTGGTTGAACAGATAGGGATATTTAATTGGTGGTCTGACACCTTAATACAAAATTACATGCAATTGAAACCTTAATTGTTACAATCAATTGAGTCAGGAATTTCCTATAAGTACTTTGCATTAGTGATTTTTAAGTACATGTACCACAATTACAACTTCTTGCTTTTCATTTAATTATATATCATGAAGTGTGAATTTCCTCAATTTATTTTTAATTTGACCTTATTGTTGACACTATTCTAATAGATTTCATGGTATATATATATTAATAACAACAATGACACTCTATAAACCTGGTCCTAGTCAATTTCCTGCCTACAACAATCATTTAATTTTTCTGTTTCTTCCTTCCTGAAATTCAATTCATTCGTTTTTATTTCAAAACTAGGATATGATATATTTTTGTTAACATTTTTGTCTTCCTGCTCTTTAATTTGGACAGCCAACCTGGTGCCAGATGTTCCATCCTCTCTGACCTCACATGTAATGAACAATGTCACCCCAATAATTACTACATGAGAACTGGGTCTCATCATTAGAATTGAAGAATCTTTCAAAATTGTATACTGACTGAAAACATATGAATGATCAAACCTGTATTTTGGGATGAGTTGTCAACCTGCATCTTAGTTTCTGTGTTATTAATATCATCTCTGTCAAATATTCTGTAAATAAATCTCAATTTAAAAGCAAAAATTAAACATATAGGTAATAGTAGTACAACAGTGGTGTATTTATTAACATCAGAAGAATATAGAAATATGGAGGAGTGGTATGGTTGCCAATTATAAAAGCTATCCACCAGAGACCAAAAGACAAGGATGTATACAACTATAGGGCACTGTACAGATTCAACAATGAGCAAACCCAATACCCTCTAGTAATTAGCTAAATAACACATCACAAAATGAAACAATTCAAAAGAGAAAAAAATAACAGGCTGATTTGATAACATTCTGAATGTGAAAACCATTTCAGATTTTTTTCTACATGGAAAATTTCTTGTCCTTATTTCAATCATGTAACTGGACTCTAATTATTAGCTAGTACTTAAAATTAAAGAACCTGTCAGTAAGCCAGCTCACAATACCACAAATCAAGCTAACTAGAGAGTGTTAAAATGACAGTAAACCGGGTTTTTCTTACTTGCTATTAAAGCAGTCAAGGATGATAATGCCAGAACAGTGAAATATTTGAACTTGACCACCTTTTGTTATCAAATACAAACGAAATTACAAACGACTGTACTTCAGGCGCAATTTTCTGTATTGTTTTTATCCTGATGACGGTGCCCTAGGCACCGAATCATGTAGATCAATAAATTTTCTGCAGCAGTCCCTAAAGTGTTGTTGTTATAAGACTTTCTACATTATGTAATCAGTTATAACATATTAATTTTTTTTTTAAATGGATAAAAGCATTGGTTGAAGGTTCTAAGTTTTTTTTCCATGAAACAACTAGAGTTGCCAACTCGCCTACTGTACATATCCCCAAATTAATAGACTTTTTTGTTGGAAAACCAATTTAAAAATCAAGGGGAATTTCCCTCCGCTTATATATGTTTCGGACATGTGAGTAAACCAGTTGAATTTTTGTTTAACAATTCATTTTGAAGTTATTTCTAAGTCAACTATTAAGTTTCATACAGAAAAATTGATATTGGCCATGTACAAATGCTTTTACTATATTTTTTTAATGTATGGGTAAAATTCACTTTCATTATTTATATATCAATGATTACCGTATGAATAAACAAGTCAAAATTTCTTTTTAGAAACTCTTAATTTATGAAACCTTGAATGGTAACTCATCAACATACATAGAATTAATTACCATTAAATGGTTGGACCATATTATATACGCATTACGAGTATGGTTCATATACTCCTATGGTCCGAACATATATGTAACCATATACCAAAGTTTGGTTCCAATACTATGTAAGGTACTGGAGTTACTGATAAACCACTTTTCTGCATTTCTTTTCGTTTATATTTATCTTGACGTTGGAAAAAATTATATGATCTCAAAATCAATAGGACTTCTCTTATTACATGTGACCATGCATGCATGTTTCATTTGCAATTCGATGTAAGGATCTGGTTTATAATCTGGAAACCTCTTTTATGCACTAATCTGTGTCTATTATTAGCCACCATATCCTTAACATTATACATAGTGACCTCCAAATTATCAGGGTCTTTCTTTTATTATATGTGACCATATATAGGTTGCAATCCTATGCAAGGTCCTGGAGTTATTATCTAGAAGGCCCTTTTTTACTTTCCTTTTCGTTACAGAAAAAGGCTTTAAACTTTTTATTTCGAGCATCACTGATGAGTGTAGACGAAATGTGCATCTGGAGCAAATACAAATTTCAATCCTGGTATCTATGATGAGTTTATTTGCACTTATTTCAGTCTATGTTTAGTAACTATGACCTTAATCATAGATATATAATGACCTCAAAATCAATTGGGTCTTCCTTTTATTATATGTTAAAATATATCTACATAAGGTTGCAATTATATAAAGTATTTGGTATATCGTAAGAAGCCAAGATGACAGACAGACCAGTTTAAACTATATACTCCCACTACTTTGATTGATTGATTGTTGGTTGCTTAATGTCCAGTGGCAAATATTCCATGCATATTCAGGACAACCCACTTTTTGAAGTTTGAAGTATAATTAAAAAGTACCACTAATAATAATAACTAAAATTACACAACTTCTAACATGAGTACTGAAACTAAGGTATTGTGTAGAATAAATTGTAGGCTGTGATTGGATAATGTGATAAGCAATGAATTTCAAGTTTTACAAATTTTAAAACAGGTTGGACTTTTACGTTCTTTCTTTTTTTTTAAATTGACATGTGACTTAATTATAATAAGTTATTATGAACAG
Source organism: Mytilus coruscus (assembly GCA_017311375.1). Lineage (NCBI taxonomy): Eukaryota > Metazoa > Mollusca > Bivalvia > Mytilida > Mytilidae > Mytilus > Mytilus coruscus. Next base: position 82,151,645 of record CM029604.1, read on the forward strand.
CATGAAAAAAAGAAAACCATGCTTAATACATAAAACAGAAGAAAACATATTTTTCACACATCATCAATGACCTTTTTGCACATCACTAATGACCTTTTCGCATATATCATCCATGACCTTTTTGCATATCACCAGAAATGAATTTCAAAACCCAGTTTTTATTTCACTGTAAAATCTTGATGAATCTTTGGACTCAACGATTTTGAAAATGATGAGTTCAGACAGATTAGTATGAGTCCAGGACTCATAAACTCGCCTTAGTTAGAATCCTGAATCATCTATACAGCAGAACGTCAAGTAACAGGATTCTTATCATTCTAGAATGATATCTTATTTCATTATGATAAGAAAACAAAATTTTCAGAATTATTAAAAATGTTGCCATGGTTCATGGACTATAAAGAATGATAAGAGGGTCTATTTATGCCACTAGAGAAGCAGGAACTGTATACCATTTCAGGGCACCTGCATAGTTCATCCCTAATTTTGGTGGTTTGTTATCTTTTATTGGTCATGGTGTTAAGTTTTCATGCTGTCCTTCTAAAACACATTTATTGCCCCTTGAAGTCTGCATTTTATTATTTTCTAAATGACAAAAATGTCTATCCTCAGACTAAGCAGGTCTGTCTGTTTCCGTCAACATCAAAAACTCTTTTATTAAAAGGCACAAAAGCTGAAAGTCAGTATTGTGGGTAAAGGGAGAGAATTCACATAAATTTAACACTAAATGACTGACTAAGAATAAGGGGATTTTCATGATATATTTGAGTCTGCAAACATCAACTTTGAGACGACAGCAGTTGTAAATTTTCTGTGTTCCTTAAAAGTATGATATCTTTTTTTCTGTAGATTCTAAAACTTAGAAACTGTAAAATGTTATTGAACTCCCAAAATCACACACCGTTCAATAATTATCCTCTTAATTAGATAACTGTGCTTTGGAGAGATTAAAACCTATCACACAACGCCAAAGAAAGCTATCAAAGATAATAAAATGTAATGCTCATGGAAATTAATAAACTTGGCATATATTTAATTACCTATCTTCTATTTTCTCTATCTTAACCAGTTATTATTCAAAGCAGTGCTTGTTAAGGATATAAATATCTAATACAATAAGTCTAGTTAAACTTGGTTTATTTATCAAATGCTATTCAAAACTACATGTATCTTTCAATACAGGTAACTGTGAGTTCTTTTAGATCAGTACTTTTCTTGTTGAGTAAATGATCAGTATGATTTTTGTTTTCAGTTTCAGCTTGATTTAATCTCAGCTGTTCAGATGTTACTTTTGAATGGTCGAAAAGACATGTTTTTCAACATAGATGAACTCTTATTGTAGTGTAGATTATCCTGCATTCCAAAACAAATTATAAAGTTGTCTTTCCCAGACTAAAGAGCCAATAGTTAAAGGAATGGTTTTATTTCTTTCATCCAGTTTTTCTTCTGCTATTTCAGAATTTTATTTGTATTTTTTTTCAATTATTGTAATATTAAATAAACAGTTCTCATTGCAGTTTATGGTTATGTAGACACAGAAAATCACTTTTTTTTACTTCTCAACACTGCACTGCAGAAACTAGTAATTACTCCTCTGAATAGAAAATATTTCAGAGTCAATTCAGGATTAAAAAAGACTTATAAAAAGGATTTGTTTAAAAATTTTAATAGCATCCATTCTTCTTACAAGTATCTTGTAAAGAGTATGAACTTTTATTGTATAAAAGATTCTTGCTCAAGTATTTTGTTTATGTAACGTGTATGTCTGTGGACTTCATATTCCATATATAAAAGAGAAAGTTAGGTGACAAATGCTTTAACTTTGAAAAGTTTTCCATGGATTATATCTAGGTTAGCCATGACAAGAAATGACACCAGTAAGGAATTCTGTGACTCAAGAAATTCTTATCTGATATTTGCTACTAAGTACTTGGCAAATAGAAATTTAACAAGTAAAAACAGTGCAAGCTAGAATTGAGTTTTTAGTGTTTTTTGTTTTTTTGATTTTTGCTTTTTTATTGCTTTTTTTTTTGATTGTTTGCTTGCTTTTTTGTGCTTCATTTGTTTACCTTTTTATCTCACTGGTATGATTAAAACTATCAGAGATAGTTCAACTGTAACAAGAATATCAGCAGTTCCAATCATAATCATAGTTATAATTGTACATAATATGTGCATGTTGTCTTTGTCAATCTCCTATAGGAGGAAATAAAGTATGATGATGATGATGATGATGATGATGACATATATCCATATCTTCTTTGTAAAATGGAAATTATTTTGAAATAAGAAACTTATTTTCATTTAAAACTAAAGGAAGGTAACAAACCTAATAGGTTCTAAATAATAAAAATATCTGAAAAAAATGTGTCTGAGGGAAATATCTAGCTTACTACAAAGACAGAAATAAAAGCTGAACAAGCAATAGTTATATATACAAGTTTTATTAAAAATAATCATGCAAGAATTGTAAATGAAACAACATGCAATTAAATCAGTTTGGATGCAAATCAAATAAAACATGCATAATCAATTCCAAATGGAAAGTATGGGTAACTTCCATTTTATTATGTGTAATATATATCTTCAATTTTTGTATTGATTTTAACATGTGTATCAAGTGAATTAATTTATTTCCAGCAATTGATTTCAAATAGTAAAATATAATTTTGATTCTCTACAATTCAAATCAAACGAAATGTGATCTAAGGAGATTATCCTGACAAATATTTGAACAAAGTTGCAAAGAGATAATATGCAATTTTTCTGTACTTTTCTCAAATTTTATAATTTCTTTTTTTCATAAATATATTCAGATTTCAGTTTACAAGAAAAATACCTATCTTAACTATTTTAGACAATCTAATAAATCATGAAAATTTACAAAATGTTTTCTACTTGTATTTTAAGATTTGAAAGCTTACACAAATGCATATCTATTTCAACATAGAAATTGTTCCTTTTTATTCACTAATCAGTGTTCAGAGAATAATTTTGATATCTTCAAAATAAAATTATCCTAATTAGTCGTAAACTTAATACTTTATTTGAAGAAAAAAAAAAGACAACAAAATAATGACAGGCAAATAACTTTAACAAAATCTATAAACCATAAACCAAAATATAACATAACCTGAATGTCATGGTTTCATATTCTTTAAAAAAAATCTGGGCTTCTCTAACTTGATTTTTAAGATCCTTTTATGATCATAAAATGTCAGTGAAAAAAGTGTTAAATAACATCTATTCCCTGATTTATTCATAACCCTTCAAGCCATTTGAATATTTGCATAGGTCTGTTGCACTTCAGTTGAAAATTTCAAAGTTAACATTACAAAGTTAAAAGGTTCAATATCTCAGACTTAGTACCATTCACCCAAATCTGTTTGTAAAAGCAAGAAATAAGCACCATTATCTGAATTATTCTTGATAATTCGAAATATTTCTGCAAAAACTGTGCATAATAATTGGCAAAAAACTTTGACTGGCAAGATGATATTGTATAAATGATAGACTAGAATTCAATATAAATAAAAAAATATAACAAAATCTGACAAGGGACTGACTAAGTCTAAAACAAAGAAAAATTAAATTTTCATTTCCATAACAACCGTATTCTCGTCATCTATATCATCAAATTCTGCTGCCAAATCATCAGTGTACCTATCATTTACTGCAGACCTGTCATTCATTGAGGATCTGTCATCGTCTGCTACAGGTAATGGTGGAGGTGATGCTGGTTGAGTCATCTGGCGATTCATGGCAGAACTTCCACTCTGGATTAATGGAATACCCTGAAGAAAAAAAATACAACATGCCCTTTCAGTTAATTTTGTTTGGTCATTTTTTTCTCAATCATCTTGACATGATGAGTAAACAGTAATATTGTTTTCAATAAAGTTTCAATAATAATTGTGTATTGATTGAACTGAAATAAACTGCTTCCCTGAGCGCAGCTAGATACGCCCGCAGAGGTCAAACCCTGAACAGTTGGGGCAAAAATGGACACAATATTCAAGCTTGATTCAGGTCTGAATTTGGATTGTAATTAAATATTTGACATATTATAGGTTTCTGAATAAATGTAGTCAAAGAACTTGAAATTGGTTATATGAATTGAATTTATATTCAATTAAAGATTTCTTGCTGTTGTCCAATACTTAGTAAATCTGTTGTCAGACTATAAACAAATAAAGTTCAATTAATTCTCAATGTCATATTAGAAATTTATGAAAAAAAAAGGGAGCTTACATCAATAGATATAAACAATTCATCAAAGTTTCATGAGAATTGGTGACAGCATTTTTGAGTTATTGTCCGAAAACTGGAAAATCACCCCTTTTTTTAATGAATAAAACCCAATAACTCAGAAATGTAAAATGTAAAATTTATAAAATTCTAAAGGGAGCTTACATCAATACATACAAACAATTCACCAAAGTTTCATAAAAATTGCTGAAAGCATTTTTGAGTTTTTGTCTGAAAACTGGAAAATCCCCCCTTTTTTCATGAATAAAACCCTGTAACTCGGAAACGTAAAATATAAAATTTATAAAAATCGAAAGGGAGCTCATGTCAATAGATATAAACAATTCACCACAATTTCTTGCAAGTTGGTGAAAGCATTCTTGACTTATTGTCCGAAAACTGGAAAATCCCCCTTTTTTTAATGAATAAAACCCCATAACTCGGAATGTAAAATCTAAATTTTATAAAAAACAAAAGGGAGCTCACGTCAATAGATATAAACAATTCACCAAAGTTTTATGCAAATTGGTTATAGCATTTTTGAGTTAATGTCCGACATGTTGACGACGGACAGACGGACGGACGGACGGATGGACGGACGGACAGACAGACAGACAATGGTATACCATAATACGTCCCATAAACGGGCGTATAAAAACTTATAGAGTATAAGGTTATTTACACTAGACAGTATATCAAAACAATGCAGTTGTAAGTCAGCCAGTCATTTATTTCAACTGGTTAATCTAAATTTATAAAGAAATTAAAGGACTTTGTGTTTATATAAATAGCCCTAAAACATAATTCTTTAAAAAGGTTTGATACTTCTTTGCAAAAAAGAATAGTAGGGGCACAGAGGTAAACATACATTGTCAGAAGTTATCATGCCTTCAGAAAATATACTGTTTTAGTTTCATAGAAGACTTTTGAAAATTTGACAATCAGGACCAAAAAAAATCTCAGGTGGTCTATTTGGTATGGGTTTTGCCCATTGTTGAAGCTCATATAGTGACCTATATCTACTTACATTCATCTCATTTGGACTCTGGTGGATTGTCAACTCATAGGCAATCATATCAAATCTTCATCTCATTTTTGTTTATAGAGAAGATAAATATATGTATTATCTTATACACTAAAGTTTCATTAAAATATAATTTATATAAAACAACAATCCACAAAGAAAGAAACAGATGACAATACTCACCACATGTTTCCTGAGTACAACTATTAATTCTTTACTGCTTTTTAATGCCACCACAGCCTATGGATAACAACAATGAACATAACAAACAAATTCGATATCTTAGGGTAATAATCATACAACCTAACATTACATTTAGTTCTAACTACACAAAAGGAAATCTATAGATTCTACAACAAGATCCCATTGATTATGATATTTATCATTTGCAGATGGTTTAATTTTGTATTTTAAATAAATTATTGAGAATGGATAAATATCACAATAAACAAAAGTAAAGTGGTGGATTTTGTTTTTAATACTTCACAGGTAAAACAATTTGACCAAATTTGGCAAAATGATCAAACTGCAAATTCTAGAAGAACAAGAGAAAGAGCAATAAATAGATAAAAGAATTTAAAGTTATCTCCCTTTTACCAGTATTTGCAGTGGTATTATTACATTAGTATAACATTTTTTAACCAAATAAAACACTAAAACATGATGACTAGCTGATTCCTGTACTTGGTTTCTTTGGTCTTTTTGTTAATTTGTTTTTTTAGGCTTCATGATAAACTGATGAGTAAAGCCTTTTTCAACCGTTTTTCTACAGTTTGTTTTTATGTTGAGCTGCTACAAGTAAGGGGAAGTTGAGTGCCAGTAACTTAATCCCACCATATTCTGTATGTGCATGTTCAAAGTAAAGGACCTGTAATTCAGTGGTTGTCATTTATTACTTTCTGTCATATTTGTTTTTCGTTCATTGTTTTGCGATTACCCATAGTTGCTTACATACACATTATTTGGTCTTTTGTGGATAGTTGTCTTATTGGCAATCATACAAAATCACCTTATTTTTATATTAATTGAATGTAAACTAATAAGCTATGCATAAATCTTTGATATAAATCTTTACATTTTCCAAAGCATACAATTACTCAGATTGAAATATTACCTCTTTATGTGTGATATCTATAAAACTTGTATCATTAACTTTGATAATCTGATCACCAGCTTCCATGCCTACTTTTTCTGCTAGACTGTTCTGTTTGACAACTTCTACATATATACCTGGGAAATGTCGAGGACCACTGATTATACTGCAAATATAAAATAGTAAACTTTGAAGGATTCAATTTTATTCTTTAACAAGCATACTTAATTTATAATGTTAAACATGTTTCTGCTATTTACACTTTTGTATTACAGATCACAACAAAACAATTCAAGAAGAACACCTCTATGTAATCTTTTAAATACCAATGGGGGTATGAATATTCATAGGTTGAAGACATACTTAACAAAAATCATAAACAGAACACAAGATGAACATAAGTATTGTACAATGTTCAGGGTCTAAGAAATTGAAGGCATGTCATGAAATTTTATCAGTAGGTCAAATCTTAAGTATTATAGCCTGTTTATTAAATCTAACTTCATAAATCTATGGTAGAGTTTAAAAAGTAGGAAGATCAAGAATGTGTCCATAGTACACAGATGCCCCACTCGCACTATCATTTTCTATGTTCAGTGGACCGTGAAATTGGAGTCAAAACTCTAATTTGGCATTAAAATTAGAAAGATCATATCATAAGTAACATGTGTACTAAGTTTCAAGTTGATTGGACTTCAACTTCATCAAAAACTACCTTGACCAGAAACTTTAACCTGAAGCAGGACAGACGGATGGACGAATGAACGAACGGACGGACGAACAAACGGATGCACAGACCAAAAAACATAATGCCCCTAGGTGGGACATAAAAATTGAGTGGCAATCAAAAATCACAAAATTGAGGACCACTCCAGTGTTGAATAGGATGTGGTAAACCCACAATACATATAGAAAGTCCCAGGAATTACATACTTAAGGTTAGTCGATACAGTTTCCACATTGTTCAAGGGTGATAACTCTTTACGCAATAATGAATAATTATTTTCTTGTTGTTTCTAGTCGTGTCTATATGACATCATAATAACAGAAACTAATTAGTCAAGATATTGTTGATGATGTGGCATTAAAACTAATTTAGAATGAATAGAAATAGGTATAGTGCCTTGCATTTTCTATTAATTAATTGAAGATATAGTTCCATGCATTTATTACTGTACTTCAATTAATAAGTCCATGGTCAATGAAATGAAAAGAATATCTAATTTAAGAATTAAAATAATGAAGAATATTCAACTCATGACTGATGAACAATACTGATAATTCACTCATGCACTACATGCATTCATGAATTGATGTGTTGTTCGCCAATTATTAAATATTTTCTATATTTAAATTCTTGGATAAGTTATTCTATAAATCTTATTTTACATTGCATTGTCTTCTTATGACATTAAAATATACACAAAAATTTCAAACTTCATGAAATCTATTTTTCTTCTCAACTCTTTGTATACATTATCTGTTTGTCGTTATATAAGTACATTTTGCTGATGCTTTATTAATGATGTACCTATCATGGTACATTGTACTGAATATTAAAGATTGATTTTAAGCTTATTTCTATAAAACATAATACTGATGTTATTTATTGGCAATTTATATGCAAATTAAAACATTTTTAAAGATCATTCAACATCAATGGGTAGATTAATGTGATTTATTGATCAATAAAATGATATAAGACACATATTTTTCTGTAATTTGGATAATTTGTCAAAAGGACAGGTGTGTTAATGACCTGATTTGACCTCGAAATAACAGCATTAAATAAAATGCTCCGCTGGATGCAGCTTGATACGACCGCAAAGGTGGAACCCTGAACAGTTGGGGCAAGTAAGGACACAACATTCAAGCTTAATACAGCAATGAATTTGGATTGTGATTAAATATTTGACACAGCATAGGTTTCTGACACAGAATGAATGTGGTCTAAGAACTTAAAAATTTTTAATTTACCTATTCAAACCATATCATTATTATTTGCTTTTATATATAAATCAGAAATAACCAATTTAAAATGGAAAATTTTAAAGAAAAAAAATGAAAAACAAATCCCCCCTCAAATTTTTTGAACCTCCTTATGATTCATCCCCCCAAACTCAATCCCAGCCTTCCCTTTGTGGTATGGTACCTTGCAGTACAATTTCAAAGAGATCCGTACACTTGAACACAAGTTATTGTCTGGAAACTAGAAAAATGCTTGTTTTTGGCCCCAAATTCCTAAACGTTTAGGGCAATTACCCCCAAACTCTAACCCAGCTTTCCCTTTGTGATATGGAACCTTGTAGTACAATTTCATAAAGATCCATACACTTACACACAAGTTATTGTCCTGAAACTAGAAAAATTCTTGTTTTTTGCCCCTTTTTGGCCCCTAATTCCTAAAATGTTGAGGCAATTACCCCCAAAATCAATCCCAGCCTTCCCTTTGTGGTATGGTACCTTGCAGTACAATTTCATAGAGATCCATACACTTGAACACAAGTTATTGTCTGGAAACTAGAAAAATGCTTATTTTTGGCCCCTTTTTGGCCCCTTATTCCTGAATGTTTTGGGCAATTACCCCCAAACTCGATTCCAGCTTTCCCTTTGTGATATGCAACCTTGTAGAACAATTTCAGAAAGATCCATACACTTACACACAAGTTATTGTCATGAAACTAGAAAATGCTTGTTTTTGCCCTTTTTGGCCCCTAATTCCTAAAATTTGGAGGCAATTACCCCAAAATCAATCCCAGCATTCCTTTGTGATATGGAACCTTGTGGTACAATGTCAGAGAGATCCATACACTAACACACAAGTTATGTCTGGAAGTTACAAAAATGCTTATTTTTGGCCCCTAATTCCTTAACTGTTGGTACAATAACCCCCAAAATCAATCCCAACCTTCCTTTTGTGGTATTGAACCTTATGGTAAAAGTTCATAGAGATCCATTCACTTAAACTAAAGTTAGAGTGCGAAAACCAATGTGTCTTCGGACGACGACGACGACGACGATGACAATGACGCCAACGTCATACCAATATATGACCCTAAAATTTTTTGCGGTCGTATAAAAATAACAGGAACTTTCAATCATATTGATAGGTAGATGCAGTCTTAATTAGTTTATAACACACTGTATAAAGACTATGTTTTGTGCCACTTCATTGTCCAAGATAAATATATGGAAACCCTAATACTACTTTAAGGGACCATTTGGTGTCTGTCAGGAAAAATTCCCTTACAATCCACTGAAATATAGTATTGATATATGAAAAAGCCACAGGAGATGTCACTTTGCAACATAGTGTATATATATAAACGTTGTTTTCAATTTAGACTTATATATATATATATATACAAGTCTAAATTGAAAACAACGTTCAAACCTATGATTGCGTTGGATAAAGCAATTTTTATATGTGTGCATGCAAAACAAATTTCTTGATAGAGGGGTCTAAATACAGCACAAACAACATTTTTCAAAAGACCAAAAAAGTGAAAAAGTATATTTTAACAAAACGCATTTGACTAACAGGTCGAACAACAGATGTTCTTAAACCCTGCTGACTGCCATTGGTGATTGCCAAATATATATATATATATATGTACTGAAAAGTGTAGTTTGAAATTTGAGAGGTTAAAAATCTGTACTTACCTACAACCAAGTGTTGGAGCGGTTCTCAAATTTATTCTACTTACCTACAACCAAGTGTTGGAGCAGTTATCAAATTTACTCTACTTACCTACAACCAAGTGTTGGAGCAGTTCTCAAATTTACTCTACTTACCTACAACCAAGTGTTGGAGCAGTTCTCAAATTAACTCTACTTACCTACAACCAAGTGTTGGAGCAGTTCTCAAATTTACTCTACTTACCTACAACCAAGTGTTGGAGCAGTTCTCAAATTAACTCTACTTACCTACAACCAAGTGTTGAAGCAGTTCTCAAATTTACTCTACTTACCTACAACCAAGTGTTGGAGCAGTTCTCAAATTTACTCTACTTACCTACAACCAAGTGTTAGAGCAGTTCTCAAATTTACTCTACTTACCTACAACCAAGTGTTGGAGCAGTTATCAAATTTACTCTACTTACCTACAACCAAGTGTTGGAGCAGTTATCAAATTTACTCTACTTACCTACAACCAAGTGTTGGAGCAGTTCTAAAATTTATTCTACTTACCTACAACCAAGTGTTGGAGCAGTTCTCAAATTAACTCTACTTACCTACAACCAAGTGTTGGAGCAGTTCTCACAGGAGTAGGCCCAGTAAGACCCCTTTTTTGACCCCCAAAAAAAGCATTTTTACCAATATGTTAAAATATAAACTTTTAGCTATCTATTGGAAAGTAGAATACATCTGTTCCATAAATAAGGGCTGTTTTTGACAATACAATACACATGCAGCAGGTAATAGCATCATAAATGCATGCAATATTACTGAAATCTTCACAATTTTAGCATTTGTGATCATTTTAAGACGGTTTTTTGTCTAAAATGGAAGTGGCCGCATTTGTGTTCAGTCTTAATATTTAAATATATGTTGTATTTGATGATAATAAATAACATATATAAAGGTTGAGACTGAACACAAATGCGGCCACATCCATTTTAGATAACACCATCTGAAAAATGTCATTTTATGGCATATTTGATAGATTTTTCATTTTTAAGCTTGCATTTGATCGTCTTTAATGACCAAAATCATTTCAAATCTTTCACATAAACTAATTGAATCGACTGAAATAGACACTTAAGTGTTTAAAAAATGTCAAAAATCTTTCATTAGATGTACTTCGAATATTAGGCCAAAACTAGCCTTTACCGGACCTTCTCCTTTATTCTACTTACCTACAACCAAGTGTTGGAGCAGTTCTCAAATTTACTCTACTTACCTACAACCAAGTGTTGGAGCAGTTCTCAAATTTACTCTACTTACCTACAACCAAGTGTTGGAGCAGTTCTCAAATTTATTCTACTTACCTACAACCAAGTGTTGAAGCAGTTCTCAAATTAACTCTACTTACCTACAACCAAGTGTTGAAGCAGTTCTCAAATTTACTCTACTTACCTACAACCAAGTGTTGGAGCAGTTCTCAAATTTACTCTACTTACCTACAACCAAGTGTTGGAGCAGTTCTCAAATTTACTCTACTTACCTACAACCAAGTGTTGGAGCAGTTATCAAATTTACTCTACTTACCTATAACCAAGTGTTGGAGCAGTTCTCAAATTTACTCTACTTACCTACAACCAAGTGTTGGAGCAGTTCTCAAATTTACTCTACTTACCTACAACCAAGTGTTGAAGCAGTTCTCAAATTTACTCTACTTACCTACAACCAAGTGTTGGAGCAGTTCTCACAGGAGCAGGCCCAGTAAGACCTCTTTTTTTGGCCCCAAAAAAAAGCATTTTTACCAATATGTTAAAATATAAACTTTTAGCTATCTATTGGAAAGTAGAATACATCTGTTCCATAAATAAGGGCTGTTTTTGACAATACAATACACATGCAGCAGGTAATAGCATCATAAATGCATGCAATATTACTGAAATCTTCACAATTTTAGCATTTGTGATCATTTTAAGACGGTTTTTGTCTAAAATGGAAGTGGCCGCATTTGTGTTCAGTCTTAATATTTAAATATATGTTGTATTTGATGATAATACATAACATATATAAAGGTTGAGACTGAACACAAATGCGGCCACATCCATTTTAGATAACACCATCTGAAAAGTGTCATTTTATGGCATATTTGATAGATTTTTCATTTTTAAGCTTGCATTTGAGCGTCTTTAATGACCAAATCATTTCAAATCTTTCACATAAACTAATTGAATCGACTGAAAAACACTTAAGTGTTTAAAAAATGTCAAAAATCTTTCATTAGATGTACTTCGAATATTAGGCCAAAACTAGCCCTTACCGGACCTTCTCCTTTATTCTACTTACCTACAACCAAGTGTTGGAGCAGTTCTCAAATTTACTCTACTTACCTACAACCAAGTGTTGGAGCAGTTCTCAAATTAACTCTACTTACCTACAACCAAGTGTTGAAGCAGTTCTCAAATTTACTCTACTTACCTACAACCAAGTGTTGGAGCAGTTCTCAAATTTACTCTACTTACCTACAACCAAGTGTTGGAGCAGTTATCAAATTTACTCTACTTACCTACAACCAAGTGTTGGAGCAGTTCTCAAATTAACTCTACTTACCTACAACCAAGTGTTGAAGCAGTTCTCAAATTTACTCTACTTACCTACAACCAAGTGTTGAAGCAGTTCTCAAATTAACTCTACTTACCTACAACCAAGTGTTGGAGCAGTTCTCAAATTTACAAACACCTTAACTTCTTCTCCTTCTTTGTCAAGTGAACTGTTGGATTTTCTTCCACTGTCTCTTTGCTATAAAAATATATAAACAATTCTTTTATGTTAACACAAAATTCTCCACAGAAATTCAATAAACTGCTTCGCCATGCGCAGCTGGATACGACCGCATAGGTCCAACCCTGAACAGTTGGGGCAAAAATGGACACAAAATTCAAGCTTGATACAGGTCTGAATTTGGATTGTAATTATATATTTGACACATTATAGGTTTCTGACACAGAATAAATGTAGTCAAAGAACTTGAAATTGGTTATATGATTTGAATTTATATTCAATTGAAGATTTCTTGCTGTTGTGCAATACACTGTGCTGTTGCGCAATACTTAGTAAATTTGCTTTCAGACTATATACAAAGAATTAAATCTTGAAGAAAAAAATTGGGACCATCACCCCCAAAAACAATCCCAACCTTCCTTTTGTGGTATTGAACCTTTTGCTTATATTTCATAGCGATCCATACACTTAAACTAAAATTATTGTCCGGAAACCAAATGTCTTCAGACGACGACGACGAGATAGCAATATACGACCACAAAAGTGTTCTCCAAAGGGAATTGAAGCATCAGGGTATGCTTGCTGTTGATAAAAGACCCTACAGAGAAAACTGAGGTAGCTCTGTCATTTAATTCTTTTGTACAGTTTCAAATGCTTTATAGAGAAAAACACATTGGTCCTTGGCAAGTAATTCATACACCAGTAAATAAATAAACCTTATCCCTATTTGTCCGCCATTACTGACCATAACAGAGGTTCCCATAAAATGTTGACATCATAAGAGAAAATGTCTGATGCAGCAATGCAAAAGTGATTATTGTATGAGTTCAATAGTCTTGTTACATATTTCCAATGTTGTTAATCATTATGATTCAATGAATTTATTTCTGAAACAGTTTTGTGTCATGTATTTTTCAAAACTTTATTCATTATAATATAAAACCTAATTTACCGATCTTCTCTTTGAAGCCTGTTTCTCTACATATCTCCATGTAACGTCATGTTCAGCTTTACTACAAATAAAATGAATATATCTAAAAATCATATAATGTAAAATTTTGTGTTGTTTTTTATTTTTATGAAAATGCTACAGAATAGACATCACAAAAATAGAAACTTTCATTTTAATTTTTGATAGCATTATTTGTTACAGTGTTTACTAAAATCGCAATAAAAAATGTCTGAATTGATGGTAATTTTAAGTGATCATCATATAAGGCTTTCAAATTGATGGTGTGTAGATGAATGGTATTTACAATGTTGAAAGCACTTTTTTTTAACTTTCTTTAATAACTGCTAAGAGCAATGGATTGCTGAGTGTTATGTTTTGTTTATGTAAAAGGTGTAAGTGCAATAAATTACGAGGTATTTTTTAATCGTCTACAGGCAACAATAGCAATGACGTGGATGGTTATTTTTGGTTATTATTTTTTATAAGGGCAAGATATTGACTATCCATGTAACTAATCAACAAAAAAGTCCTTTTTTTACTACATGTAAATACTACACTACTTACTCTCTGACGGGAAGCATTCCAATGTCTACAAAACAAATCATTTTTTATAAGTTCAGATTTTAATTAAAGAACCTTAGTGAGCGCGCTCACATATCCCACGTCCCCACATTGTCACTGGAGAAATAAAATAACTGTAAGAAAAAAAAATGTATAAGAAAAAAAAATTGAATCATAATTTCCTGTCGATATCCACATCTACATAGTATGTCCTTATTATCTACAAAGTTTAATGAAATTCTATTGTGTGGTTTCAGAGGAGTTGCGATGACAAACTGTTGCAGTAATACATTGAAGCAAATAAGTTCAAACGAGCGTAACTCCTAGAAAAAAAAATTGAATCGTAATTTTCTGTCGATATGCACATGAGAGGAGTTGCGATGACAAGAAACAGGACTGACGGACTGACGGACTGACAGACTGACAGACTGACTGACTGACGGACTGACGGACAGACAGACGGACAGATGGGTCAAAAACATTATACACTCTGCAACTTTGTTTTTGTGGGGTATAATAAAAGCATACTATCAAACCATAATTAGATCAAGCCCTATCTTAACATTATCAAACACACAAACATTATTCATCACATGTTGGATAAGCTAACTTTTTTCAAAAAACCATTAAACTAAACTATTTTTAATTCACACTGTTGTTTTTCTTAAATTCTGAGATGTAGCAAAACCCACAAGGTTCCATCTTCCCAAGATGATCTTATTGGCTATAAGTTGTTCTAATTAGGCCCGTTTCAGATCGTTCCAAATGGTTTTACCTTTAATGATTTTGACAATGACTTCAGCTGAAGTTCAATTTAGAAAACAATGTCATATCATGAAAATTTACTTCTAATACTTAATTCATACAAATCCTCAATGATTTTTTTATAATTCATTCCTTTGACTTTGCTTCTATAAAGCTGATTTAAGCTAAGGTATTCTTCACATCAAGTTTGAAATATAGGGAGTTACCAAGTTGTCCAAAGTTTTTTAATAGTAATTCTCAAGGAGAAATAATATTATTTTTACCCTGACAGCAACAAATAATTTTTTTAGCAGAAAAATGCTTATTCATAACATTATAAAACTGTAACGTTTAAAGTTATATAAATTTGGACTGATGAATAAAAAATTTAACCTTTGATTGAAAAAAAAACAAAGGCCTATTTACCAGAAAAAAAACATGGCAAAACTAGAAAATAAATATTTACACAATTTTAATCTGAAAAACATTAAATCATGATGATATCTTGGCCATAATGTAAATGACAAATATTCATAGATTTTCATCACTGATAACTTTGATCCCGTAACAGGTTAATAATTCAGTTCACTTTAAAATTGTCATTTAGTTGTAATGATTATGTCATAATAGTTTGAAAAACATCATAATAATTTAAAAAAAGAAAAAAACAATTTTCTAGTCTATTGCTTTATATCCGACATAGCATACAATTAAAAAGCATATTTTAACAGTGTATTATTTTAAAAATAAATGGAGAATGTGTCTATGGGCCACAGATGCCCCACCCTGCTTGTAAATATTCATGAGTCAACTTCCACATACAGATGCAGGATTCATGTAGTTAAGACGGTTTTGTGATTATAAGCATTGTGTATAAGTTTCATAACATTTGGTTGAGGCAAACTAAAGTTAGAGAACAGAAACGAAAAATTCAGCAATTTTTATGTTTATAAAGGGGCATGACTCATGAACAGTAAAATAGACGCCACCCAATTTCGATCTTGATCTGTATTTTGTGGTAATAAGCTTAAGCATTGTGTATAAGTTTATTAACATTTGGTTGAGGCAAACTAAGTTAGAGAACGGAAATGACAGATTTAGCAACTTTTCCATTTATAAAGGGGCATAACTCAAGAACGGTAAAAGTGATGCCACCCAATTTCGAACTTGATCTGTGTTTTGTGGTAATAAGCATTATGTATAAGTTTCATAACATTTATCAACAAAATATGGAAAAATGAAAATAAATATTTTTAAAATTTTGCTCTGGATATTGTATTTTGGTCATAAACAAGCTTCTGTCCAAATTTCATAAAATTCCATGAAGGTTTGACAAAGTTATTGAAGACTGAAAAACTTTAACCATAGACTGAACCTAAAGTTGAAGCCGCCGACGACAGAATCTAGGATCGCTATGTCTCGCTTTCAAGACATAAATGTTGCAGGCTCGACAAAAAAGAAACCACACACTGAACTTAAATGTTGATGATGCTGACAACTCTGGAATAAGTGTATTATTTTAAAAATAAATGGAGAATGTGTCTATGGGCCACAGATGCCCCACCCCGCTTGTAAATATTCATGAGTCAACTTCCACATACAGATGCAGGATTCATGTAGTTAAGACGGTTTTGTGATTATAAGCATTGTGTATAAGTTTCATAACATTTGGTTGAGGCAAACTAAAGTTAGAGAACAGAAACGAAAAATTCAGCAATTTTTATGTTTATAAAGGGGCATGACTCATGAACAGTAAAATAGACGCCACCCAATTTCGTTCTTGATCTGTATTTTGTGGTAATAAGCTTAAACATTGTGTATAAGTTTATTAACATTTGGTTGAGGCAAACTAAGTTAGAGAACGGAAATGACAGATTTAGCAACTTTTCCATTTATAAAGGGGCATAACTCAAGAACGGTAAAAGTGACGCCACCCAATTTCGAACTTGATCTGTGTTTTGTGGTAATAAGCATTATGTATAAGTTTCATAACATTTATCAACAAAATATGGAAAAATGAAAATAAATATTTTTAAAATTTTGCTCTGGATATTGTATTTTGGTCATAAACAAGCTTCTGTCCAAATTTCATAAAATTCCATGAAGGTTTGACAAAGTTATTGAAGACTGAAAAACTTTAACCATAGACTGAACCTAAAGTTGAAGCCGCCGACGACAGAATCTAGGATCGCTATGTCTCGCTTTCAAGACATAAATGTTGCAGGCTCGACAAAAAAGAAACCACACACTGAACTTAAATGTTGATGATGCTGACAACTCTGGAATAAGTGTATTATTTTAAAAATAAATGGAGAATGTGTCTATGGGCCACAGATGCCCCACCGCTTGTAAATATTCATGAGTCAACTTCCACATACAGATGCAGGATTCATGTAGTTAAGACGGTTTTGTGATTATAAGCATTGTGTATAAGTTTCATAACATTTGGTTGAGGCAAACTAAAGTTAGAGAACAGAAACGAAAAATTCAGCAATTTTTATGTTTATAAAGGGGCATGACTCATGAACAGTAAAATAGACGCCACCCAATTTCGATCTTGATCTGTATTTTGTGGTAATAAGCTTAAGCATTGTGTATAAGTTTATTAACATTTGGTTGAGGCAAACTAAGTTAGAGAACGGAAATGACAGATTTAGCAACTTTTCCATTTATAAAGGGGCATAACTCAAGAACGGTAAAAGTGACGCCACCCAATTTCGAACTTGATCTGTGTGGTAATAAGCATTGTGTATAAGTTTCATAACATTTATCAACAAAATATGGAAAAATGAAAATAAATATTTTTAAAATTTTGCTCTGGATATTGTATTTTGGTCATAAACAAGCTTCTGTCCAAATTTCATAAAATTCCATGAAGGTTTGACAAAGTTATTGAAGACTGAAAAACTTTAACCATAGACTGAACCTAAAGTTGAAGCCGCCGACGACAGAATCTAGGATCGCTATGTCTCGCTTTCGAGACATAAATGTTGCAGGCTCAACAAAAAAGAAACCACACACTGAACCTAAATGTTGATGATACTGACAACTCTGGAATAAGGATCTCTTTGTCTTGCTTCTGCAAAAAAAATGAGGCAGGTTTAACAAAAATTGCATGACTAGGTTAGGTCACCAAGGGTTTAAGGGAATTTGAGTTGTATCTAATGATAACTTTTGATATATCCCCCCAGATATATATATTCTATAGTGACTTACTTGTGACTTTTAGTTCTATCTGATTATACGTTTTGATAAGATTCAGGACTTCCTCGTGGATTGCTTCAGCAATAGTAAATCCATTGACTCTGACAATTTCATCTCCAACCTGAAAAAAAAAATAACAGCTTCATATAATAAATTCCTTAACTTGACTTTTTCAATTCTAACCTAAAAAAACAAGAACTTCATATATTCTCTCTATTTTTAACAAAGCTACAATGTAGGTTTCAGGGTTACTGGATTGATTAACTTGTTATACAGCACAAAGTTTATTCTTACAAAATTTCTTCACATTTTCCTTTTCTCTATTAATTTCTCTTTCTTCCTCTACCCGTCCATTTTGTAATTTTTGGATATTATAGAAATATCCTGTTCCTAGAAATTTTTCTGTCTATTTTCATATACAGGTATGAAAATATTTTCTGTTCATATAATATGATGATGCCATTTTTTTTCATTTATATTCAACCGTCCTCTCCCTTAATTTTGTCTATCAAATGGTTGCTCCTTATATTCACTTAGGTTAAACTGATGTCCGTAACTGCAGATACAGGACATCCCAAGAAGTGTAATACCACCAAATCATAGTACGTCACATCCCGTTGCATATGAAAAAGGGTCTAAAAAAAATATTCCCTTGAATTTGACAGTTGTAGGAAATTAATCCTACATTTCATTGCAGTAAAAAATTTCTGAGTCATAAACATATATCTTGGGCGTTTGAAAGCACCATTATTTTTTCATTTGGTGTTTCAATAGAATGTTTTGGAAACTTGAGGTTACATGGTTACTAAAGCTTGTACACAGGAAAAAAAGAGGTGAAAATTTGATTGGTTAACTTCCAGTGATGGTTATTTTCTTCTATGCAATGAAATGTGATGTGAAATTTTGTCTATAGTAGTGGACAGGATAACACTTTACTCATGCCAAGTATTTCTTTATTTGAAACAAAGATAAATTCTGCACAATTTTTTGACAAGTGCAAGTTTAACAAAGACTAATAAGGGAATATCAAAGGTGGTATTACACTTAATATGGCAGACAGAGAATTGGGTAAAAATATTTCTTTGAAATTTAAAGATAAGAATTTTTTTAAGTGTTTAATTATAAAGTTTATATTAATTCTATAACTAGAAAGGTCACAACACTTAAACATATATTGTGTAGATGTTCTCATTCATTCAGTGAACAAATCAACCTACAAAAGCATGAGTAGATATCTTGGTCATAATGAAAATGATAAATATTCATAGATTTTCATAACTGGTAATTTTGATCCCATAACAGGTGAATAATTTAGTTCAATCTTAAATTCTCATTTAATTGTAATGATATCAAAATAATTTGAAAAACATCATAATATTTAAAAAAACACAAAAAACAATTTTCTAATCTAGTGATTTATATCATAGCCATTTAAAAGCATATCTTAACTGTGAATTATTTTTAAAATAAAGAAAGTCCTAGCAATCCCATTACGGAATTGAGTATGAGTCTCTATATGGCAAAGTAGTCAAACAAACAAAAAACAAATTCTAAACATTCTGAATATGCCTGTAATGCTTGCCAGTGACCTCTTATAATCAACCAATACATTACATCCCCTAATTGAAGAACATACATTTGTTTTTGTATGTTTAAAGGTAAAGATAAACTGTATAAAGCTGGATAGTGACATCCCTGGCATATGCCCAATATCTCCCTTTATTCATATTTTGAGCAGGTGCCTTTTGAAATTAAAGAACCTTAGTGAGCGCGCTCACATACCCCACGTCCCCACATTGTCACTGGAGAAATAAAATAACTGTAAGAAAAAAAGTTGTATAAGAAAACAAAATTGAATCATAATTTCCTGTCGATATGCACATCTACATAGTATGTCCTTATTATCTACAAAGTTTCATGAAATTCTGTCGTGTGGTTTCAGAGGAGTTGTGATGACAAACTGTTGCAGAGGTATATTGAAGCAAATAAGTTCAAAGGGGCATAACTCCTAGAAAAAAAATTGAATCATAATTTCCTGTCGATATGCACATCAACATAGTATGTCCTTATTATCTACAAAGTTTCATGAAATTCTGTTGTGTGGTTTCAGAGGAGTTGCGATGACAAGAAACAGGACTGAGGGACTGACGGACTGACGGACAGACAGACAGACGGACGGACGGGTCAAAAACATTATACCCTCCGCAACTTCGTTGCGTGGGGTATAATAAACAAAAGTGCTTGCTGTTAAGAAAATAATTACAGCAAATTCTTTACTTTCTATTTCAGTGACAAGATATGTGTAACAGTATAACAATAACCTTTAACCCTTGTATATCTGCCTGAGATCCTGGTGTTATCTGAGAAACAAACACTCCAATACCATGTTCAAATCCTGAAAAATTAAATTCCACTGGTTTACTAATATCAGTCTTTGTTATATGATTTGACTATCATTCATCAGAACAAAGTACTGTAAATTCAAAAATGTTTCTTATTTTTTTTTATCAATTGTGCAAGGATATTTACCATGGATTAATTCAAACTTCTAATTTAAATCCATATTTCATTATATGTGTGCAGATCATCCAGAAGTCACTATAAATAATCTCACATTTTGGTACATTGATTAAAAATTACATTCATGATGATGAATAATTGTTTAATGTCTGGCAGCAATCTGAATGCATAATCAGGATTAGAACATGTTAATGCAATATCCATATAACCATGCTTTAATTGTACTAGACTGGCATACTGAGCCAGATTGTCAAAGTACTATAGCTCACATATTATTCTGATCCCCAGCTGACCAGTCTTTGCAATTTGAACACACGACCTCCTGCATCTGATGCAAGCATGCTACCATGAGAACACAGAGACGGTCAAAATTGCACAAATATAAATGCACATTTAGGATTATTAAATTAGGAGTATTTACAATGCTAAAGTCTAAGAAGTGTATTACAGCGTGTTTGATCAGTATGGAGTTACAATGTATGTTACCTGCACTGTAATTTTATTGGAATATTTTATTACAGAATTGATTGATTGATTGGTGTTTGATGCCACTTTCAGCACTTTGGTGTTATTTTGTGGCGGTCAATTTTTTTATTGCTGGAGGAAACTCGAGTGCTCTGACCACCGACCTTTGGTAGGAAAACTGATAACCCAAATCAATTAAGATTGGAGTAGAGTGCACCAGCCACATGTGGGATTCGAACTCACAACCTCAGTGTTGACAGGCTAGTGGTACAGTAGTTTGACTTATAACAGGAGGATTGCAAGTAAATGTGAAATTGTTTATATCAATTCAAGTCCAATTCTCTGTTCAGTTTTTAGTACTCTTTCTAATGTTTAGCTTTTTTTTATCCTTTTTCTTTATCCTTTAATTTTACAACAGATAATTACTGATAATAAATGGGGAATGTGTCCCCATGGACAAAGATGATGCCCCCCTTTGCATACAACGTTATAAAGGGACATAACTCAAGAACAGTAAAAGTGATGCTACCCAAATTTATACTTGATCTGAGTTTTCTGGTAATAAGCATTGTATATAAGTTTCATAACATTTGGTAGAGCCAAACTTAAGTAAGAGAACGAAAACAATGAAATCAGCAATTTTTCCATTTGTAAAGGGCATAACTCTAGAGCAGTAGACATGACCCCACCTAAATTCAAACTCAATCTGTGCTTTTTGGTAATAAGCATTGCATATAAGTTTCATAACATTTGGTTGAGACAAACTAAAGTTAGAGAACAGAAATGAAAAATTAAATTTTCCCATTTGTAAAGGGGCATAACTGTAGAACGGTTAAAGTGACTCCACCCAAATTCAAACTTGATCTGAGTTTTGTGGTAATAAACATTTGGTTGAGGCAAACTTAAGAGAACAGAAATGAAAAATTCAGCAATTTTTCCAATTTTAAAGGGGCACAACTCTAGAAAAATTGAAGTGACGCCACCAAAATTCAAACTTGATCTGTGTTTTGTGGTAATAAGCATTGTGTATAAGTTTCATAACATTTGGTTGAGGCAAACTAAAGTTAAAGAACAGAAACGAAAAATTCAGCAATTTTTCCATTTGTAAAGGGGCATAACACTAAAATGGTTAAAGTGACACCATCAAAATTCAATCTTGATCTCTGTTTTGTGGTAATAAGCATTGTGTACAAGTTTCATAACATTTGATTGAGGCAAACTAAAGTTAGAGAACGGAAACCAACTTTGGGATGTACATACGGACGGACGGACGTACAGGGGTAAAACTTAATGCCCATTTCCGCTACGGCAGGGGCATAAAAAAAGATAACTGTCATTTGAGCAGCGTACACTTTCATGAGATAGATTTTAAGCCTTCCTTCTTGAGAATTTTTTAAATAAGCCAAAATGAACCACTTTACTTTTGATTAGCTGTTTCTTTCTAAAACAGCTATACATTTAGTGTACCTACAGCAGTCATAGACTGCTCTGAACAAACACAACCTTTCTAAAACTTGCTGGGGCCATGAGATGTCAGGAACAGTCCTGTAGAAATCATGAAAATAGGCAACCTCAGATTTTGGCAGCAATTTTTGTCTCGAAATCATGATACATCTGTTTTCAAGTAGATAAATCATACATCCTTAAATTCCTTCTTAATTTTACTCGACAAAAAAGTCCCATGGCCCCAGCAAGATTAAAGAGGGCCCCTCGTTAAAGGTTAGTAAGAGAAAATAAAATACATTTAAGGTCCTTCCTTAGGTTAAAAGATCTCAAGCCTATTACAAGGTAGCTTGACTTCAAACAGGGCTTCCTTATATGGATATTATATAAATAAAGTTTCTTTTAAATTCTTCTTTTTCTGTGGATTTGGAGAAAAAGAAAAACTTACAAGTCCATGCAAACTTCTCAACACCCTATTTAAAAATAAAAATTCACCACCTACATAAGAATTTTATTCTGAACAGACAAAAAAGACCTTGCTGTACATTATAAGTGCATCATAGTTGTGATGGTACAAAATCTTTGTTGTTTTGTTGTTCTGTTGTTATGTTTTTATGTTTTTCTTTTCTTTTCTTTGTTTTCCTTTTTTTGTGCATACACATGGAAACTTTATGAAAGGGTGTAGTAAAGTAATTTTAATTCCATATTAAACATTGTTAAATGCATTGAATTACCTCCTCTTACTGCAAACCCCAGACTTTCATTCTGTCGTCTCCGTAGATTAACAACTCGTAACTTTTGCCCTGCAGGAGGAGGGGCCAACTTGTCATATTCTACCTGATGCTTTGGAGGAATGAGTGGCCTGAAAAAAGTGAGAATAGTCAGACGTGAAGCATCAATTTAAAAAAGGAGACCTGATTGGAAAATTGACCAATGGACAGCAGTCTAAAAGACTTACCACAAGCCCTAAAGCCTGTGGAGACTTAAAATATGTGATCTGTTAAAAGAAGTTGTACAAAGACATCAATGAATGTGAAATATGAACAATGCTTCATTAAATATAACTTGATATTCTTACACATATAATGTTTCTTAATGCTTGAGAAAAAATGTATGTAATATACCTGCAGTTTTCTTGTATCAATGTCAAACTACACATGAAATTTATGAGAGCAAATTCTTTAATGTGTGGGCTGAAACCCTTCTAAATTTCATAAACTAAGTAGAAATTTGAAGAAAAAATGAAACCCACATTCTAAATTTCATAAACTAAGTAGAAATTTGAATGAAAAAGCTATTTCAGTTGACAAACCCTTTCATTTCTGTCACTAAATATAAAAGGTTTGGTACCATTGAAATGCATTTGTTTGCACCTGTCCTAAAGGAATCTGATGTTCATTTTGATTTTCATTCTGGTTTTATTTAAATTTTGCTCTTTTTAACACAGCCACAAATTTTGCCACTTTAAGTAGTTGATGAAGAGCTAAGATTGAATTACTTTCAAATGTCTACTTTATAAATTTTGCATTAACACAGTCACAAATTTTGCCACTTTATAGTTGAAGAAGAGCTAATATTCACAATATATTACTATGAATAAGAAGAAATTTTGATAATTGAAAATGCTTAAAAAATTTTCATTTAATATCTTGATGAAAACTCATAAAATTTAAGACAGATTCACTCTAATTGACATTATTAAGATCTTATCTTTTATAATTTAGGGTTGTTCTTTTTTTTATGCTCCATTTGTGTACTTATAATTCAAAATGACCAGAAAGTTTGTCAAACTATTCATAACTGTTTTGAAGTTTTAAGGACATCAGAACTAAATCATAAAAGGCATGCATAATTAACAACCTAACCTTAAATGCTTCATTTTAATTTAAATACTAAAATTCATTTGGTTAATAATGATATAACCTCACTGAAATAATACATTTGCAGGATGATTTACTTCAATTCAAAATGATATTTACTTTTTAATTAGACAAACAGTTCTTTCAATTACACAATATGGTATGATATTATTTTAAATAATTAACAGATGAACCATTAGATATTGTATAAATTGTGGGTCTGTATTCCTGAAGGACTGCTCTAGCTCATAATCATTTAATTTATCTGATAGAAACCAATAACACATCTCCTTTTATTATTTATTCATCATGACTGATAAATTAAGTGTGAACTTAAACAATCAAATAATAAATCATAGAACTCTATGCACTCATTGTAATACAAATGACGTCCATTTTCACTAACTAGTACAGTACATTTTTGTTAAGGGCCCGCTGAAGCCCGCCTCCTGGTGTTGATGACCCCTTGGTGGCCTTGGGCTGTTTTGTGCTCTTTGGTTGGGTTGTTGTCTCTTTGACACATTCCCTGTTTCCATTCTCAATTTTAATACAATATTCTTTTTCTGTAAGGAGGAGCAACAGTTTTGTCTTTTAATACATTATGCCATAATTGATCTGTATGACTACATATAACTCTATGTACCAAGAGTAATACAAATTAATACAATATTCTTTTTCTGTGAAGAGAAACAACAATTTTGTCTTTAAGTTATGCCATAACTTGATTCATATGGCTATCAAGCTCCCATTTATCAGACTTGTACAACCAACATACTAGCTTTTAATCGATATTTCATCTTGATTACAGATAAAGAAAAACTGTAATCAAGTGTTAAATATAAATTATTTGTGTAATGACAAGATGTAATCAACCTACATTTGATTATTTGTAATACATAAAAAGAATTGTGGAGCAGGATCAGCTTACCCTTCCGGAGCACCTGAGACCACCCATGGTTTTTGGTGGGGTTCGTGTTGCTCAGTCTTTAGTTTTCTATGTTGTGTTCTGTATACTGTTTCTCTTTTGGTCTTTTTTCATTTTTTGCCATGGCTTTGTTAGTTTATTTATAGACTTATGAGTTTGAATGTCCCTTTGGTATATTTCCCCTGTCTTTGTCTATTTTCAAAGTAAAAAACTCTTATGATATTTTGTCTTATCCACTTTCTGTTGTGAATTTTAGTGTCGGAAAATGTTTCTTTGGTGACCATGGTGACATTGATAAAAATAAATCATCCTTACTTCATAGATGAAATAGGTTTGGAAACTTTACATATAAAGTTCTCAAAAACTGGTTTGAAACAAAAATAGACCTGTACCATTGGAGCTGAAAAATCACTTAGTTCCCAAGTCAGCACAAATCGGGAAAAATTCCACCACCATTTCAATAATAGAATGTGCGTACAACTTAAACAGGATGTGCTCAACTTCAACATGTGCGTAATCTTTCAGTTGAGTTTAAGGGGTTTCGATGGATCACACATTACAGGTAAAATTGAGAATGGAAATTGGGAATGTGTCAAAGAGACAACAACCTTAATCCGACCAAAGAGCAGAAAACAGCCCAAGGCCACCAATGGGTCTTCAACACAGCAAGAAATTCCTGCATCCAGAGGCGGGCTTCAGCTGGCCCCTAAACAAAAATGTGTACTTGTTCAATGAAAATGGACGTCACACTAAACTCCGAAACATATAATAGAACTAAAATTTAAAAAAACATAGAAGACTTACAAAGGCCAGAGGCTCCTGACTTGGGACAGGTGCAAAAATGCGGCGGCATTAAACATGTTTTGTGAGATCTCAACCCTCCCCCTATACCTCTAGCCAATGTCTAGAATAAACAAACACACAGCAATACGCACAGTAAAATTAACTCAGTTTAAAAGAAGTCTGAGTCCGATGTCAGAATAGGTAACAAAAGAAACTAAGCAAAATGACAATGATACATAAATTAACAAACGACTACTAGCAGTTACTGACATTCCAGCTCCAGACTTCAATTAAACTGATTGAAAGATTATGTCTTCATCATATGAGCTGCGTCGGATAGAAATGGACCTTATGCAAGTGCACGTATACATGTACATGTATAAGACTTTGATTTTGAACATTCAAATACGTAACAAAAGATTAGTTTTTGGTCTGTTTTGTGGGGTTCTTATATCAACTCAATTTTCAAACAGTATAAAACTTTGCATAGAGATTTTTTCAACCCGAAATAAGTTAACAAATGCAGTGATATTCCGATTAGCATAAGGTCGATTTCTATCTGTCGCAGCTCATATGAAAATCAAGCACAATCCCTCCCGTTAGGGGTTTAGTATTATACCATCATAAACTAAATGAGAAGAGTATAACCCTTATCATGCCAACAACTGGTTTTAGAATAAATGTGTTTATTTCTGATGCAAAGACCCTGTAGGCCTGTACCCACCTACCCACTTCCCATTTCCCCTTCCTCCTACCCTACCTTCATTATTTTTGTTATTAATTTACTATTGTCTTATTGTGATTGTTGGACAACGGACACAAAAGCAAGTTTGATTATTGCTATTTTAGAAAATACTGCAAACAAAATAATGCTATGAAATTAAAAAATACTAGTTTTTATCTGTTTGACAAATATATCATCACAATACATGTAATAAAACAATCATTTCTGAATTTACAGTATTTGAAGTGATGATTATAAAGATACCAATTAGTTATATTTTACAAAGCAATTTCCTATTCATAGGTGCATTTAGCAATTAAAAGCATGGTAAATATTAAAATATAATAAAGCAAAACAAACATTATATTTCTTTATGATTACCTTGACATTTACCAAATAAACTCAATTACAACAACATTGAAAAGTCAATTAAAAAACTTTGAATAATACATGGACATATGCAAGACTGCATCAAATAAAGTAGCCTATTAATTTTGTTTCTTCAAATTTTATTGCCAAGATAAGGTTTATTTTTAATCATTATATGGAAACCACTATTCCCCAAACAATTATTAATAATATTGGTCGTATAAAAGCTTTTGTTGTTTTTAAAGGGAGGAGTCCAACAGTTATTAGACAAGGAGTGAGCTGTCAAATCGACAGTAAACTGGGTTTTCTGTATTTTCAAAGGTGCTTTCAGGATTTTTTGACCTGCGACATTTTATGCCTATTTTTCAATTTTCAAGAACCACAACTCCTGAACAACCAAATTGAAAATCATCAATTTCAAATTTGACCACCATTTTGTCGTCTGAGTAACAGCATATCAAAATTTTAAGAGTATTTGTTGAACGGTATATGAGTAATTGCAAAGAAATGACATAAAATCAAGAACCATAACTCACTGACTGCAAGGTAAATCAAAGAGCTGAAAGCTCTGAGGAAAATGACGCCACTGTCTCTAATATTGTGATATTTTTTATGCAAGTCTTGATTTTCACATACCGTAATTAGTTTAACATTCCAACATGTCTCGTAAGCATATAATTGATATTCGTATATGTGTGTGTTATGTGAAGATGACAACTGGCTGTTTTTTAGTACAAATGTATAGGTCAAGACTACCTGAATGATCTACAGTATCCAATGACTACTGGCTGTTTTTTTCTATAAATAAATAGGTCAAGACTACCAGAATGATCTACAATATCCAATGACTACTGGCTGTTCTTTTGTACATATAAATAAAGACTACCTGAATGATCTAAAGTATTCTAAGTAATGTGATTTTGTCTTGCAATTACATTTTCTAAATCAAAAATATAGACTACTAGTATCTTTTCAAACCAATGATTATGAAGAGCCTGTTGTTATCAAGCTCTTATACCCCACATACTCATTAAATATTTCTGTTACTTGAAGCAAATTATATTTCTATAGATTTAGACAATAGTATAATATTGTTTTACTAGTTTTATTTCACCTTGAAGATTAGACAATTAGGGATACTCCTTTGATTTTTATTTCAAGTCAGTCAGGTCACTTTATATGAAACTTGAAACCACTTCTCTGCCATATTGTTATTTCATAACTCTGCCCTTGACCATGTTGACCCATGTAATTGATATTCATTCTTTAACCATATATTATAGTCAGTTAGTTTTTGATTTTGCACTCCCACACCACCTTTCAGGTCAAATGTCTGTCTCCATTTAAGTTAATGACATTGAACAATCATTGTATTAAACACAATTTCAATAGTGATAATGCTGTTCCAGTAGCTATAGGTCACCATATATTCAACTTGGGTAGCATTCCAGTTATTGAAATTTGTGTCAGATTAGAACAATTATCTAGACCTTTATTTTTAGGAATGGATCTTACAATTTAATATGGAGCCATAGTATGGGACCCCTACACGGTAACAAAAAAAACAAGTTTGAAAGGATACAACATCAAGCGGCAAAATCTATCACCAGAAATTAAAGTCAAGAGAGGATGGACAGGATACGTCTCTAAAATGCTTACCTAACTGGAACTACAAGAAGATCTCCAGACAAGACGAACAAGGAGTTGAAGCCAGAAGTTACTATTTATGTAAAAAGTAGTTGAGGGGCTGATTCCCGCTATTGAACCATACTGTCATTCTATAATATTATTGCGTAAGTGTTTCTGTATTGTCCTTGTTATTGGTCCATGTCTTGGTGTATTGGTCTTAGGCAAAGCCGAAGGCCAATACTGCTGGCCGAGGAGCAACAATGAGGCCAATACAGAAATACATGTAATAGTATCTTTATTAATTAACTACAGTGTTACAATATTTTTTTATTTCATTTCACCAGAGATCAACATTTTTACCTTGAAGTGGAACTATCCAAATCTCAGTTTCTTTTTATAAGATGCAATATCTAATGGTTTGGTGCCGTTTCCATGTATCTTCAGCCTTTTCTCATCTGATGAATTTTTCTACCCTTTCCAGTCACTATAAAGTGTTACAACTTTAATTTAGACACAACACATAAATAGTAATTGAAAGGTACTGCCATTGCATGTGTAATGCAAATATATTTAAAAAATAATGTAAGAGTTGAAATTGATACAACTATCCATAAGCCAATTGACCAAAGAACGAAGATTTGCGCAATTACAGAATGCATATGCCTTAGCTGGTTCGGGTTTAAAATAAAAGACCGCTCACAAAACATGAGAATGAGATGTTACGAGAACGAGACTGCAAGAAGGGTGGTAGTGCAGATTTAGCAGAGAGAGAACATTTAGTTTTGTTACTATTTGGCATCACAAAGTTACACATTTGTATATAATACTGTACAGCACATAGTTCACAATCACATTTGTCCCATTATTGTAAAATATAACACCTTAAATTTAAGATTTGTTGTTCGTTGTAAACATTTTCAGAATACCCGCCATTTTAGTCATCAGAAAATATTTTGACCTGTCCGAATTCTTTTTTTTTTTTTTTTCTTCTTTTTTTTGTCTTACTTTTGTTGATATAAACTTTATTTCTCAATTAAGAGTGATAAATAAATCATGGTAATTCATTTTATTACAAATATTCTTTAAATTAGAAATAAAATATCCAAACCAAATAAAACATAATAGAATTAAAACCAATTGTTCAGAGAACAATTGAAGGTCTTTCCACCCATAAAGATCTATTTTGATATGAAAATATTAAAATTGGTTTAAAATGTCATTTCAACGTCAAATGATAGCTTATTGTACGCTGATTCCAAAATATATAGTTTCTATGCATTTTTTTTAAATAAGGAGATAATTTGTTACTTCCGGTTTGAAAATGTTACTTCCGTATAATTTGAATGTTTACTTGACACTGATTCCAAAATATATGGTTCTATATACTTTTATATTAAATAAGTACAAAAATAGCTACTTCCGGTTTACACAAGATCACTTCGTTGGATTTTCAAGGTCAAATGGCTTGCAACCTAATGCAAAAGTCCCATGGCTTTATCATGTATACATATGAGGTAAAAGCAAAGGTCAAAATCTAGAACGTCAAACTTACCTATGACCTTGAGCTCAATTTCAAGGTCATAAACCAAGGACCTCAAATCAAAAGACCCTAGGTCTTAGTTATATATGGTTAATGAGTTATATCACCATACGCGTATTTTAAATACAAGAGGGAGAAAACTCTAATTTAATGTTAGCGCACCTTTAAACCGAAATGTATGTGTTACGACATGTCGCAACTAACAATTTAGTAATAATATGTTGTCGATATCTTATACGGTTTTTAAAAGAAGTGAAAATAAGCCAAAATCAAAATTTAGAATATGACCTTGACCTTTGACCTTGACCAAATTTTATTTTTTTTGGACCAAGGACCTCAAATCAAAAGACCCTAGGTCTCTATCACTTATGGTTTACCAGTTTCACATGCATATCACATATATCAAATGCATAAGGGGAAATAACTCTCATATGGAATCTCATTACGGCTTCGGTCAAAATTAAAATCCTAATCCTGAAGATGTAACGAGCAATTTGGTAAAATAAATTTGTCGTAATCTTTACGGTTGCGAAGGAGTAGTGGCCACAAGAAAAACAGTGTTTGGGAGATAACTCTTACAACGTAAAGTATTTGGTTACGCAGTTGTCAGTTTTAAAAGCATATAAACTATACGATATCATATTCCAAATATCTAAGCGACATCTTTTGAAACATCAATACTTCGCAAGAAAAAATTAGGCGGAAGAAAAAAAAATAAATAATAATAATAATAATAATCAGAACAAAATCAATAGGTCTTTCCACGGAAAAGTGGAAAGACCTAATTACATTGAATTTTCTGGACTCCGTATTTATAATTAACACAGCTATATTTAATTCAGACTCGTGTGTCGGGTGAATAAACCCTTCATAGATATACATATATCTATATATAAATAGAAGAAAAGTGTGAAATCAGAGTGTATGTCGTTGGCAAAATTAAAGAAGTCCTATAAAAGGCCTCTCCAAGTTCCCACAACACAAAGGGAATTCAGACCAACAGTAATAGGGAATAGTATAGGTGGAAGATTACGTCAATAAGCATATCTCCCATTACATTCTGAAATTCATTGGTGGTGTAAAGGAGGCCGAACAGTTACTCAAGCAATAGACTGGTTGAAACAAAATCTGGACACAGAAGTGCAGCTTATAGCAGGCAATATATGGTTATATATTATATTAGGGACATGTGATTTTACCGCCTTTGACAGAAAGACCAAATAATTTTTATAACCCTGAAAATACCAAAATACATAAGAAGTCTGGTTGAGCACCTAATTTAAAGTTATAGAGAAATAATAGAAATACTGAAGGACTATCACCAGGAAGTCGAGCAACAATAATTGAAATACCCTATTTCTCAATTGAGGCATGGAATAAAGCACATAAACATAAAAATCCAGAAATATTCCGTGAACAAGATCATCAATTAGAACATCAACTACTTGAGGTTAATAAGGCTATAAGGAACATCAATCAAGAAAACCAGCGCTTTTCTCCGAACTTTAACATTGATCTATACAGGACATCAACCAGACAACAACGTACATACCAAAGAGAGACAGCCAGTAATACACACGGTGCAACCAAAAGTCGTACTTTACAAGACTTTACAACTTAAGTCTGCTCCAAGACGAGATTCACCCAAACATACACCTTACAAAGGCCTGGCTTATGAAATTGACCAGACAGATAGCGAGAGACTGTTGGGCTAAAAATAAAGCAGCAGAAGACATCGACATCAATAATAATAGTTAGGGAGTACTGGGATATATGACACGTGCAATACTATTAGACTGATAATTTGAGACGGCACACAGGATAATAGGTTAGTGTGGGTTGTCCGCTATACCACAGGTTAATTCAGTTCGCTTATCAAATCCGTTACTATATATAAGGTAGTGTGGGTTATCCGCTATACCATTGGAATATTATTTAGGCTCAGCTAGTAAGACAACAGGTCAGTGTGGGCTGTCCGGCTATACCATAGTTTGTCTTGCTGCTATCAACAAAATATTCTCACTAAAAGAAACAAGATACTATAAGTCATATAAACTAAAACTACTCCCTGGCTATTGTTATTATAGGCGCAAGATGCAGGTACAGAAAATCAGAAAGAACCTATCGACTGGAGATCTTCGTCCAAGCAAAATAACTACAAGATCATACACACTAGATAGGGAAAGCGCTATTCACAAAAAGATTAACGATGTCAAAAGAGCATCTGAGATTTGAACTAAAACCAGGTAAAAATTATGTAATCGAACTAAGCACTGGAGCATATGAAACTGTGAAAACCGAAATACTAAACATCTTACAAAGACCTGAAATAACCGAGACTTTGGTAACCTTACAAATCCAGGAAGGAATAGAAAATCAGGGTTAACTGTGGATTCGTGCTATAAAGTGTTTAACAAAAACTGAATGGAGATGCTGGTAGTCTGTTAAAATTGACAATCAATTTATATCATACAACTTGTAAAATCAATGTTAATGGAAGCAGGATTGATCTTTTATCAACAATATATTTGACAAAATCTGTGAAAACTGAGATTTGAATATAGAGACATCAACATTCTTAACAGCAGCATTCACTCATATTTATCTCAGCTTAAAAGCTCCTCCTCAAATACCATACAATGAACTATAAAGCAGGAAGAGAACAAAAGGAAAACCAAATAAAGGAAATAATCAGTGAAGAGGAATATGTTTCCCACTAAAAGTAGATGAAATAAATAATACTGATACAAACCAAGCCATACTGGAAACGACCAAGAATAAACAAAGTATAAAGGAAAGAAACAAGTCAAGTAGTTTTCCACTGAAACAGATACAAATACACCTGACAATTTCATGTGTCCATGTTGCAACAAATACCTAGAGGAGGGATAGGATGTGATAGATGTGATTACTGGTATCACTTCCAATGTGAAAACCTTACCAGTAAAACTGGAGAAAATGAATTTAGACACAAAGACTATATATGTACCCTATGTAACGATGATATACTCTACGATACAAGGAATCTAGTGGAATCTGAACAAATGATACAGGAAGATGAAGTTGACAGCACAGAAGAGAAACAAAATGAGAGGCAAAATAAGGAAAATCAGAGGAAAGTGAAAGAGAAATAGAATCTGAAGATATGGAAGAAACGGAACTGAAAACATGCATATCAACTGGTACAAAAAACACTATAAATCAAGAATCAGAAAAGATTAATCAAAGAATAGACGAGAGAATGGAAACTATGCCATGTATACCAAATGGGAATCCATCAAAACAAGGGCATGGGATAACCCCTACGCAACAAGGAGTAAAGAAAAATCATAAAGGAGCTAAAACAAGAATGACAAGGAGAAATTATAACAGCTCAAAAGACAAGAATACTGAACTTAGAAAATGAGATCAAACATATGAAGACAGTGCTTGACACAATTGTTCAAAGAGGGAAAATAAAGCTAATGAACAACCATCAGATCACACCTCAGAGACAAATGAACAAAGTAATACTCAACATGCTCCAACAACTGCAAAGCCAAATGAAAGAGATGATAATGGAAAAACGTCTGAAAATAATAGAAAACCAAATGGTCCAGAATATGTGCATGCAAACAGCTATTACCACACAGATGGCATTACAAATAAGGCACTCCAGCCCACACCCATGTGGAACGCAACAAAGTGTACCAGGAGTTGTACCTCATATACCACCAAATCCAATGCAGCACTATACACATTTATCACAAGGCATACCAGGAATTATATCTCAGATACCACCAAACCCAATGCAGCACTTTACGCATATACCATAAGGTATACCAGGAGTTGTACCTCATATAACACCAAATACATCGCAGCACTACATGTATTTACCACCAAAGCCAGTGCAAACAGGTATGTATGTTTCATCAAATCCATCACAAAACTTCATGCATATACCACCAAATCTAGGGCAGAATGTGCATCTAAATCCTACACACAGTTCTATGCATATAGCACCAAACTCATTGATATTGCAAAGGCAAATGAATATACCATCAGCATATCATCTCTCTACAATGTATGGAACACCAACAGGAATTTGCAATCCTCTTATTGCATGAACGCTACAACGCTGAATACACATACCACCTTGCCTCATCCTCCTGAATACAGCAGGCCAGTCATAATCAACAGACAACAAAACCCCATCATATGTCACAGAATAGAAATGAGATACAGATAGATCCACAGCAGTTGAGACAGCAAGAACAGGTCCTCCATAACTATACTACAAGAGAAGAAATCATACAAAATCCTAATAATGACCAACTGAGGGATGACAAAACAAACAGCTACCAGCAAAACTCAAAAACTGATGACAAAAAGACAACTGCCAGCAACATCAAACACTTAATGAAACGTCTTCTTATAATGCTTTATATGAGCAGATCAAGGAATCATCTCAAATAAGAAATGAAAGACTAAATGTTCATGAAAAGGAAAAGAGAAACAAATTTGTACACAGACAGAGGAGCAAAATCTAAGAGAAGTGAACAGCAAACCCATATCGAATATGGATATTCATGAAAACAGCTCGACGACTCAGGAAGATCAGAGTATAAACATGAATACAAAGGAACACCATTTTCGCCTCAACAGCCAAAGAGGATGGTCTCCGGGGTAACCCACCAAAAACAACAGACAAAGAACGTGTGATAAAAACATCAACATTTATAACAAGTAATATTGAAGGACTAAAACCAATATTGCATACCTGCACACGTTAGATCTTTCGAAAACAATATTATGTCTTCAGGAACATTTTTTATGGGACTTTCAAAAGAAAGAAATAAAGATACTACTCCCAAAGATGGATGATCATACAAGGTGTTATGACACAAACGACCCATTTAATAGCTTTAAATTGCCAAAAGGAAGAGGAGGGTATCTGTTCTGTGGCCCTCACAATGGTCAAGCAGAATCAAGAAACTGAAAGACGGAAATGAAAGGATAATAGCAATCCTTATAACAGCAACTAAGGATATCTGTCTCTCTGACTCTCTTTCAGAATATACGGAATGCTTGGACATTATATATGATATAATACAGAAATACTAAAATACGCACAAAATTGTACTAGCTGGAGATTTAAATGGAACACTACAAACATCAAGAACCAACAAACATGACAAAATGCTCAGGAATTTTGCCAGGAACATAAATCTGACTACAGGAGTCGAACTAGTAAAGACTCACACATTCTTCCATCATGCTGGCAACCCCTCGTCGCAAATTGATAACATAATGGTTCAAGATGAAAATTTATAAGGGGACTATAAAATTGAGGAAAAATCCTGTGCAAACACTTCGGCACATACAACTGTAAAGATGGAAATAGCTTCTCAAAGGACAAAAATCTGAAAATCAAACCAACAGAATAATAAAGCAAAGTACAAAATGTTGTTGGATCAAATTGACAAAAAGAATTATAACAGTATCATTCAAAACAGTATAACCTCCATATAGAATGAAAAGATGTAAACATACAGTTAGACATGTTAATGGAAGCAATGACTATTGCAGGAAAAAACAATTCCAACTAAACTCTTGCAAACGAAGGGTCCAAAATGGACAGTCTCATGAAGTCCTTACAATTTTAAAAACATGCAGAGAAATATATAAGAAATGGCAGAGTGTTGGAAAACAAAAGATCATGTCTTGGCAAGTGAGCTAAAGAATGAAAAAAGAAGTTAAGAAGCAAACTTAGAGCAGAGCAAGCATTGGACAGACAAAACTATACCAGCAAATAATAGACAATCCCAACACACAGCTATTTTATAGGCTGATAAACAGGGTAGAAATAACAATCGAACAACAACAAATTGCCTTAAAATCAATGGTGAATACATGTTCCTACCAGAAGAGCAAAGAAAAGGTTTTGCACAGTACTATGAAGACCTAAGTATACCAAAAGAAGAACAGTATGACTGTAACTATTTGAATTTATGCAAAATTAGATAAAGCTGCATACAAGAGGCCTTACAGGAATGTACAGATATTCCAGAATTGTTTACAGAATCTCAAATAGAGAAAGCAATAGATTGTCTTAACACCAAAAAAGTCCTGATGAATATGAACTCTCAGCAGAACATTTAAAAATGCAAAAGAAATTGTAACACCAGCTTCAAAATCAATATTTAACAACATCTTATTATATAGGAAGGTTCCAACCTCATTCACATCCGAATACTCACTCCAGTGCTTAAAAAGATAAAGGTTCCACTGAATTAGGCAATTATAGAGGCATAATAGTTACACCAGTTACAGGAAAACATTTGAGTACTCATTCCTAACCAAGTTAAATTTAGAATCAAAACAGACCTCCAGTTTGGCTTTACAAAAGGTCTGTCACCAATAATGGCCAGTCTAATTATATCAGAAGCCAGGTATGAGGAAAAAAGGATCCGAAAATTTCTTTATTAATATTTTGGACGAATAGATATAGGAAGATGTGGTGTGAGTGCCAATGAGACAACTCTCCATCCAAATAACAATTTATAAAAGTAAACCATTATAGGTCAATGTACGGCCTTCAACAAATCTGCATTTGATGTAGTTCAGCATTATATTCTGATGGACAAGATGCTGAATCAGGATATACATCCAGTATATTGGAAGATACTTACAGAACTCTAAAATGACCTGACATCATAAGTGAAATGGCTGGACGGTTTCAGTACCCCATTCAACATCAAACAAGGTGTGAGACAAGCAGGAATATTATCCACTCATCTTTACAAAGTTTTTGTCCAGGATTTACTTGTAGAATTAGAAGAAAATGCTCTAGGATATCACCTAGGAAATGTATTTGCAGGCACTCCAACATGTGCTGATGACATAGCATTTATCTCTAACAATGAAAATGAGCTCCAGATAATGCTAAACGTACTGAGCAGATATGCCAATGAACATCATTATACTATACATCCAATGAAAACACAAATTATTGATTGCTCAAAGACAAAAGCAATTATAAATGGAATTTATGTGGAAATGAAATAAATACTGCTGAATCAGGTGTACATCCAGGTATTATAAGAGCTGAAAAGAATGAATGCCAAATAAATATACAAGAAAGAATACAAATTAAGAGAAGGACGAAATATGCACTAATGGGGTCAGGAGTCCATGGAACAAATGGTCTGGATCCTCCAACATCATACAATATCTATAAAACATATGTTGTACCAAGGCTTATATATGGACTCAAGTATTACCCATGACAAAGGCAAATATTGAGCAACTTGAAAAATTTCACAGGAAAAATCTCCGCATATACAATCCCTACCAGAAAGAACATCTAATGCAGCAGTCTTACTATTAATAGGAGCCTTACTGATAGAGGCAGAAATACACAAAAGATGTCCTTTATCTTTGTTAAACTGTAGAAATGATAAAATACATCAAATATTAACCAGACAAGTAACTACAAATTTTGACAACAATAAGAGCTTTTTACAAGAATAATGGATATACTAGAAATGTATGGGCTGCCAAGCATCACTCAATTACAAAAGAACACACCAAAGAAAGAGCATTGGAAAACACTATCAAGATAAAAGTGGATAAATTTTGGAATGAAAAGACCCTAGCTGATGTAAAAAACAAATCAAGTCTAACATTCCTTAATACAAGCAATCTAGAACCAAACAAACCACATCATGTCTGGAATGTTAAACAACTCCCACGATTCGAACTACGAAAGGCAATCATAAAAACAAGAGTAATGACTGGGACATATATACTGCAAGCGGATAAATACAAATTCACACATTACAATGGAAGCAACTTGTCAACTTTGTTGCAGTGGTAATGAGGATGTGATACATTTCCTATAGCTAACAACCTGTCCAATACTAAGTACAACAAGAGAAAGGTACTTCTCAGAAATAAGAGAAATCATCACCTATGAGATTACTGCAGAAAAGTTGAACAATGTCTTTAAAAACAAGACAGCAATTTCTCAGTTGATAGTAGACTGTACAAAATATAAAAAGTGCTCAACAACTCTAAGGCAGCAACCATTTGATTTTCTGGGGGCTATGGATTTTTCGGACAAACTTTTTTTCGCCTTTGGCTCTATTTTTGGCGACAAGTCAAAACAATTTTTTCTTTTAATTTTAGCATTACATATAGTGGCAGCTGAGGGTGAAACAAACAATTTTTTTTCTCAGGGTCAAAACAAATTATTTTTTCTCCAAAACTGAAACAAACTTTTTTCCAAAAATCC
Source organism: Mytilus coruscus (assembly GCA_017311375.1). NCBI lineage: Eukaryota > Metazoa > Mollusca > Bivalvia > Mytilida > Mytilidae > Mytilus > Mytilus coruscus. The sequence continues at coordinate 82,190,402 of CM029604.1, forward strand.
ATAGCCCCCAGAAAATCAAATGGTTGCTGCCTAATAAATTAGTGAACATTATTGAGAACAAAACAAGAAACTTGATTTTTCCACTACATATGGACAGATTGAAAATTCTGGAAAAAATAATGAATAAGAATAGACAGAAGGATATGTATATGAATAATTCCTTAACAAACAGTATTCATAGCTCAGGACAACATGAGGAATATTTCAGTCAATAGGATATAATGCCTTAATATAATACATATAGACATTAGAGTACATAGCCCGGCACCGAGTCTGAAATATGAAATATAAAGTATATAAAGCATAAAATATAATGTACATAATGTGCAAACAAAGAAAAGAACCAAAATTCAGTACATATATTCTAAAAGCTATTTTAATCTCATTTAAAACTCACTAATGATGCCAAATTATCTTATTATTAATGCAATAATTAAATAAAGTGAATATAAAATCTTATTAGACAAAAGGAAAGAGATCAAAAATCCTCACAGGTAACATCCAAAACCACCTTAGTTAAAAAGAAATAAATAAATTATCTTATTTAATTTTATCATTTTATAGTGTACTATTTTACCCCAATAAGTTCTACATAAATGTAAGATTCACTAAATCCATTATGTATTTTACATTATTATGAAATCGCTACTCTTAATATATTATAGCGGATTAAAATCCTATTTTTATCAAATCTGATCATATTTCACTTAATCTTATCTTTTAACAATAACTGGTTTACTTTTATTCTAGACTTTATATAAAACAATAATAATTGATTTTAACAAATACATGAGTTGAGATAGTTTTAAAAATAAAACCCAAGTCCCTGTATATATGGCATGTAAAAACAAAATTTGTTTCTTTTATATGCATGTGTGTATATATTTACAATGTGATTAAAAATTTAATAATGCATTAAGGGTATATACTCCATTCGGAGGTGCTCCTACTTAAAGGAAGGAGGCTAACACAGAAGAAGAAGAAGAGAAGCGAAAGTAAACAGTAAAATCGATTTGTACCATCGACATGATGAAATTATGAGGTCGCCAAGAAATGAACTTTGTGATAATTTACTCGTTCCCCAAACCTGAAATAATTCCATCGTCTACTTTCAAAATGCTTTTCAAATTAATGGGACCGTCTTTAACATAAAATATATGTCATACTGAACGTTTCAGCTTGTTTATGGTGAGTAAATAAAACTGCATTGTACAAATAACTGTTTACTTTCAGTTTGAGTTTATCGTGACTTACGATCTAAAAACTAGAGAGGTTCTGAAATCCTGTTTTGGCGGATCAAAACTCGCCAATACGGAAAAAATCTGTATTGGCCGAGTTGACATCTTATATTGCATATGCAGTTTTCATCATATTAAGTACAATAACAGTGTAGTTAATTAATAATGATACAGTTACAGACTCTGCTGCTATAACTTTGTAAACAAAGATTCATACCCACCGCGGGTATAACCGTATTACTAATTTCTGATTATTAAAATCTTCGTAAATCTGGATAAAGACCAGTTTCTATCCAATGGATATCAAAATGATTCAGATTATTACTTTTTAATGATTGTAAAGTTGAAATGGCATGAAAGGCTGACATTATTTAGAGAACTATTTTGTCTAGCGATTGCTGATCATTGAAGGGTAAAAGTCCAACACCATAACAAAACGGATCTATTTATCATGTGTACATACCGATTGTTTACGATTGTAAGACATGTGCATAAAAGTGAAAGCTCGAATAAATATGAAAAATATAACAAAGGGATAGCTCCAAATACCATTTAATAACAAAAAACATATGGACAGGTCAAGATATCTTTTCAGTAAATAAAATAAAGTATGTAAACTGGTTCCGTCCGACTACAACACTTTGTTCGAGTGTAGCGTAATACAAGCAGATTCCAGTTAGTATTTAAAATAATCAACTTCCATTCGTTCTGGTCAATGGTATCGGTAACATGCCGCTGATAGCGTCATTTTCCAAAAATAACATCAATATCTAACATGAGTTCCATTTTTTCATCAGTAATAACATATTAAAATTTTTGAAGCATTGGTCAAGTGGTTCATAAGAAATTGCACGAAAACGACATAAAGTGCCATTTTTTTCTGATAGACCAACTCCTGAACGGTAAAAGGGAAAATTGTCAAAATTCAAGTCTACCTCCATTTTGTCATCGCTAACAACATATTATTATTTGTACACTGGGGGTGGAAGGAGTTCTTAAGTTATTGAAAGGAAACAACATTAAGTTCCATTTTCAAATATATCAACGACCATAACTCCTGAGTGGTAAAAGTGAAAATCGTCAATATCAAACTTGACCTCCATTTTGTCTTTAGTATCAAGATATTAAAATTTGAAAAGCATTGGTTAAAAGATTAATAAGTTATTGCACGGAAACTGTTGGCTGCTGCCCATCAATGTCTGATTGCATTCAAACCTTTTACTTGCTCTTGTTTATTGATACAATTGTGCTCGGGAACCAACATGCGGCATATTCAAAAAATAACAGCAAGTGGAATACCTCACACTCATGGGAAAAAACAATAAAACTCATTATTTGAGACAGAGCAATGACATGTGAGAAGTTTGATTTAACTCAGGACTGATATCATATAATTGTAATGTTCTCAATGACAGACAAAGGAGGAAAGATTGATGGGAGGTCATAACAATAGCTCAGACTTGTTCTCAATGACAGACAAAGGAGGAAAGATTGATGGGAGGTCATAGCAATAGCTCAGACTTGTTCTCAATGACAGACAAAGGAGGAAAGATTGATGGGAGGTCATAGCAATAGCTCAGACTTGTTCTCAATGACAGACAAAGGAGGAAAGATTGATGGGAGGTCATAGCAATAGCTCAGACTTGTTCTCAATGATAGACAAAGGAGGAAAGATTGATGGGAGGTCATTCAATAGCTCAGACTTGTTCTCAATGACAGACAAAGGAGGAAAGATTGATGGGAGGTCATAGCAATAGCTCAGACTTGTTCTCAATGACAGACAAAGGAGGAAAGATTGATGGGAGGTCATAGCAATAGCTCAGACTTGTTCTCAACAACAGACAAAGGAGGAAAGATTGATGCGAGATCATAGCAATAGCTCAGACTTGTTCTCAATGACAGACAAAGGAGGAAAGATTGATGGGAGGTCATAGCAATAGCTCAGACTTGTTCTCAATGACAGACAAAGGAGGAAAGATTGATGTGAGGTCATAGCAATAGCTCAGACTGCACTTTTATAGGGAAATGTGTCAGAATAACATCTTCCCCAGAAAATTGATTTGTTTTCCAAATATTAATATGTGTTTCCATTTTCACCACACCATGAAATCTGGGTGCAGATTTTATAAAATCTTTGTTGAATGAAATTGAGGTCAAAGACTTCAACCCATGAGACTTTATTGCTAAGAAATAATTTGTAATAGTATGCTGAGTAGTTTTAAACTTTCTTATACAATTATATAGAAAAGTTCTGTACAATTTGTGTGATTAAAATTTTAAAATATATCACCTATGTGTTGCCTTCAATAACATTCATAGCAATACAATAGAAAATAATTGTTTAACACCAGAATGCCAATGTTTCCCTCACCTAGTACAGATGCCAATGTTTCCCTCACCTAGTACAGGTGCCAATGTTTCCCTCACCTAGTACAGGTTCCAATGTTTCCCTCACCTAGTACAGGTGCCAATGTTTCCCTCACCTAGTACAGGTTCCAATGTTTCCCTCACCTAGTACAGGTACCAATGTTTCCCTCACCTAGTACAGGTTCCAATGTTTCCCACCTAGTACAGGTGCCAATGTTTCCCTCACCTAGTACAGGTGCCAATGTTTCCCTCACCTAGTACAGGTTCCAATGTTTCCCTCACCTAGTACAGGTGCCAATGTTTCCCTCACCTAGTACAGATGCCAATGTTTCCCTCACCTAGTACAGATGCCAATGTTTCCCTCACCTAGTACAGGTGCCAATGTTTCCCTCACCTAGTACAGATGCCAATGTTTCCCTCACCTAGTACAGGTGCCAATGTTTCCCTCACCTAGTACAGATGCCAATGTTTCCCTCACCTAGTACAGATGCCAATGTTTCTCTCACCTAGTACAGATGCCAATGTTTCCCTCACCTAGTACAGGTTCCAATGTTTCCCTCACCTAGTACAGATGCCAATGTTTCCCTCACCTAGTACAGGTGCCAATGTTTCCCTCACCTAGTACAGATGCCAATGTTTCTCTCACCTAGTACAGGTGCCAATGTTTCCCTCACCTTGTACAGATGCAGATATATGTAAGTTTAATGACATAATGTATACAAAAAGTATTAACAAAATTACCCAATTTCTATGGTAATTTCAAAAATAGGGAAATCCTTAATACCTGACAAAATCAAATGCTTGACTATTTCAACCAAGGTAATTAGTGAAAGGAAAACAACTGTCATATTCCTGACTTGGTACAGGCATATTCCTGACTTGGTACAGGCATATTCCTGACTTGGTACTGGCATATTCCCGACTTGGTACTGGCATATTCCCGACTTGGTACTGGCATATTCCCGACTTGGTACAGGCATATTCCCGACTTGGTACAGGCATATTCCCGACTTGGTACTGGCATATTCCCGACTTGGTACTGGCATATTCCCGACTTGGTACTGGCATATTTCTGACTTGGTACTGGCATATTCCTGACTTGGTACAGGCATATTCCCAACTTGGTACAGGCATATTCCTGACTTAGTACAGGCATATTCCTGACTTGGTACAGGCATATTCCTGACTTGGTACAGGCATATTCCTGACTTGGTACAGGCATATTCCCGACTTGGTACTGGCATATTCCCGACTTGGTACTGGCATATTCCCGACTTGGTACAGGCATATTCCCGACTTGGTACAGGCATATTCCCGACTTGGTACTGGCATATTCCCGACTTGGTACAGGCATATTCCCGACTTGGTACAGGCATATTCCCGACTTGGTACTGGCATATTCCCGACTTGGTACAGGCATATTCCCGACCTGGTACAGGCATATTCCCGACTTGGTACTGGCATATTCCCGACTTGGTACAGGCATATTCCTGATTTGGTACAGCATATTCCTGACTAGGTACTGGCATATTCCTGACTTGGTACAGGCATATTCCTGATTTGGTACAGCATATTCCTGACTAGGTACTGGCATATTCCTGACTTGGTACAGGCATATTCCTGATTTGGTACAGGCATACTCCTGACTTGGTACAGGCATAGTCCTGCTTTGGTACAGGCATATTCCTGACTTGGTACAGGCATATTCCTGACTTAGTACAGGCATATTCCGAATAAAACGGAGGGTTAAACCTCGTTTTATAGCTAGCTATACCTCCCACTTGTATGACAGTTGTTTATGGTTCAGTTGTATTGGCAAAAAACTCATAAAGACATAGTCTGTTAACGTGACCATAATTGGGATTCATCAGAAAATGTGTAAACTTACATTACAACTCACTTAAAAATTCAAACATACATGTACACAGGGGTTTCATTATCTATTATGTTGACTGGTACTTTCCCCTTTGTAGGTGGTACTTTTCAATTTATTCCATGAATACCTTATATAACAAGAATGTGTCCCCAGTACACGGATGCCCCATCCGCACTATCATTTTCTATGTCCAGTGGACCGTGAAAATGGGTGAAAATCTCTAATTTGGCATTAAAATTAGAAAGATCATATCAAAGGAACATGTATTCTAATTTTCAAGTTGATTGGACTTCAACTTCATCAAAAACTACCTCGACCAAAAACTTTAACCTGAAGCGGGACGAAAGGACAAACGGACGGACGGACGAACAGACGGACGGACGCACAGACCAGAAAACATAATGCCCATGAATAGGGCATAAAAATTCCTACATTTAGGCGGTACTTTTCAATAGCATAGGAGGGTAAAAGTACCAGGTACCGCCTCCTAATGAATGGCCTGTTTACATACAAATGAGTCTGACAAAGATGACAACAATAAAAAAAGGTTGTAGTTGATAGTACATACAGTCTAAAAGTATAACTGGCAAAATATACAGCATCAGATTGTACTCAGGGTCTCCAAATAATATACGAAAAAGTTCGGAAAGGTGTAGGTCACCGTAGCAAAGAAAAAACGGAGCAAATCACTCATTGCAAATCTCTCATCCAACAAGAATAAAATATGAAGTTTTAAAAAAAGGTTCTTGGATACAATATTACTGTACGTCAGGTAGAAATTGTCCAATAAGATGCAAAGATGCAATACTGACTAAACCTAATTAACAGTATAATACTGTCTGTATCGAAACTTAATCAGTGCAAAATTATTAATCTATGTAGAGGGTCTCTTAGTTATAATTCATTTTAGTGTTCAAAAAATTATTTAGATTTGTAGTTAAATTTAGAGGAAAAATTTTGATATCATTGAGGGGGTAGACAGTGTTAAGGAAATGAGGGGATGGGAAGTGGGAGTCAGGGGATGAAAGAAGGAACCTGGGGAAAAGGGGGAGTAAAAATAGGGATATTCTGTTTATTTTTTTTGGATTATTTTTCGTCTGGAAGTAAGGGTGGAGGAAAGTAGAAGCATGGTGGAGGGAATTGGGAGCAAGAGGGTGGGACTTGAGAGTAGGGAAGTTGGAATCAGGGACCCCCTGTCCACCCCTCATCAGTTGTAAGAAAAAAAACAGGGAGCCAAGTTAATATCCTAAAAAAAATGAAGAATTCTATAAAAAAAAAAAAAAACTTTAAAAACATAATTTTTTTGTTAAATTTTTTTCAATTGACCAGAAGTGGAGATGCTGAAAATGTGAAAAACTAACTGACAGCTAGATGACAATTATATGAGGTCAATAGACATCACAAAGAACAATATATCACACTGGCCAGCTTAATTAGTAGACTAAGATCACTTTCAATGCCTGTATTAAAAAAATCAATTTCAAATCAAAAGTTTAACTGCAATAAAATGAAGAAATCAAATCCTCCTTATCATTTTACTTCCTGCCTAAACTTAAAATTATGTTTCTGAAATTTCATATTATTAATGAAAATATTATGGCAAATTTATATTTGTATGAAATTTAAAACCTTATACTTTCCTAACAATATACAAAATATTTCTTTTGCATTATTTCTGAATAATATTTCTACTCAAGTTTCATAAAGTAAAGTGATATACATAATAGTAAGCAACCAAATTATTTATGAAATGCTATTGATAGACTATAAATAAATTCAGATATGTGTGTGTGAAGTGAAGATGACAACTGGCTGTTTTTTTTTAGTACAAATGAATAGGTCAAGACTACCTGAATGATCTACAGTATCCATTGACTACTGGCTGGTTTTTTTTTGGACAAATAAATACCGTAGAAAGGCTTGTATAGTTCGCACTGGTACATAGTCCAAACCCCCTTCTCTCCACGAAATTTTAGGTAAAAAAACTTTTTGTTACTGTTAGAAAAGGTTTAATACACCTTATCGCTATTTGTCTGCCATTACTGGATATCACACAGGTTCCGTAAAATTTTAACGTCATAAAACAAAATATCTGACGCCACAATGGAAAAGTGATTGTTGTATGCGTCAAAGTTCAAGCGGCCGGTCAGCCGGGATTAGCGATAAGGTGAATGAAACTGTAATTTCAAATCCTGTGCGATCGTAAGCGGTATTTTCTTGGGAAAACCTGTTTTCCATCATCAAACGGAAGCTGAAACTGCTTGTAAATGATTCTAGAACGCTTCATGATTGTTAAAATAAGTTTAATTCACTTAAAAACAATTTAGAAACTTGTGTATGTTTAAACAGGAAGTGTAAACGCACGTGTAAAAGAAGAAATTAACCGTGAGAGTCGAAATCCGTACATGACAGATATCACTATAATACGACTTTGAAAGTAAAACAGTTCCATCCTTTTGTAAAACAGTCTTTAATATACCTATCACATTAATGTTTGAAGGGTCTTAAGCTAATACAAACCATATTAGTCTGTATGAAACACCAAAACGGAATGAACAATAACCGATTACGCTTTGTAGTTTACAAATTCTAAGCTGGTTTACGGTTGGGGTTACACTAATGTCCTGACAATGTCCTGACAAAGTCCTGACCGATATGAAAATGCTAAATACTTTTTGTTATTGAAAGGATTGACTTTAAATTTGGAACCAAGCAAGATGACAACATTTCTGAAATAAATACTAGAAAAAATTTAAAAATATATTTGTAAGAGTTAGAAAACTTGACCTGACCAACTTAGACATTGTCCTGACGATTGTCCTGACAGATATGAAAATGCTAAATACTTTTTATTATTGAAAGGATTGACTTTAAATTTGGAACCAAGCAAGATGACAACATTTCTGAAATAAATACAAGAAAATATTTAAAAATATTTTTAAGAGTTAGAAAACTTGACCTGACCAATTTTGACTGTTGTTGACTAATGTCCTGACCTTATTTGAAAAAAAATGTAAAAAAAATATTTTAAGGTTAAAAAACTTGACCTGACCAACATCGACTTTGCCGTGACTAATGTCCTGACCAATATAAAAATGCTAATTACATTTTTATTATGGGTATGATTGACTTCTTATTTGAAACAAGTCAAACTCTCAAGTTTTTTTTACTTTAATATCATAAACAAATTGAAAAACAATATTTCAAAGGTAATACAATTTGCCCTGACCACCATCAACTTTACCAAACTTAATGCACAAACATAAGCGTTATAAGGTCTTACCGTATATTATCATTGAAATTATTATATATATCCTATCCATTAAACACAACATCAAAAGCAAATAAATATTGTTAAATGAAAAGATAGGGGAAATATGAGTACAGGTTGCTGACTGTGAGTATTGTTTACCCCTCCTTTCATAATTACCCTATTTGTTAATTTGACTAAGTGCAAGCAAGGTTTTATTTGAATAGTATGCAAATCCTTGGTGCAAGTAATGAAACTAATTACTGCATTATTAAACCCAATTAAATAATTATAAAAGCTACCTATGATAATGATTTTACTAACTAAGTAAATGCAAAGTTTTTTTCTTAGATGCAAGAATTAAAACAAAGAAGGTAACATTAACAAATAAAGTTTAATCAAAGGGTTAAGCTATATATTAATTACTGTAATCACAAATTGTAATGTTTACTTACCTATCTATTACTTATTTTAATTGTTTATTTAGTTATTGTGATTATAAATGTCATGTAAAGGCAGGACATGGGCTTCGTTTTGTTTGAAAATGATGTGTAAATACAAGCATACAAATTAAAATTAAGTTAGAATCACAAAGAAATGAAAAAAAAGTATACACAATTTTAATATTAAACGTTAAAATGTTAATTCTTGCATCTAGGAAAAATACTTTGCATTTACTTAGTTATTAAAAATAATTAACATCGTTATTATAGGTAGTTTCTGGGACTATTATACTAGTATAATAGTCCCAGGTAGTTTTCATAATTATAAAATTGGGTTTGATAATCCAGTAATTAATTTCTTTACTTGCACTTAATCAAATTAACAAATAGGGTTGTGGAAGGAGGGGTAAACAATACTCACAGTCATCAACCTGTACTCATATTTCCCTTATCTATTCATTTAACAATATTTATTTGCTTTTGATGTTGTGTTTTATGGATAGGATAGATATAATTTCAATGATAATATACGGTAAGACCTTATAACGTTTTTTGTTTGTGTATTAAGTTTGGTAAAGTTGATGGTGGTCAGGCAAATTGTTTTACCTTTGAAATATTGTTTTCAATTTGTTTATGATATTAAAGTTAAAAAACTTGAGAGTTTGACTTGGTTTCAAATAAGAAGTCAATCAAATGTATTTAGCATTTTTATATTGGTCAGGACATTAGTCACGGCAAAGTCGATGTTGGTCAGGTCAAGTTTTTAACCTTAAAATATTTTTTCCAATTTTTTTTCAAACAATAATTAAATAAATGTTATTAACTTGCTTGATTTCAAATTTGAAGTCAATCCTGTTAAAATAAAAAGTATTTAGCATTTTCATGTCGGTCAGGACATTAGTCAACAACAGTCAAAATTGGTCAGGTCAAGTTTTCTAACTCTTAAAAATATTTTTAAATATTTTCTTGTATTTATTTCAGAAATGTTGTCATCTTGCTTGGTTCCAAATTTAAAGTCAATCCTTTCAATAATAAAAAGTATTTAGCATTTTCATATCTGTCAGGACAATCGTCAGGACAATGTCTAAGTTGGTCAGGTCAAGTTTTCTAACTCTTACAAATATATTTTTAAATTTTTTCTTGTATTTATTTCAGAAATGTTGTCATCTTGCTTGGTTCCAAATTTAAAGTCAATCCTTTCAATAACAAAAAGTATTTAGCATTTTCATATCGGTCAGGACTTTGTCAGGACATTGTCAGGACATTGTCAGGACATTAGTGTAACCCTTACGGTTGTCTTATTTACTATGTTTGTATCGGTTCAATCAAGCAGATACCAGTTTATTTCAACCAATGCATTGAAAAGAAACGAGAAATTTGTAATGAACGGTTTAGTTTTTATATTAATCAGCATTTATTTGATATTGAATAGAAATAACTTATTAATATGGATGAGTTAAAATTATTAGTTTGAACAATGATGAGAGCGCCTCTACAATATCAATAACAAAGATGGCGGAACGTAAACAACCACCTCGCCGCTAACTCGAATAATTCAAGCCCTTTCCGTGTCCGATTTTCTCCACACGAGGGCTTGAACTCCAATCAACACTTTGGCCATTGCATTCAGGCATATATCAATAAATTATACAAATAGACAATGTGAAAGCCTTTAATATTTGATAATACCTATAAGACCTGTCTAACAAAAAAGACATTTTATTCTGTATTGTAAAAATTGATGAGTTTGTATCAAAGCCTACTAGATTATACTATGAATAATTAATTTTTAATTATAATGCTGAAAAATTGATTAGTCGAAACAAAAGATAATTGGCAGACTTGTAATCTTGTGTTGTTAAAATTTTATAAAACAAGAAGATGTAATGTCCTTTAAACTGAATTCTGTAATGAAAATTTTAATATTTAATGTGTAAATACGATAAATATCCAAAATGTTTGTAAAATATGTTAGTATAGATAATGGAATTTAAATAATTTAGTACAAGATAAGATGAACCAACTAAAATCAATAGTAATTTTTTTTGTCTTGTTATATTTCTTTTATCATAGAACTATATTTTTTATAGTTTTTTTTTTTCTAAACAGCAATTTTTGCAGTGATTTCAGTGTGCTTATTAACTGATGGCATTTGAAAAACAAAATCAATGCACTCATTTGACATTGCTGGTTGTAGTTTAATTAAGCTAACTTGAAAAGACTAATTCTGTGGACCACCAGTGAACTAATCGGAAAAAATATATGCTATTAAAGATTGTTCTTAATTAATACTAAATATTTCATGACCTCATATTTTTTTTTATAAAACCTAAATATTTCATGCAATTCTATTTTGTTGTTCAAACCTTAGTGTTTCAAAAATCTTTTTCTTTTTAATATGGCTTAATATGTACAAAGTATAAAAATAGTTTAAACTATTCCTCCATGAAGTCTTGTTTAACCAGAAAAAGGCATTGATTATTTCACAAAAAATAAAATGTCTGTACATATGTTTATAGCAATGAGATTTAAATGTGAAATGGAATAAGAATTTTTGTTTTTGTCTTTTAATTTGATTATCATACATGTCACTAATCAAATAGTGCTCAGAAATAATTTTTGAAACAGTATCATTATGCAAAACTACAGACTTATCATGCATTTAGTAGCTATACAAATGTTGTCATGTTGTAAATTACATCATATAATTAAATGAAATTAAATGATGAATCTACAAATAGTTTTATCTCTGATCTATAAAGTGACATTACAATTTATTTATATATATTTAGCTGAACATGTATTCATTATTTACATGTTAGCACTTTATTGAGGAAACAAATACATTTCTTATTATCTTAACTTTTTCAGTAAAAAGTTCTCCTTATGCATTATATAACTTAAATTAAAACAGTTAAATCGACAAAATTATCATCCATTTTCTTGTCAATATATTTTTCAGCTTAATTTGATAGTTAAAAAGTCAAATAAAAGTACATATCTAATCAGAATCATCACTACAAACTGCTTATGAAAATAGAAAGAATCTTTAGCTATAGTGAGGGAGCACACATTCTCCATTCACTACATTATTAGTACAGGATATCAGCTTCCTCTTTCAAAAAAATAGTCGCCTAATACAAGTTTCAGATAAGATAGATATATATGTTAAGAACAGAGCGTAATAAGGGCTTTATTGGTTCTAATATTTTATTAAAATTTGATTTTTTTATTTAAAGTTTCAATTGATATACAATTAAGGAGATGTGATATGATTGCCAATAAGAGAACTATCCACCAGCTGAGATGTGATATGATTGCCAATAAGAGAACTATCCACCAGAGATGTGATATGATTGCCAATGAGAGAACTATCCACCAGAGATGTGATATGATTGCCAATAAGAGAACTATCCACCAGAGATGTGATATGATTGCCAATAAGAGAACTATCCACCAGAGATGTGATATGATTGCCAATAAGAGAACTATCCACCAGCTGAGATGTGATATGATTGCCAATAAGAGAACTATCCACCAGCTGAGATGTGATATGATTGCCAATAAGAGAACTATCCACCAGAGATGTGATATGATTGCCAATGAGAGAACTATCCACCAGAGATGTGATATGATTGCCAATGAGAGAACTATCCACCAGCTGAGATGTGATATGATTGCCAATGAGAGAACTATCCACCAGAGATGTGATATGATTGCCAATGAGAGAACTATCCACCAGAGATGTGATATGATTGCCAATGAGAGAACTATCCACCAGAGATGTGATATGATTGCCAATGAGAGAACTATCCACCAGAGATGTGATATGATTGCCAATAAGAGAACTATCCACCAGAGATGTGATATGATTGCCAATGAGAGAACTATCCACCAGAGATGTGATATGATTGCCAATAAGAGAACTATCCACCAGAGATGTGATATGATTGCCAATGAGAGAACTATCCACCAGAGATGTGATATGATTGCCAATGAGAGAACTATCCACCAGAGATGTGATATGATTGCCAATGAGAGAACTATCCACCAGCTGAGATGTGATATGATTGCCAATAAGAGAACTATCCACCAGAGATGTGATATGATTGCCAATGAGAGAACTATCCACCAGAGATGTGATATGATTGCCAATGAGAGAACTATCCACCAGAGATGTGATATGATTGCCAATAAGAGAACTATCCACCAGAGATGTGATATGATTGCCAATGAGAGAACTATCCACCAGAGATGTGATATGATTGCCAATGAGAGAACTATCCACCAGAGATGTGATATGATTGCCAATGAGAGAACTATCCACCAGAGATGTGATATGATTGCCAATGAGAGAACTATCCACCAGAGATGTGATATGATTGCCAATGAGAGAACTATCCACCAGCTGAGATGTGATATGATTGCCAATAAGAGAACTATCCACCAGAGACCAACAAACAAGAATGTAAACAACTATAGGCCTTCCAACAATAAGCTGTTTTAAAGTTTAGGTAATACAAAATTAAAAACAAGTACAGCTGTTCAAAGTCATATTAAAATCAGTTGGCCCATATACATATTGTCCTTACAAATCCATTGATTTTGGTCAATTTTCAGATAGTTTTTGGACACATAAGTAGCAATGTAAAATAATATACAAGTACAGTCGAACCTCATTATATCGAAGTCAAAGGGACCGGACAAAAGTATTCCACTTATTCGAGGTTCAACTCATCAGAGGTCGAGTGTATCGTTATAAATTTGGAATGAGTGAAATACAGTATGAGATTTGTGTAAACTAGATATTTTGAACAGTGTACCTTTTTTGATATGACACTTTATGAGGGTGTATATATATTCAATCTCCATATTTTAGTAAGTGCTACACTTATTTCTACACTTCTTATTCATAATGACAATTTTAGGTTTTGATATGTCTTATACATGTATACAGAATAAAAAAGATGGGATATGGGGTTTCTATTCATGACAAAAATTCCCCTCAATTCATAAACCCGGAGCATAAGAAAGTCACAATGAGGTCTTTGACACAGAGCAATAGCTCACATCTCATTGCAAGTCCCAAGCACCAAATTTACTTTTTATACAGTTGTCATTGAAATTTGTATATCTGTTTATAACTGCAAAGAAATTGCAATCTGATTAAACTGAATATGACACAAATTTGAAATGCCTTTATACTGAAACTAGTCTTACCCAGTTTTTACTACAGCTTACCTGACTGCCTAAAGCTATATAATTATATAATTAAGAGTTTCTATCTTTGCCAAAGAGAGTAAATATTTAAACAGGAATGGCAACTCTACTGAAATACTTAACTGTATTTGACCTAATGACTTAAATACAATGTTAATATAGTCTTCTTACTCAGAGTTTTAATCACCATATAACAACTAATTGACTGTCGTTACCATTTGATGTCTTATGGAAGTTCAATAAATGGCCAATAAACCATAAATAGCCGACAAGGAAATGCTGTAAAATCCTGAAATAAACCCAGGAAATGTTTGCTAATGTAAGCATATTTTGTTATCTGATTTTAATAAATGTCTCTCTCTGTATTTTCATAATGCTTTCAATTGCAAGGCATATATTATACTACTGCTGTAAATAAATATTCATAAATATTTTTTAACACTATGTCCAAAAATTGCTAGTATTTTGTACAAGTTTGCAATCATCCCTTACTGACCTCAAATATTCAAATAGCTCTAGTTTGGTTGGTTCATCTATGTATTTCATCATTTCCTCTACCAGTTGGAGAAGATCAAGAGTTCTGTAAACAAAGTATATTTATATATACTAAACACGGAATAAGGTAAAATAACAAATCATATTCAATGACGGTATTCAGTCATCAATGGCTATTCCAATTTATGGAATGTTCCAGGTTCAGAAGACATATCGCCGAAAACAAACAACATGAACAAGGGGGCCAAATATTAAAAAAAAATTGCCACCCTAATGAGAACAGATGATATATGCCTTTTCAACCTGCTACATCTATTAACACATGATCGTCCTC
This sequence comes from Mytilus coruscus, assembly GCA_017311375.1. Lineage (NCBI taxonomy): Eukaryota > Metazoa > Mollusca > Bivalvia > Mytilida > Mytilidae > Mytilus > Mytilus coruscus. The sequence goes on from CM029604.1 coordinate 82,205,625, forward strand.
AAATTTGAGAGTAAGCAACCATAAATATTGCAACTGAAACACTTTTCCACTCATGCAAATAACCTTCCATCTGCTCACATCACACAAAGTCCTTTTTTTGTTTAAATATTTTACCTGAAATGTTTGCTAGCAATGTCCAATGTTTTATCAATCCAATGTGTAGGATAAACTTGAAACATCATGTAAACTAAGGATACAAACAAAATATACAGAACAATGTCTGGCTAATCTTATACGCCCACAATAAGCAGGTGAAAATGTTTGGTCTACCTGAGTTGTACATGTAGTGCATGCTGTTGATTTCTGATAAACAAATTCTGTTTTTATTGATAATATTATATCAAGCTTTCATGATTTCTGCATTGGAAAAAACAAAATTTATTAATCAGTAATCAGAGAGGTTGGGTAAAATACCAATGAAAAAGTAATCTAAAAACACAATAAAACCAGAAAAGACATTGTAAGGTCAACATGCCATGCTAGTTATAGAAAAATTTAAAGCACATTGTGTGTCAAAAAACCATATGAACTGGTCTACTGAAAATTGTCATTTCAATTTGTGCAGGTAAAATTTAACATGATTTCTATGTGTACAATGTATTAATAAAGCTGATTAACACATTAGACAAGCAAAGGAATAAGTTTATGAAGGGTTAAAATTGGTCCTGAGATTTTAATGGTTTTTTTTTCTAATCTGGCAAAAATACTTCAAATTTCATATAAAAACTGATGATATTGCTATTAATACAAAAAACTTTTGTCTGGCACATCACATTATAAATTACAGATTTATGACCCTTTGATTATCTATGTTTATGTTGAAACTTAGATATTGGTCCAACCTTTCAATAATTTAAAACAGCTTTCTGAATAATTTCCTCTGGCTGCAAACTCTTTATCAAGAAAGTTTTGTGTCTGTTGATTCAATATAGACCATTGCACCTTTTGGTTTCATAACAGTTCTGTTTGTAAGTTGAAACCAAAATTTTGCTATGTCTTTAAGGTGTGAAAAAATGCACAAAATCATCATATTTGACAAAATCCCCAAAATGAGCTGACTTAAGAGCTTATAATTGATTCTTATGAAGCGATTTGTTAACCTTATATTAATTTTAGTCTTTTGAAAAACCAAATTGCGGTCTTTTTGATATTTCATCATGAAGTTGAAATTCAACGCCATATTTTGCCAAAAGCAAACCTGGTCCTTTCTATGTTTGAATAACTGCCTGTATTTAGTTTACAAATTTACTTTGTAAATTCAATGCAGACAGATAGTAAAATAAAGCTTTAGAGAAATAGGGATTATCATTACTTTTTCTGCTTATTCCAAATGCAATTATATTGGGTTAAGATGACAAATGGCTTCATATAATTTGTCCATTCAAAATACACACATACAGTGTATATACATGTATATACTCAACAAACTTGTTTCCTAATGATCAATTTGAAATGGACTAATATTTGACTTTTTTATGAAATCACAATTGTTGCCACTAAAACAAAAACTTCAATGGAAAATTGGAAACCTGTGAATGATTTTCAATATATCTAAGTTGTTCAAAAGTTTAGCAAAAAAAACAAAAAATTATGAAACTGCATGTATATATATGGGAAGAAGTACTGTACATTATTTGTGTTGTTGGATATTATACTGTATTCCTGTACAGAGATCTAAATTTTGTTTGAATTTATGCTTATATCACATGACATATTTTACTTACTGCTGATAAACTTCCAGAGATCTAAATATAGCATCTCTCTCTTCTGGCTTCGGTATCAGGTCATTTACCTGAAAAAATAAACAAAAACTTTACTTTATAATGTTTACTTTGCTTATGCAATAAAAAAATTCTACAATTGCTCTTAGTAGATAATTTCTGTCAAATACCAATAAATTACATATAAAGACACTGTAGAAACATAAAGAAGTTTATAGATTTTAATTTTACAAGTATATAGACAATAAACATGTGATAATGTACGTACCAATCACAAAACTCGACACATTCATAATCTGTGATATAGTATTGATATCCCCTTTCTGACTTGACATAGTTGTGAATTTAAACATTCCATAAGGCCAAACAGAAGTTTCTCTTTAGCAAGGGTTTTACTGCTGAAAAGAAAGACCTCCAGGGGTGACCATACTTCTGTACCCCAGTAAGGCCTTGGGGTTGTTCCTCTATGATTATAGCAATGGATAGCTTGGGACTTATTATCAAAATAAAATAAAACTGTATATATTTCTACTTAGCATTCTTAGGTAATCTGTAATGGAGATATTAATAAGTACTTAATATATAATTATTTACATGAAATTTTTATTCTATCTGTAATAGTCATGTCACAGTGCACATGAAAAGGAGTTATTCTATCTACAAGAAATCTAGCCTTAACAGTTCTGGTGATGTATTCTCCATTCCATGTCAATACTGAAGCATTAGACTTAGCAGAAAGGGGTGGAGCACATACAAGCTGTGTTTGTTTATATATTAAACAGGTTTTTTATATTTCCATGCAAATTAACTTGATTTTCCTCATAACTGTCAAATCTTGTATGCTATCAAAAATAATGTCTTTCTCTAAATTTTGTTACATAATTTGATTCATTAGGGAGTGAAGACAAAAGCTCAAAAACTATGGAACTCTCTACATGAATAATTAATGGGAAAGTCCTGTGTCTTGCATCAGCTAGGCATAATTCAAATATTGATATTATCCCTGATCTGCATCTTCTTATTTTATAGTTGGATACATGCAGTTTTCGCCACTATTGAGACATATGAATTTTAGATTTCAAATTATCAAATAGAGCCAATCAAAAGTTTTCCAATCACCTGTATTGTTTGAGAGTGCAGAAATATTGTATTTACATGTACATGTAATGTAAGTTGGACAGTGGTAGAATCTGGATCTCTCACATTTTTATTATGCTTGTAAATTAATGATGATTATCTGATGAAATAAAGCAATATAAGTTGTTTGTAGGGAACAACAGAATCCGGTTGTCATCCTATTTCTGGTCTTCAGTGTTCCATATTCAATAATATTAGAAGTATGAACTTTAACCTTTCACTAAGGTTAAATGGAGCAACAAAAGAAAACTACACAGACAATGGCAGGGTTGCACTGAATGATCAGGAAAGACAAAAATAGCAATGAACATTTTGTATTTGATAGAAAAATGTTAAGAAAACTTAATTCTCCTGACTCACCTTACTGGAAAATTCTGAAGCGTTAGAATTTCTTGTTGAAGCCATTTTGATCTGTCTTAAATCAAGATTACCGTATCAGATAAGATTTCTTTGATATAAAACTTCATAAGAATTTTCCATTCAATACACATTTACTCAATACAACAATTATGCAAACAAACAGGTAGAAATAACTGTCAAACAGAAAAATTTATAGGACCTTAGATAACCGATTGATATCTCTTATCAGTATCAGATCAAAATTTAATAAAAATCATAATCTGTTTTCTAAGGACCCTAGAGGGAAATGTTTCATTAAATTACAAAATATCCACTGGCCTTGTCCAAACAAACACAGCCTGTCATAAAATAACTTAATATTGCTTATCTCATGAAGCACCTACATGTACAAAATATAACTTTTTTTGTTATATATGTCTATTTTTTGTTCAGACACATACATGTATGTGAAAACATGAAGAATACACCCCTTGTACTACATTTTGTAAACCTGAGATAGGGCTGGTTTTAAATTGATTTTTCTGGTTAAAGGAGAGGTAAAAATGGTTGTCATTAGATTTCAGCATACCAAGTATTTTTCTCTATTTTTGGATACATGTAAGCTTTTAAAAATGGTAAGACTAGATATATATACAGGAACTTAATATTCAAATAAAAATTTTCATTTTCATTTTCTTTTTTGTCGTTGAATATTCATATTTTTGATAGACGTTCACAGTGGTATAAACATGTAGTGATCAGGTAATTAGGTGGGAAGAAAAATTAAATTGAACATTTCCTTAAATAATATTTTAATTTCACTTGCCTCATATATTTTGTGAGATAATTATAACATAAATCATCTGATCATGTTTTTGAAATAAACGAGACTAAAACATATATCAGTCTGAAAGAAGGACATTTATTATTTAGAACTTATTACATCAACCATTTCAAATTTCAGTTGCAATTCCAATTAAAACTAAAATTAAAACCAACAGTTAATTGATAGTATATAAATGATTAAGAAGTTAGTGACAATATTTGATGGCCATAAAATGTTTATGATCATTCATGAGACAGGTTATATAATAAAACCCACATCCCTAAAATAATAATGACTTCATTAATATTACATACAGACAATGTAATTAAATGGAACTATATATATGTAAAATCTCAAAGGGACTTGTTCAGGAGTTCATCCTAATATATTATTTATATTTGTAAAAGGACAAATCAGAATAGTGTCTCTGTTATCTTCAGCAATGGACTAATTTTATAAGTGCATGTATATAATAGGTGACTTACAGATACCATCAGTTTTTAATTTCTTGGGGATTATGAGTTATATTCAATTATAATATTTATTTTTTTTTATATCATAAAAAAAAAGAAAATTGCATGACTTTCTGAAAATTTGTTGGTAACGATATGTATGCCCACTAATGACTAAAACCACCCTAGGAAATTTGTTTTTGTAATGTACAAGTCTACAGATGTCCAAAATAAATTCTGAATGTAAATACCCGGTACATGAATTATGAATATCTGCCAGAAAACAGGTTTTTTTTCATTTTTTTGTATACTTATTTTGTGGGCATCCTTATCATGATACTTTTATGTATGCAATAATGAATACAAAATATTTAAATATATTTGTACATATTGTAATTTTCAATCTTATTTGATAGCATTAAAAATTTATGGATTACAACTCAAACATTGCACAATACATCTACCTCTTAAAAAGGGGGTATTTATAATAGTCAGATTTTAGAAAAACTAGATGCTCTCAAGAGCCTGTGTCACTCACCTGATTCTACTTTGGTTTTGGAAATAATAACGGATACCCTAATAATGATTGAGGCCAAATTTGGTTTAATACTGGCCCAGTTACTAAATAAAAAATCTTGGGGGTATGTATTTCCCATTGGGTCCTATGTTAAACTAAGTCCCCTGCTGGCGGCCATCTTGGTTGATGGTTCTGCTACAAAGTAACAACACTTAGTCAGCACCTCATTAGGAACATTCATGCCATGTTTGGTTTCATTCTATTCAGTGGTTCTCTAGAAGAAAACATTTGTATGTATTTCCCATAGGGTCCTATGTTAAACTTACTCCCCCTGCTGGCAGCCATCTTGGATGACATATCAGCTACAAAGTAACAACACTTGGTCAGCACCTCTAAAGAAACATTCATACCATGTTTGGTTTCAATTCATTAAGCGGCTTTCTAGAAGACATTTGTATATATTTCCCATAGGGTCCTTTGTTAAACAAGTCCCCCGCTCGCAGCCATCTTGGTTGATGGATTTGCTACAAAGTTACAAACTTGGTCAGCACCTTATAAGGAACATTCATGCCATGTTTGGTTTCATTCCATTCAGTGGTTCTCTAAAAGAAGACATTTGTATGTATAGTCCATAGGGTCCTATGTTAAACTAAGTCCCCCGCAGGCGGCCATCTTGGATGATGGATTGGCTACAAAGTAACAACACTTGGTCAGCACCTCATAAGGAACATACATGCAATGTTTTTATTTCATTCCATTCAGTGGTTCTATAAAAGAAGACATTTGTATGTATTTCCCATAGGGTCCTATGTTAAACTAAATCCCTCGCCGGTGGCCATCTTGGATGATGGATTGGCTTCAAAGTAGCAACACTTGGTCAGCACCTCATAAGGAACATTCATGCCATGTTTGGTTTTGTTCCATTCAGTGGTTCTCTAAAAGAAGACATTTGTATGTATTGTCCATAGGGTCCTATGTTAAACTAAGTCCCCTGCTGGCAGCCATCTTGGATGATTGATCACCTACAAAGTTACAACATTTGGCCAGCACCTCATAGGGAACATTCATGCCATGTTTTATTTCATTCCATTCAGTGGTTTTCTTAAAGAAGACATTTGCATGTATTTCCCATAAGAGTCCTATGTTAAACTAAGTCCCTCTTTGGTGGCCATCTTGGATGACTGATCGACATCAAAGACAACACTTGGTCAACACCTCATAAGGAACATTCATGCCATGTTTTGTTTCATTCCATTTAGTGGTTCTCTAAAAGAAGACATTTGTATGTATTGTCCATAGGGTCCAATGTTAAACGAAGTCCCCTGCTGGCGGCCATCTTGGAAGATGGATCGGCTTCAAAGTAACAACACTTGGTCAGCACCTCATAAGGAACATTCATGCCATGTTTAGTTTCATTCCATTTAGTGGTTCTCTAAAAGAAGATATTTGTATGTATTGTCCATAGGGTCCTATGTTAAATAAGTCCCCCGCTGGCAGCCATCTTGGATGATGGATCGGCTACAAAGTAACAACACTTGGTCAGCACTTCATAAGGAACAATCATGCCAAGTTTGGTTTCATTCCATTCAGTGGTTCTCTAGAAGAAATTCAAAATGTAAAAAGTTAACGACGACGACAACGATGGACGCCAAGTGATGAGAAAACCTCACTTGGCCCTTTGGGCCAGGTGAGCTAAAAAAGTTAGAACAGATCTCCATATTGTACACAGAAATACACTCTACTGTAGTGCATATTGAATCTGTATTAATGCTACTTTCAGATAACCTTATATTTATGGAAGGGTGAAAGGATGTTTAAAGCCCCACTATAGATTGTTTATCTACAAATTGGTTTATATTACTTACTTGTTATGTTTTAATAATCATATGCTAAGGAAAGACTTCTATATTCTACAGTTCATTTTAATGATTTACATAATGCTGTAGCAGATATTGACAATTTCAATTATTATGGAGAGCTCCTGTGTTCTTGAAATTGTGTCTTTGGTCTCTTAGAGTAAAATTATAAAGAGAAATACGGGAAAAACATTATTTCCCAAGAGCATACTAGATTTAACACTCAAAAGGAATTTTGTCAAGTTCAAAGTATGATTTTCAGTCAACTGTTAATCACATGTATAAATTCGCATTTTGCACAGTCATCTCATCATGGTAGGCTCTCATTTCAGGCACATGTATAGGTCCATTCAGTTAGCTTGTACCATTTAAAAAAAACAGACTTTCTTTGAGGTTTTTGATTTTTTATTTATAAAACTACTTTATGCATGATTAAATTCAAAAATGACTTGAAGGTGTATGATTTTTGTAAAAAAAAAATTTAAACATGCTACAATCTTCAAAAACAGTATTTGTCCTTTTATAGAAATTAATACTACATGTATGATAATATGCATGTGCAACCTTTTATATAAACACTGTACCAGCCAGCAGGGTAAATCAATTTTTCTATCATTTTACAACACAGTACATGTAGGTATTTCGTATGCACAGTTTGACAGTAGGGAATTTAAAGGTATAACTGCACAGTAATAATACATGTAGTAAGAGAGCATACCACATCTTCTTATCTTTGTATTTGAAAAAAATAAACAAACGGAAATGGAGCGAATTGATATTAATGACTCAATGCACAAAATCTTTTTTTTTTTAATAATTTGGTTGACAAAATTGATTGATAATATAGACATTACTGGTACATTAGTACTAGAAGACACTGACCTAATAAAGGGCATGTCATTGTTTTCCTTAGGATGCTTTCCAGTGATATTGGATTCACTGAAAGGATGGTTGACATGATTTTGAAGGACACTGGCTTATATAAAGCAATAAGAGATTTCAAACTTAAAAAGATAGGGGCTTTTTACTAAATTAACCCATCCATGAGGTCTCAGTTCAGATTTATATCAATACTCTTTTTCCCATGCAAGCACATGGTCAGTTAAGCCAGTTTCATACCACTAAACACTTCATGAGTTGATAACTGATTATAGTCCAAGATTGCTTTGAGGTTTCCCACAGCACCAGCAAATCTTTAAAAAAGGCTGTAAGTCACCAGAGCAATCTCAGAATAGACTGTTTATTTATACACTACCACTATAGATTGTACAAATACTTAATCCACCATAGTACATTACACTGGTCTGTAAGTCATACTTAATCCACCATAGTACATTACAGGGGTGTATTAAGTCATACTTAATCCACTATAGTACATTACACTGGTCTGTATGTCATACTTAATCCACTATAGTACACTATATATAGGTCTGTATGTCATACTTAATCCACTATAGTACACTATAGGTCTGTATGTCATACTTAATCCACTATAGTACATTACACTGGTCTGTAAGTCATACTTAATCCACCATATAAAAAAGAAGATGGGGTATGATTGCCAATGAGACAACTGTCCGCAAGAGACGAAAATGACACAGAAATTAACAACTATAGGTCACCGTACGGCCTTCAACAATGAGCAAAGCCCATACCGCATAGTCAGCTATAAAAGGCCCCGAAATGACAATGTAAAACAATTCAAACGAGAAAACTAACGGCCTTATTTATGTACAAAAATGAACGAAAAACAAATATGTAACACATAAACAAACGACAACCACTGAATTACAGGCTCCTGACTACATTACACTGGTCTGTATGTCATACTTAATCCACTATAGTACACTATAGGTCTGTATGTCATACTTAATCCACTATACACGTAATACAATACAGGTCTGTATGTCATACTTAATCCACCATAGTACACTACAGGTCTGTATGTCATATTTAATCCACTATAGTACAATACAGGTCTGTTAGTCATAAACTTAATCCACTATAGTACAATACAGGTCTGTAAGTCATACTTAATCCACTATAGTACTATACAGGTCTGTTAGTCATACTTAATCCACCATAGTACACTACAGGTCTGTAAGTCATACTTAATCCACTCTAGTACACTACAGGTCTTTAAGTCATACTTAATCCACTATAGTACAATACAGGTCTGTAAGTCATACAGTACATAATCCACTATAGTACATTACAGGTCTGTAAGTTATACATAATCCACTAAAGTACATACCTTCCAACTTTTCAAATACTGCATTGGAGATTTTAAGACCTAATGCTCCTCTTATAATGTCATACCTGTTTTTAATCTAATACTATATTGTTCATGTTGTTTGAATGAGTATGTATGTGCTTAAAATACCCTTTCAACCCATTTGAATGTCTGTTTTGAGGTGTTCAGTTTATATAATAAAGAATTTCAAAATTTAGGTCAACACCTCTCATGGGGGATATCCCCATAAATCGGGATAATTGGTAGGTCTGACAGTACAATACAGGTCTGTAAGTCAGTATTGGAATGATCATTAAATTGCTTCTGTAAGCTTTCAGTCAAGATGTTTATAGTGGTAGTCCTTAGCTTTCCTATATACAATGTACACTTTATATCTATTTTTCCATCATTACTGAATATCACACATGTTTCAATAAAATTTAAGGTTACACATGTTACAAGAGTCCTTTCACCACATACATGACATAGCAAAAGTGATTGTAATGTATGAATGTATGATGTTGATACATGCATGTATCTTGTCAATTGTCCCAGAATCCTAAATAGAAATTTAAAAGGTCTATTGAAAATGTCATGAAATCATTTTTGACAATAATTAATTAAATTTTCAAAATTCAATTATTTGTTTTGAACTTTTTTACATTTTATTTATAATTCCCATACATTATATACAATGTGCATGCAAATAGTTTGTAATCTAGATCTTCAATATCATGAAGAAATTATTTGAGGAAGAAGAAAAGTTTGATGTACGATGATGAGGTTACACGTGTTAATAATTGATTGTATTGTATGATGTAAATTTTTGCTCTGTAGTGACAAGACTCCTCATTCAATTTTATCGTCCTGAACATGTCATGAAGTTGAAATTGTTTACTTGAGGAAGAAGTTTGGTGTATGACTCTGGCTGGGAAGTTTGTTCATCCTGGAAGTGCTATGTTAAAGAAATGAACAGACTTACATGTACATGTAGTTGAAAGACAACTGAAATTACTGAATTGAGGGCCTTCATTTACTTTAGAGTTAGGGTAAGGCTAAGGTTTTCTATAGTCCAAATAATTATGACGTCTTGAAAGGCTATTATATTTTTTTTCTTTGACGCCTTACATCGACGTCATAACGCCGAACTCATATTTTCAGTTGGACTTTGAGAGGGAATTTACTGCTTTATTGAAACGTTAAGCTGATTTCTCCTAAAGATGCTTCATTTTAGGAGTATAAAATATATTTTTGAACCAAACTTGGTAAAATTTGACTGACCTGAATTTCCGGATAATATAAAACGAAGGTTCCGGAAATTCGGGTCTGTCAAATTTTACCGAGTTTGGTGCAAACATTTATTTTATACTCTCCTAAAAAGAAATCAGATAAACGTTTTAAAAAAAGCAGTAGATAATCGTCCGCCTCGGATGGAATTGTAACTTATTTTATTATTACTGTAGGGATTTATTGGAAATATTTTGCACAAACAAACACATAAAAGGTAAGAAATTTTATATATGCAAAAATTTTTAGCCTTCAATGAAAATTTTATGGCTAAATTGGGTTTCAAAGTTGAGAGCAAAATATGCTCTCAAAGTCCAACCGAAAATGGTGGCTTCAGCATTATGACGTCGTAGGAAGGCAACAAAGCAAAAATTTTATATAATAAAATAGCCTTCCAAGACGTCATAATTATTTGGACTAGGTTTTCTACATTACATTGGGATATGATTTAGTGTTAGGGCTATTGTTAGGGTTAGCTTAAGAGGCATGGTTGGTTTAGTATAGCTCTTTATGGGATGGGTCACTTACAGTTAAATCATTGATTGATTGTTGGTTGCTTAACGTCCAGTGGCAAATATTTCATGCATGTCTAGGACGATAAAGTTGAATCAAGGCAGATAGAGGTGTATCTTATTTCATGAATAACATCTGATTTTGAGTAATGTTCTTAAACTGTGTAGCTTTTATACCATGTTACGTCATATTGATAAACAGACTACGATATAAACGCATATGATCACTTTTATCATTGGGAGGTGTTTGCGAGAACTGAAAATTTATGTTTTGATTGTCTCCCTTAAATTCGGTATTCTTGTCCAGGTAACAAAACATGTTAGACATTCGTAAGTTAACAGATTTATATCATACTCATGTTTATCATATAAATCGTATAAAATTGAAATGCTGCTGATACCTGTTCAACAAACCGATTTGCAACCCTATTTTCCATTACTCCGACAGCTTTGTTTACATTTAAGTTTCTAATGACTAAAACAACGGCGGACCAAGCGTGTCACAAATTCCGGTGTAAATAGAGTTATTTGATCGGATACCGTTTACGTTTATCAAGGATTTTCATAGTTGTTTTACATTAGAAAAAAAAAAAAAAAACATGACACGCTGTGTTATAGGAGTCTTAGATTAGATAAAGTCAAGTCTGAAAAGCATGAACTTGGAATAACATAGGCCTAACTCTGCAATTGTCATTTCATGATTTCGGCTTTTTATAGTTCATATACATGTGTACATGTATCGCCATATTAAAACAAAATCATGCAACGCCCATTCTAAAATTACCTTATTTTAGAGCTCAGGTTTGCTTAAACTACAATAGAAGTTTAAACTCACACTTTTGTCAAAATCATGAACCACAAAGCCTATTAAAATCTTTCGTTAAAGTTTTGGGGATGTAACTAAAGTCGGTATGTATGCCTTTTTCATGTATTAACATGTACAACATTTTTCATAACCATATTTCAACATGAAAAAAACAACAACATAAAACATGCTTTTTTAACATGAATTCAACATATTTACACCATACCATCATAATACTAGTATTTCCAATCATATTTGATACATGATAAAATGTGTTAGTGCTAACTTGAAACTTTGTATCCCAAGCAAGTCCAAAGTCACTTATACGAACACCTAAATGTGTTATTGCAAGGATTCTTTAACAAATGGAGAGCGTAACACCCTGTACACCCAAAACGAACATCTTCAGTAGCATGTTCCTCGGTATGGGTACCAATGTCGGATGGGAGATGTCCAAGTGATCACATTCGTAATTCCAAATCAAACCTTAGAGTATATATAGCCACTGAAAGTCCCCTGTACTTTTTTTTTTTTTGAATTTCGCTCGCAGCGTAAAAATATAAAACTTATAAAATCCTACTGGAATTTGAATGCTAAAAAGACTATCTTATACTAAATAATCTTTCAACAATTTAACACATTTCCCTAAAATAGAAATGATTATTCACCGCTTCATATTGCAAATTGTTAATTTTACATGTTTGAGTAACCAAAATGAATTAATTTGTATCCGAAAGACAATACACTGCAGACCTTATATTTCCAACATTATTATACTTATCGTTAACGCTGTCCTTATACATGTATTATTATTACTCATAATTTGCAAAAATCTGTCAAATTATGATTTTGGGCTATATATCCAGCATCAGGTGTTTATAATTTGGTCATTTGTTAAAAAATAAGTCATAGTATTGATTTAACCGCGAAAGTATTCAGTCAAATGGAGCTGTGATACTCGTGAATTCATATAAATGTTGAAAACGTCCCTGATGTGAAATAAATTCAGGGGAAATTTACTCGTCCTCTTTCGACTTGCCTCCGTGACGTAAATACCACTAGAGATTATAATATCCTCCCAATCAAGACTGCCTAGGCTTTTTGTACCATTATTATATATTCATAAATTTGTCAAATGATTCAAACTATATGTATTTGTCTTGAGCTTGCCGATGCACATGTAACTATGGACTTATTACCGTAATTATACCATATGATATTTATACATGTATTTTGCTAATAAACACATTACAGAAATAAAAATAATATACGAATTGGTATATGTAATATATAAATTCTAAATGTGCTCTTTCGTTGGTTGCTACGATGTGTTAGAAAAAACGGTACAGAATTGAATTATATGGGTTTTTTAGTACAACGCCCAAAAAGGATTCTCGACTGCTTCAACTATTATGCATATGTTTTCCTTTATTGAATAATTTTCTCCGTAAAAGCTCTCGAAATGTTACGAAAATAAAACTAGTAACTTAAATTCAAGTCAACGAAGCCTGCGTTATCACCAAAACCTACACTTAGTCAAATCCTGTCAGAATATATAATCATTACGTCGAATTCAATTTAGTAACCACTCATATATATATATATATATATATATTTGAATAATACAATGAAAGTACACACTTGAGTAGAAATTAAAATCTGTATTGTAAAGATGTTTAGTAACAGAAAAGATATATTAAATTAAATTACTATCTATTACTCAAGAGGAGAATTGTTTCTACTACACATTGCTTGTAAACAGAAGTCGATATCGTATTTTAATGGATTTACTTTTAACATATTCAAATTGTTAAAGTAAATGAGATGTCAGACTGTATAAATAATCTGTTATTTTTATTCCTATTTGTTATAATTATTTTGAGGCGTTTTTCATTTACATAGTGTATCGACCGTGGGTAGCGTCCAATGTAAGGTCATTAATTATTCACCATTATTACACTGAACCATTCAACATACGTCGCATGAATTCAATAATTAAGAATTCTGCCAACAGAATAATTTACAAAGGGAATCCTCGTTGTGTTAATAATTAATAACTTCTAGTTTTACCCAATAAATTGCATTAGGAGCTTATAGCACTAATATTTTATTTCGCATTATTCACTGTAAATTGTTAGTCATTAGCAGATAGGGGTCTGGCGAAGAAGGATTTGTTTTATTCAACTTAAGGAACACAGACTGTAAAAGTTTTGGAATATTTTTAGTTTTATTAGACAATATTAAATCGTATTTTCATCTTTAACTGAAATGAGCAAAGAGATGGTATCGCAATTAGAAGTTTCTGCCATGATCCAGCGTATAAAGCAGGAACCGCAAGATGAAGAATTCATTAACAACAAACAGTGTAACGGTTTAACAAAAGAAGCGAGATTGAAACGAAAATCAACAGAAGATATTACGGCAACAGGACAAACAGGATTGAAGAGATTCCGCAACCAGTCAGAGAATGGAAAGCCATCTATTCCGTGTTTAATGTGCGATAGGTATTTAGAAAACCAGGACGAACTGATGATACACATGGCATTAGATCACCAGTGTTCTCAACAAGGAAGCCGTAGACAGGTTGGACGCATTCCAAAACACACATGTCAGATATGTTTTGCCAAATTTCGTACTTTGCGGGACTTGTTCACTCATACTACTTTTCATGCAAAGCAACTGCAGTTAAATGGAGAATGGGCGTCCGAAATCGGGAACAGAATGGAGAAGAACATAATGAAACAAGGAGCCATACGACAGTACTTTTCTAACTTACAAAACAATTTAAATGGAGACATTCAACATGGGACTTTCAAGTGCGATTGTTGCCACAATATATTTATGAATAGAGACACATATGCAATGCATGTGATGATGCGCGTGAAAGATGAAACGTGTAAGCCAGACGACATGTATTTGAAAAAATCTAGCGTTAAAGAAAATGGCAGTGAATATGGAGAGAAAATTGATCTTGTTCCTTCACAAAGTGGTCAGGAATTTCTAATTGATGTTACATCGTCCGTGAACGAGGATGAATATTTAAAATCAGCACTGTCTGTTGCAGATAGCAACCAACGAACGCCGAGAGAAGAATCGAAATTCCAATCACTACAAGGAATAAAGTGCATGTGTTGTTCAGAACATTTTCTGGACCAAGACGCAATGGCCATGCATGTTATGACAGTGCATGCAGCTACGAAGAAACAACAGATGACGTCACTTAATCATCCAAAGGAATCAGCTGCCGGTCAACAAAACAGAAAAGGTAAAAAAAGTCAGGATCAAAGTAATGATATCACTGTCCATGAATTTTTCCGCTGTCAGTTTTGTGGTTCAATTTTTGAATCTCGTGACGTTTTGACGATGCATGTACTTACCCAGCATGCAAAGGAAAATGAAAATAGTAAAACCAAATCGAATGAAAAGGAAAATAAAGAGGCAAAAGACTTAAACAAAAAGAACAATGACGAAAACATGTCCATTCACATTGTTCAGCACGAACCTCTTAATCTTGTATCTGAGAAGAAACCAAACGAACCACACAGTGTCAGCGAACACCAAAATGACACAGTTATCGATACGAAGGAACCCGTCAAATCCTCTCATATCATTACACAGTCACAGGCAGATTTAAAATTGAATTTAACAGCTGTTGATGATATACGTCGTGCTCGGAGCGCCAGTTTATCTAATGTTGGAGATCCAGAATTCACTTATATGTCAAGACCAAGACCTGCTTCTACTGGTAACATAGAAAATCGAACATATTTTGAGAAAGCTAGTGATTTTGACAATATTGTAGGTTCTCCTGTAACATACCGCTATGAACAACCCGAACCTTACATCGACGAGCGCGAGCACTCTTGTCAATATATGGCATCGCCACAGAATGATCCACTAGAACTTTTACTGCAAAAACGTGAACATGCACATATGTGTGGCTACTGTGAAATAATTTTTCTGAATAGAACCTTATACTATTTGCACATGGGACTCCATAACGTTAACAATCCGTTACAATGCAATATGTGCGGTAAGGCATGTGAAAATATCCACGACTTTTCTGCTCATGTTATGCACTTATAATACTTCTATGAAATCAATTTTATTTTGCTATAGATATTAATTCTTATTTACATTAAAAAGATATAACTGTTATAACTTTATCATTATCACCATATGGTCTATACATTTTAGATCATTTTGTATCTAGAAAGATTATGATTGTGAACTACGCAATAAACTGTCACAAGTGACATCAGGTTAAGTATCCAAGTTTACATCACGGTTCACATAGTCACTGCTAAATTTGTTCATAACTATTTTAGACACTGATATTTTAGAATAATCATATTGTATAGATATCATGTATTTGTGAAGAACGCTTATTGGTCACTAGACGTTTTGTGTCATTTGGTTGTTGTCACAGCAGCGAGCCTGAATATTTCACATCCCCTTTTCTCCATACACATGGAATTGCAGTGTACGTTTTGGGAAATTAGGAGGATTTGAGTTTGGAGAAAGAAATTTTATAAGAAAAGTTTATGATATATCATCTCAGGGGTCAACGGTGAGTAGACGAGGTCAAACATACAAAATTGCGAAAGGACCAAAAGTCGGGAATTGGTTGCACTTTCAACTTCACATGACATTATTGTACTTTGTTTTTGATTGTGAACAAATGTGCTTGGTTATATATAAGCCAATGAAAGTGGCACAGGACGTTTGCGCTTTTTTGCCTGTAACAAGATAGGATTTTGCGCACAGGAAGTTTATTTTGATATACCAATATTAAATTGACCGGACATTTCCTTTTTACCTATAGTTTTAATATTGTAATTGAGGTTAGTTAGTTAAAATTGACAAAATTGACACAGTCTTAAACATAGATTTTAAAGTTGTAAACTATATATATAGTTTACTGTTCGGTGTGAGCCTAGGCTCCGTGTTGAAGACCGTACTTTGACCTATAATGGTTTACTTTTATAAATTTTGACTCGGATGGAGAGTTGTCTCATTGGCACTCATACCACATCTTCTTATATCTATATAGTAAAGGAATAAAATGTATATGTCACGATGGATTTTTATCATTGAACAACAGTCGGTTTATTACATTAAATTTGTTACCTTGATGAACAAGGGCCTCAGTCAAGAATTGAGAAAGAGAAACTAAAATAGTCATTTGAAATGTGGGCGAAATACCAGTCGGGACAGATAACAAGAGCTATTTTTTTTTTATTCCCTGAGCTTCAGACATCAAGCGACCTGTGATGACTATGCATGTCTTCGTGTCTTTAGTGTAAACAATATTTTGTTATGAATTATACGAATTACAAAATATATTCACATTCACAAATAGGATTCAGAAACAAGCAACAAGTGTCTTTAGAATGTTTACTTTTAGCTATACATGTATATAACTATATTAATGTGCTGTGAAATGACTATTAAACGTTTATCATAATGACAATTATGACTTGAACTCGGCCAGGTCAAACCTACCGGCCCTAAGCCCGGATAAAATATGAGGGAAGTCATAAGAAGCAAATATTGTAAAAGCGCAAATGTCCTATGTAAAAAGCGCAATTGTCCTTTTTAAAAAGCGCAAATGTCCTATAAATTGAAGCGCAAAAGTCCATTAAAAAAAGCTCAAATGTCTTATGAAAAAACGCAAACGTCCCGGGCCGAATGAAAGTAAATCGATTTAAAAAGTGATAGCTGATATATGCAGATGATTAAATATAGATGAGTTTAAATGAAATACGACGAGCCATTAATAAAGTATGTAAATTCTGTAAAATATTTATAAAATTAGATGAAATTACATTCAATATTTATTGTAATGTGATAATCTATCAGAAACTTGTCATGAAGACAGCAATTAATTGTCTTTCATAGATATATTCATACTAAAATACCTTATTGTGGTTTTTTTCTTAAATATGTATGAAGAGCGCTCAAATGAGATTTGAGGTAAATTCTAATGAAATAGATAAACTTGACAAAGCACTACCTGTCCTGATTTTAATCCGGCCATTCACATATTTTTCCTGGGAATTATATAAAGACTGATGTGCACAAAGGTTACTTAAAAATCTATATACTACGGCGCATACAACAGATGTCGAACACAGAGCATGAAACTCTTACCCTTCCAAAGCACATCAATGCAATTACTCAAAGTTTTTACAAATATTTTTCTGTTAGCATACAAATTTTCAGTCTTTACGCCTGTCTTATAGTCGAACAAGTAGCATTCACTCCTCCATGTTTTGAAACAAGGTTTGAAAAATTGTTTTCGATTCCACTGTATAACCCAATACTATATAAAAATAACCAGTTATCGTCTAGAAATATGTCTATGTAGAAACAGATAGAAACGGGGCGCTCAATAAGCATTTGTACCATGTTTCGTGTGGAGAACAAATAAAACTACGAGAAACTTTTTAAGTGGAATAAAACGTACATGTACATGTATGATGTCTCCTTTACTTATAGAAGTCATTACGATAAAGTTAAAAAATCAACTATTTGAACTTGCGGTCCAAGGTCAGAGGTCAAATGCAGATTTTGCGTGAAATGTTGTTTTGAGATGGTGTACTCACATGTCGAAGGTTAAAAGCCTATATCAAGTAATAATTAAGGACAATCAGTAATGTTACTTTGATGTCAAACGCCAGGGCATCTACAACGGTAAAAGACGTATAGTTTTAACGCGGTAGTGGTTTTCCTCATTGTTGAAGGCCGTACGGGACCTATAGTTGCATACTTCTAAATCATTTGGTCTCTGGTAGAGAGTTGTCTTAATGGCAACCATACCACCTTTTTTTATATTGAGATGATGATGCATCCACCTGTAAATATAATAAGCCAATGTTAACAGATACAAGTGTTAGGGCCAGAGGCACTTGTCTCGGTAAGAAATAGCTACACACCTTTACGTAACGGTTATTTTACAAACATAAGTATCTGCATATGATTAGGCCAAATACACGAAATGACCCGAAAAAGAAATATTTAAATTGAGATTAATAGTCAAAAGACAATGAATTCATGGTTCGGATAAAAAACAAAAAAAAAACCAACAAAAAAACAACAACAGTTATTTGATCTTGAGGTACCGGTCAAGGGTTCAGTACAGAAGTTATCTACAATTGGTACACAGCACGTTCATTGTCTTGAGATGATTCCAATATCAAAAGTCAATGTCAAAGGATACCAAAGTTATAATACGAACAGAAAATTTTCCCAAAAAATCAATTAGGTCAAGGTCACATGAAGATCAAAATGATACACGGGACAACACGTTTTCTGGTAATTCACCTTCATACCAAAGTCTTTGACAAAAAAAAATAGGTACACATCGATCAGTGAAAATGTTGAATGTAAACATTGAAGAACAAAATAATCCTTCTATCGTCTTTCCTTCTTACGAAATGAAGACCGTGATGTAAAAGGTAAGGTATTATATATATTTAGGTTAAAATATCAACACTATAAACTTAAGGTTAAAATTCATTACACAATAAAAAGTCAAACATTAAGGGTAACCCCTGACAGGCAGTCGGTTGATTTCAAATGGGATAATGTATAGAAGTATTTTCAACATTTAGAAATATTTCTATATGTTTTATACTATTTCTAGTTGTTCCGTGTTTCAGCAGTCAAACAATTCATTTTTATATACATAAACATTAAACGAGAATCAACCTTTTTGATAATATAGTTAACTCTTTTTTTAAGACTTCACATTTGATACATGCTTTAATTATCGTTAAAAATCTACTAAACGCTTGTATCATCGATAAGCCTATCACTAAATACTCGTATTATCGATAGGCCATTCACTACATTGATTGTCAATGAGACAACTCTCCATCAGAGACCAATTGACATAGAAGTTAATGCTTGTATTGTAGACTAGCCATTCACTACACTCTTGTTTTATCGACATGTCATTCACTACACTCTTGTTTTATCGACATGTCATTCACTTTATATTTGTTTTATCGGTAAACCATTCACTGTATGTTTGTATTATTGAAAAGCCATTGACTACATGCTTATAATATCGATAATCCAATTCACTACATTCTTGTATTACCGATAAGCCATTCGCTACATGCTGGCATTATCAATAATCCAATTCACTTCATTCACTACATGTAAAAATAAGAAAGATGTGGTATGATTTGCCAATGAGACACCTCTCCCCCAGAGACCAAATGACATCGAATGCTTGTATTCCAGACAAGCTATTCACTACAGTTTATATTATCGATAAACCATTGACTACATGCTTATATTGTTGTTCATTCTCTACATGCTTATATTATCGATAAGCCATCATGCTTGTATTAACGATCAGCCATTCACTAAATGCTTATACATGTATTATCGATTAGCCATTGACTACATGCTTATATTATCGATAAGCCAATGACTTCATGCTTATATTATCGATAAACCATTGACTACATGCTTATATTGTTGTTCATTTATTACATGCTTTTATTATCGATCAGCCATTCACTAAATGTTTGTATTGTCGATAAGTCATTTACTAAATGCTTGTTTTATCGATAAGTCATACACTACATGCTTGTATTGTCGATAAGGTATTCACTACTCGATAAGCCATTCACGACATGCTTGCAATATCGATAAGTCATTCACTACATGCTTGTATAAATTATTTTTTGTTATCTAGTAACAATCCTATCGTTTGAATTGCACACTTTTTTTTTCTTTTACATGATTCTAGTTATGAGAGTTAAATATCATGATTATCGTTACTATCATCTGCATACAATTAAATTTAACAGGCTAATTTAATTCTATAACATGTCGTTGACATAATAAAAAAGAAAGTATGGGTCCTAGGATACTTTTCTGTGATAGCCCACAGGGGATGTCTGTCAAATTGGATTCTGTACCAATTTCATTAACCATCTGTCTTCTTCATGTTTAATACGATTAGAACCATTTAATGTTAGAAACTACCATCGTTTGAAGCTTGTTAAAAATAATTTGATGGTCGATGATATCTTTAATTACCTTTTAATTTGAAGATCGATCATTACCATAACATTATATAGGACTTGTTTGGTGTTTAATATTATAGAAGAGGTTAATAAGGCATATGTCGGGTCTTAATCCACATTTGAAGTATACAATATTATGGACAGGTAAATCTCATAAATCTCTAAAACAAAACAAAAATGTTTCATTGCAAAAATCATGGTTTCTGTATAAAAGAGGTCTCGTTGGCCGAGTGGTCTAAGTAGTCCAACTACTGTACCCCTAGCCTGTCAACACCGAGGTTGTGAGTTTGAACCCCGCAAGTGGCAGTTGCATTCGACCCCAATCTTAATTGACTAGAATTGTCAGTTTTCCTATCGAAGTTCAGCGTACCGGCTTCCTCTGCCAATAAAAACTGACCACCACGAAATAGCCTATAGTGCTGAAAGTGGTGTTAAAACAATTCAATCAATCAATCAATCCTGTATAAATAAATTCTTAATAGTTTTATGTATCTCTTCCATCGAAATAATGACTAACCTACCTCGGTAACTACTGTGCTCTTGACAACCGTTTCTTCTCGTAGTATGGTGTTAGTTAAAGCAGCATTCATTCATGCAATGGTGCTGCTGAATGTTGTCGTTTGAAATAAAGTAAAAATAGTAATCCATGCAGTTTTCTTTAATCAAAGATTAATTTATTTCTTGGGGTTTCCTCCAAAGTGTGATGAAATAAAAAGTGTAATTTATAATGAATTTGGTATAATGTAATAAATCCTATTCCAAGCTTGAATTTAGAAGATGATAATATTAAATTACAGTGCTGTTATTACTGCGCTTGATTAACATTTCGACAATTAATGTCAATTTGAAAATCCAAAAAGTTGTTTTTTAATAGGCCAAAGGGAAATAACTCTAACCTAATCGCGTGACCGACATTCATTGAAAAGAATCGTCACCACGACTACAAGAGAAGTTGGTTTCTACTTTTCTTCTTGTCAGTGAAGTAATATGCTAACCTTTTACTTAAAAATTATGAAAACTACATTTCATTTTTTTGTTTCTGACAAGGCTCAGTATAAAGAACGGAAGACAAAAATGAGAGGAAAAACACCCAATGTCATTATTTAGAAATGTCAAGTAGTTTCAACGACAACGATGTGCTATATTATATTTTACGATGAATTTTCGCCTCGACGGAAAAAGTTCTCTCTTATTTCGACATAACCTGATTGAAAAATGTCCGTGGTATGATCACCAAAGATATAATTTTCCAACAAACATCTACAGGTTATCGTTTGTCTTCAAAAATTATTAAAACCCAATAACTGTATTAATTTGACACGATAAAGTAAACATAGTGAGGGATGAATGTTGTCATTTGAAATATGGTAAAACGTTAGTAATTTATGCAACTTTACGATTACTTTAGTAACATTTTAAGTTGCTTGAATCAAAGATTAGTTTTTTTTTTTTTTTTTGTGGGTTTTCCTCCAAATGTGATAAAGTACTGAATTATAGGTATATTTGACAATGAATTTGGTATTATGTAATAGTTACCCTAGCCAGAATAAGATGCCGTGCTAATTATATATTCCATTTGACTTTTTTTTATAAAATGTGTTGTAAATTTTAGATTTCAACATGTTCCGTAACCAAAAACGTTTTACAACTTTACCCAAGTCCAGCCAGTATATAGTTTAAGAGGATAAGATGTTGAAAAGAAATATATTTTTTACTTTTGAGTTTATTTTGTGTCGTTAGGCTGCTGTCTCATTTATGCATAAACCAGCGATCATCCCTTCGTTCATATCCACAAATCTTGACACATAAACGTTATTACGCTGAATCATGAAATAGGGGAAATGTAAAACAAAAATGTTGAAATCTTTGAATGAAAATTGATCGTTTTTCGATTAAAATATTGGAAATATATTCTTATTGAAGTTTTTGTTGCGGATCGGGATTGTATTCCTTTATACACTTGATCATATAGTTTTCTACAACTGAATTCATGTGGAAAGTATCATCAATGTACATCTTCCCGTTTAGGAGCAGTTGGCAGTGACAAGGTAAATGAACAGACGGACGAGCGAACAAGATGATTCCTATAAATATCCCCTAGTGAAGCAAAAACAAAAACAAATAAACAAAAAAAAACAAAATCACAACAACAAAACACAAAAAAAAAAAAAAAAAAAAAAACACAAAAAGACAGAAAACTACAAAAAAAAAAAAAAAAAATCAAACAAACACATTTTTGTTTGAGAGTGGTATGATAAATCTTTTTATCAAATTAAAGTTGTTGTCAATCGATAGTTTTGTTGTTGTTAAAAAAATATGACATGACTGAAAATAAACGTCGTTTCACATGTCAGTATGTATACTATACATGTACTTGCATTTTTCAAATTCAAAAGTTAACAACAGGATTATTTAATTATCAAGATATTGTTTTTGTTTTTTCTGCTAATTTAATTTGATTAAGAAAAAAAATCTAAGTAAAATATATAGATCTCTGAGTATATCTGATATATTTGAGTACAAGCACGCGAGTTAGGATAGATCTGAATTTTAATCAGATTGAAAAAAAAAAAAAACACGGCACATCTTTGTTTTAAGTTATGTTTCACATCATAAGACTGCTTTACACTACCCGTTTCTTGTTCTCTTTCAGGCAGATTATGCTAGATTGGCCCTCAACGTGTTTATGTATTCAAAAACACTTTGCCTTCAATTCTTTTTAGTTTTGGTGTGCATGAAAATCTAGAAAAATGCTTCGGACGCACAACAAAATGAAGTGTTATATTCATTTTATAGACATTTGTTTAAAACTTTTGCTATCTGTCTTTTGTCAATTGTATGCTGAGGATTACATTCAAGATGTCCCAGGATAATGACATTGTTGTATATATGTTATGGAGTTGCATTGTAAGGTTTCATGTATGACTGCATCACATCGCTACTCTATTCATTGGTGTGTTATTTTCACCTAAATATGTCACTGAATATGGAAGTCGGTTTTTAAGGCTTACTTTAAAACAAATTCCAACAAGATCATAACAAAACTGCGTTGATTTTGTGTTTATATATTTACTAGCGTTCTCGAGCATAAGATGAATCATATGACTAAGCTGCTAAATGAGGACGGATCTTTTAATCGAATATCTTTTTGGATGCTCTCTGGAATTCGGTTATCCGACCATCTGTATAACCATTATTCGCTTCAAGTCACCAAATACTTGAAACATGGCAATCTATAGAACGGCAATATGGATTTTATTACTATAAGACAAATATCACAGTATTGAAGAGTAAGTCTTTAACGCTTCAAAGGGGATGGTATTATCCACAGTATATGATCAGTTTGTTTAATATGGTTGGTCTGGATCACTTTTACAACTCGAATGTTAACTTGAATATATTTAAACAGTTTCTTTGAATGTTTGTTCGCAGAAAGAAATATCAAGTAATAAATAATTACAGCAGTCTAGTTGTTTTCTCTAAATTTAATTTTGCGCTCGGAAGGCAGCCGTATCATTCGAACTTGCTTGACTTTAAATTCTGCAAGACTAAAATTATTATCACGAACAAACTGTTTAATAGAATGAAATTTAGCGAGAGTCCCACTTGTCAAATGTGTTCATGTAAATCTGACGAGTCCGTTGAACACTTCCTACTTGAGTGTTCTTGAAATATTCTTCACTGCGAAATGGGTATTTTACTGATATAAATGAACAACTAACTAAAGTTCTACCTTTCCAGATCTCTGCTTCACGGAGTTATCGTCCTACGATAAAATACAAATACTGATAGGGGATTATTTTTATCAGGTTGATCCCTATATTAGTAAAATATGGAAAGTTTGAGTAAAGAGATGTTGAGCGAAATGTACTCCCACAGATCATTGGTTTTTGAATCTAAAGTTTTAATGTGTTTAGTTTGTGCAATATGATTTATTTAACTTTTAGTTTAATTTCTATTTTTATGATGTACATAATGTTATTTCTTTCATTAAAGCTGTCTTATTCTATAATACATCCATTTTCAACTCGGATATGTTTTACTTTTTTGCTAATATTTATTGCGTATGCTGTTAGGCGCATTGTGGATACTATGTCCGCAAGTGCCCTCGCTGTAAAGGACAAATGCTGATCGTTTATTGGCTGAAAGACAAATCATTTGATTCCGTCATATGTTACCAACTTGTAATAAAACATTCCGAAATTACATAGAAACATTAGCTCCGCCAACTTAATAAATCAACTCTATTTTTACACATTGTTTGTGTTCTTCGTGCAAACGGTTATGCTTTAAAAAATATTAAAATTGAAAAAGTAATGGGCATTATATTTATTGTAAGTATGATTATTTGCTAGAAAATATTGTTATTTGAAGATTGGTAAATATAAGAATTGAATGTTTTGTGTTTGAACATTTATACCAATTGAAAAGTGACGATCACATTTTTAGCAAGAAGCTACTTTTATTTGTGACTCCTTTGTCTATAGCCTAGGCCATCCTTTAGGAATTGTTTCCCAACAATCCTTTTATTTCTGTGAGGATGACCACTAGAGTAAACCATAGGCTGTAACATATAGTTTACTTAATAATAAATCGAAAACAAACACCATGATCCTGTATTATTATTATATTTCCATGGCTTGAACAAACTCATACCTTGACTTCATTAAGTAAGGTTACAACTTAGACGAGGACGCTGAGGTAATTTGTTGTGGTTCTAGGAGAAATAATGCGTGTAATACTATTATTACATCACCATTTCAATAATAAAAATGTTTATCTATTTAATATTTATGCTTGAAAGTAAGGTTATTAAATATGCAAAAGTGCTGAACTGCAATATTTTTAAACCCAAAATAAAACGATAGACAACAGAAGGTGGATAAATACAATTTGGACGTTTTAAAACAGAACGTTGCTTAACAAGAAGATAAAATTGTAAGGTAAACTTTTCCGAAGGTCTTTTATTTTTATAAAAAGTAGACGCAAATGCATGTAAACATGTAATTAAACAAATCTTGAATAAAACATCTCGTTACGAACTAGTACTGCGTAACCAGACATCGCCGAATTGTAATCTTTAATAAGTTATATTTTCCGTATACACCTGTAGAAAGAAGAAACAACGTTTCAAGTACTCGATGGATTATAAACGTGATATTTATCAATCGATATGAATCTCAGCTCTGATCTGTAGAAACAAAGTAACATTGGTTAACGTACTTGATCAGTTATGTTTACATCTTGCAGTTACCATGCATTGTTCGAGTAAACTAATTTGAACTAATTTATAAAAGTAGAAAAAAAACTCCAACAAAAGTTATGACCAGAGTACTGAAATGAATGGAAGATTTATAAGTTATCTTTCAGTTTAAAAAAATAACAGCTGATACATATATACATATATATGTATATATGCGATTTACTGTAACATTTTAAACATAAGTCTTGACGGGTGGTATTTGTACATCTTATTGAAGTACTCCTTGGCTCCGCCTTCACATCTGTTTGTTGGGCATGCGCGGCACATCAGGCTGTTCATAGTATCATATCTCCACGCCCGGCACTGTGGGGGTATAAATCTTTCAGCACACTCTGATAAAGGTTGACACATTGGCAACCTCATTTTCTGTTGTCCTCTTCTGCCCATTCGTCTGCCATTGTTACCCATCATGCCATTCTGCATCATTCCCATTTCACTCATCTCTGTGTTTATAATAGTTACCCCGCTAGATGTAGCACCCATATTTCCATTCATCCCTCCATTTCCCATTCTCGCATTCATCAGCATCTGCATACCACCCGGCAAGTCCATCATAGATTCGATATATTCTGGATTCATGTGGGCTACATTAATTTGTCCACCATTTGTGTTCATTCCAGTCTGACCATTATTCATGTTGTTATCATAATACATTCCAGTGTGACCATTAATCATGTTGTTATTATTCATTCCCATCCGACGATTATTCATGTTGTTATTGGCATTCATATTGTTTTGACCCATATTCATTCCAGTCTTGCCTTTATTCATATTATTATTGTTGTTCTTTAATGCCATTTCATTCATGTATTTGATTCGTTTAATGGCAGATAAACGCTGTTCATTCCGTTTTGCGTTTTGTGGTGTCCTTGGTATAAATCCAAGTCCATCTGCTCTTCGCGGTTGACCTGAAATAAAAATGACAAGACTAAATTAAATATAAGTTAATTGCATATGTACAGCATTTTATTGTTTCATTAGAAAAAAAATCATGAGGATATTTGCTAACATCAAGGAGGTTGTATGACCTCCTTGCTTACATTTACGTTTGATGTCTGGTGGATAGTTGTCCAATTTTCAATCACACCACATCTTCTTATTTTATAATGAGGGGAGTCGAAACAGTTTCAGGACAGACAGCTGTTTACAGGATAATAAACGTTCAATA
Organism: Mytilus coruscus; assembly: GCA_017311375.1. Lineage (NCBI taxonomy): Eukaryota > Metazoa > Mollusca > Bivalvia > Mytilida > Mytilidae > Mytilus > Mytilus coruscus. The sequence continues at coordinate 82,232,788 of CM029604.1, forward strand.
ACCCGATTGAACATCATTAATCTTGTGTATGATGCATGCACAAAATATCACAGAGAATGAGTGACAAAAAAATGTTTTGGCGTTTTTAAATGACATAGAGGACATTATATTAATTTTTTGTCATTATTGATCCTAAATATTTTCTCTACAATTGACATTTTTATAGTTATCTTCCAACAAAACAGGCGACAATTGGTTAAAATAACATTTTCAAGAACAACTTTTAATAGTTTACTCTACAAAAACCATGGTAACAAATACTTATGTGGATATGTCAAAATTCACAGTGAATGCCAACTCGTATAAAAACTAGAAAAATGACAATGAAAAAACCTTGTAAAACTGCACAAAAAAGGTCAAAACATATTTTGGCACGATGAATGAAACAAAACTCTTGGACATTTAACTTATAATAACTTCATGTTTAAATTTCCTTGATGTACATTGCTCATAGCTTTTAAATAAAACTAATTTGTCTATTTACTGCCAAATATACCAGCTTCATAAAATCTAAAACTTGTGAGAAAATTTCACCGAAATGAAGCAAACATCATTCAATCAATCAATCAATCAATCAATCAATCAATCAATCAACGAAAAAATGTCAAATCGAGCACGGTTACCTCTGTATTTTTTCTATGATTTTTCAAAGATCTCATTGCGATTTACAATATATCTTAAATCTCAAAAATTACAATACTTTATAAAACTGTATCAATTCAGAGATGAAAAAGATCAATAATTTTGAGGATCTGGAAACTGTCTTATATTTGTCCAAAACGTTTAACCGATGAAAGAAAAGCCCCATGTTCAGCAAACGTTTGCAACAAGTCACGGCAAATAAAGAGTTATTAGCGGGATGCATTTGTTATTTAATTATTTGCAGTGGTATTAATGGGGTTTACACAACTTGGGTAGCGCCTCGTCCAAAACACTTTTTTTTAATGAACCCAATGTATCACCGTAAATCCCCTGTACTTCACTACATATGTAGAATAATACATCATTTTTTGCTATCCTATAAAATTCACATATGATTCAGTCCAAACAAATATGTCAAGCTTTTCATAACAAAATTGCCAGCAGTTTTTACAAAATGAAAGAAAGAAGAGACACCATGTAATTTAATTTGCCTTAGGCCATGGTATCAACAACAATAAATACTAACGAGGTCCCTGACTTAGTACAGGTATATCAACATATGTTGAAATTATAGTAGTTATTTAGATCAAGACCCTCCCTTTTATAATCTTGATCAGTGGAATGACAAAAGGTACTAAGGGAATATGTACAGTCTAAAGCAAAAATACACGATAGGCAACAAAACAGGAACAATTGAAAATAAGAGCAAGACAGCTATAATACTACTTAAAGAAAGTTTTGCAACACTTCCATTGAGATAAATGTGGGTCAAGCTTTTTGGGCTCACACCTTTGTAGAAAATGCTCAAAATGATATGTTATGAACAGCACTGTTGAATTGTTTAAAGAAGAAAAAAAAAAGATAAATATTTTGTTGGTAAAAAAGTGCTCTTCCCAATCTGTTTCCATTTTTTTTGTGAGGGAAATGTTAGTTACTGTTTATATGTAAACCATAATGCCATCAGATTCTCCACTGTTTATATGTAAACAATAATGCCATCAGATTCTCAACTGTTTATATGTAAACAATAATGCCATCAGATTCTCCACTGTTTATATGTAAACAATAATGCCATCAGATTCTCCACTGTTTATATGTAAACAATAATGCCATCAGATTCTCCACTGTTTATATGTAAACAATAATGCCATCAGATTCTCCACTGCTTATATGTAAACAATAATGCCATCAGATTCTCCACTGTTTATATGTAAACAATAACGCCATCAGATTCTCCACTTCATCAATTAGGTGCGTTGTATGAGGTCTTTTTTAACTAGCCCATGTGCAAAAAATTGTCAAAAATTGGGACTTTCAATTTTGACCCCTTTCCTCAAAGTTTGAGAACAGTGTAGCCGTCAGAAATTTTACCAACATAGCTGTAGTACTTTTGGATACACAATCGATTGAAAATTAAGAAAACACAGGCTTCAAAGGTAAATCGAGATTCTGTTATAATTTGTTTTCAGTCAGAAGTTCTGTTGCTAAACGTTTTTTGAGTAGAACATGATAATGAACCTTATGATACATGATTTTTTTCTTATTAGTTACTGTTGGGTTTGAACTAGCTGTCAGTAACTGCGAGTACTCTCAGATCTGTACTTTGTGTCTTTTCTTGTGAGGATGTACGGCCTTCACCAATGAGCAAAACCCCTACCACATAGTCGGCTATAAAAGGCACCGAAATGACAAATGTAAAACAATTCAAACGAGAAAACTAACGGCCTGATTTATGTACAAAACAATGAAAGAAAAACAAATATGATATACAACAACAAACGACATCCACTGAATTACATGTATACAGGCTCCTGACTTTGGACAGGAACATACAGAATGTGGCAGGGTTAAACTAGTTTGTTGGCGCCAAACCCTCCCATTAACATGGGACAGTGGTGTAACAGTTAAACATCAGAAACAACTATAAAAATCAGTTGAAAAGGGCTTAACTCATCAAATCGATAAAAAAAACAGAAAAAAATCTAAGAAAAACACAGACCGGACGTGGCATGTTATTTATACTTTCCCACAACAAAAACAAAAACAAAACACAAAAGTACATATCTGAGTTTACTCGGTTTACACCCACTTCATTTGAACTTTGGTGGATAGTTGTCTCATTGGCAATCATTCAACATCTCCATTTTTTTTATACTTAACTAAAATCTGAAATACTTACAAATTATTCAGATATAACATAGCTTTGTATTTCTAATTTATAAATTTGGAAAGAATTTTGACAATATGACGGTGTTGTATATAATAGTTTTCTCTACTACAAGATTTGAATTCAAATATTTTTAAAGAAGTTGTAAAACAAAACGACCACTAAACGAAACTTTTTTGTTTTGAAATAAGAAAAGAGACTTTATAGACAATTAAGACGATAAAGATTAAATATTCATGATCTAAACATGTTAAATATTCATGATCTTCTCAAAGATCGACTGCTTCTGACTTGCTGATCGGGGTGACACAGCGTGCCAGGGGACTTCAAAGTAGAAATAGGCGACAATTTGTTTCTCACAATCGCATTTTCCAACATATAAGCAATATAATATTAAATTCCTAAATGACCAAATGAACATTTTCATTGTATTAACCGATTATTCTCTGATGATACAAACAAGAAATGTATTCCGTTGACCATACCATATTCGTCCTTAATATTTTTTATACGTAGAATGGGGAATCCCCATGACCCAAGCCAGTTCCAAAACATTAAAGAACCTAAAACAAGATTTAGGAAGCAATGATCTAATCTATTTTGTATTTTAAATGAAATATATCACAAACGTATTATATACCTTTAAAATTACACATTGGTTAGATAAAGCTACAATATACTATGTCTGTGCTGGGTCCTTTCTGCTAAGATTGAAAGTCATTTTTTTAATGAATAAATGACATTGTAAAGTAGGATTTACATCAACGAGAAAGCAACACACATCAACATAATTAAAAAACCAGAAAACAACATCTAAATGTCACATACAGTTGTCAATAAAAGACATCTAGAGGTCATATACAGTCGTCAACAAAAGACATCTAGAGGTCAACATACAGTCTTCAACAAAAGACATCTAGAGGTCTATATACAGTCTTCAACAAAAGACATCTGGAGGTCAACATACAGTCTTCAACAAAAGACATCTGGAGGTCAACATACAGTCTTCAACAAAATACAGTTAGAGATCAACATACAGTCTTCAACAAAAGACATCTAGAAGTCAACATACAGTCTTCAACAAAAGACATATAGAGGTCAACATACAGTCTTCAACAAAAGACATCTAGAGGTCACATACAGTCTTCAAAAAAAGACATCTAGAAGTCAACATACAGTCTTCAACAAAAGACATCTAGAGGTCAACATACAGTCTTCAACAAAAGACATCTAGAGGTCACATACAGTCTACAACAAAAGACATCTAGAAGTCAACAAACAGTCTTCAACAAAATCTGACTAGATATCAAAATACAGTCCTCAATTATTAGGAGGTAGGATTTACTATATATCGAGTTCAAAACCGCTATAATGAGTGTACACAAGTACGTGATTAGCTTAACAGAGTCGATAAAAGATCTGCCATCAACACCAGTTTCTTTAAAGACCAAAACACCTTATAAACACAAAGACAGCCTTGACTTGGAACAGATATAGATATGTTCTTTTGCTTTTCCCGATGATACGTTCTATTTGGCATTTTTGGGATTTTACGTACATTTATGCATATATATATATATATATATATATATATATATATATATATATATATATAACCAGTCTAAAAGGTACAACATCACCAAAAATGACAATAAACGAACAAATGTAACTATAAATATTTCCGATAACAGATATCCTTCATCAGTATGAGCACGATGTAAAATATAGATTTCAATCTTGATTTCTATACAATAAAAATGAAGGATATCTTTTCCGAAATATTGTATAGAAATCAAGATTGATATAGTTTAATAGTCAGAATAGTTTGATCTGATTCATTTTACTATAACTACATAAAGTTGGAGTAAAAGTTTAACATATTTATTGATGTTCGATAAATTGTATGAATTTCTTTAAATTAATTTGTATGATTTCAAGATTGTTATTTAGATTTGTTTTAAATCTTTTTCGTCTCTCTCATTGAGTCCACCAGGTTCAAGAGTTCGTAACTGGTGCATCCAAAGTCCTCTCTTTTTGTCTTCCTTGTGTATCCCAATTTTGGTTTTCTCAATGATTTGAAATGTGACGTTTTCAAAATCATGCCCTGCTCTTAAAAGATGTCTTGTGATTGGGCAGTTTCTTTCTTTTGTATAAAATGACCGATGGTTATTTAGTCGGATGTTAAATGATGTTTCTGTTTCGCCAACATATTGCAACTTGCAAGTTCCACACGTTAGAACATAAATACAATTTTGCGTTTTGCAATTTGATGTTATAAATATGTTTTATGTTTTCTTTGTGACTGTGCTGACGAATTGGGTTTCGATGTTGGCGACTTTGCAGCACTTACAATTGCCCTTCCGCATGGTTTATAACCTTCTATTGTCGATATCTCCTGTTTAGATAATTTGGATGTTACTAGAATATCTTTGAGGTTTTTGGGTCTACGGTAAGCCATGACGGGAGGTGATGGAAAAATCTCTTTTAAGGAAGGATCATTTTCAATAAGACGCCAGTGTTTGTGGACAACAGATGAAAGATTTGTCAGGTCAGGATGAAAGCTGACAACAAATGGAATTTTATTTGTCTGGACCGTCTTCTCTTTGTATTCAAGTAGGTTTGTTCGGTCTTTTTCTTTTGCTTTACCGAAAGCTTCTGAAATATTTTTGTTCTTATAACCTCTTGATTTAAGTTGCTGTCTGAACTGTCCTAACCGGTGGTTTAGTTTTGATTCCGATGAACAAATCTGTTTTAACTTGATGGCTTGGCTGTACGGGATGCTCCGGGAACAGTGTTTTGGGTGACAACTCTTCGGAGAGAGAAATTGGTGTTTATCAGTTTTTTTGGTTTGACGGTCGGTTGTCATGACTCCAGATACTATCGGTCTTGCCGGTCGTTTTTACTTGCTCCCAAAACTTCATAAAGAAGGGATTCCGGGAAGACCGAAAGTCTCTGCCAATGTCCATCCAACCGAAAAAAAATCTGAATTCGTGGATTACCATCTTAGACCACATGTTAGAACAATGCCATCCTACATTCAAGATACAACAGATTATTTGAAGAAAATGGATTCATTAAATCCCCTACCATACAACACAAAGCAAAAGAAAAAAAGACCGAACAAACCTACTTGAATACAAAGAGAAGACGGTCCAGACAAATAAAATTCCATTTGTTGTCAGCTTTCATCCTGACCTGACAAATCTTTCATCTGTTGTCCACAAACACTGGCGTCTTATTGAAAATGATCCTTCCTTAAAAGAGATTTTTCCATCACCTCCCGTCATGGCTTACCGTAGACCCAAAAACCTCAGAGATATTCTAGTAACATCCAAATTATCTTAACAGGAGGTATCGACAATAGGAGGTTATAAACCATGCGGAAGGGGCAATTGTAAGTGCTGCAAAGTCGCCAACATCGAAACCCAATTCGTCAGCACAGTCACAAAGAAAAAATACAACATATTTATAACATCAAATTGCAAAACGCAAAATTGTATTTATGTTCTAACGTGTGGAACTTGCAAGTTGCAATATGTTGGTGAAACAGAAACATCATTTAACATCCGACTAAATAACCATCGGTCATTTTATACAAAAGAAAGAAACTTCCCAATCACAAGACATCTTTTAAGAGCAGGGCATGATTTTGAAAACGTCACATTTCAAATCATTGAGAAAGACCAAAATTGGGATACATAAGGAAGACAAAAAGAGAGGATTTTGGATGCACCAGTTACGAACTCTTGAACCTGATGGACTCAATGAGAGAGACGAAAAAGATTTAAAACAAATCTAAATAACAATCTTGAAATCATACAAATTAATTTATAGAAATTCATACAATTTATCGGACATCAATAAATATGTTAAACTTTACTCCAACTTTATGTAGTTGTAGCTAAAACATATTTTTTATAGAACATCAATAAATATGTTAAACTTTTACTAAAATTCTATGTAGTTTGAGCTACAAAAATATTTTTTGTCATGCATCCGATTTCACCTTGAGAGATGCACACGCCTGATGAAGCTAATTTGTTTAGCGAAATATTGCGTATTTCTATTTAAAATCTAATAGAACTTTTAATGCATTAATTAGCGTGTTTAAGTTATATTCTTAGACAGTTATATAATTTTAATTCAGTAACTGTATCAGTTTATTTTCACAAACTGATCCACGCCTAAATAGATTGAATGTTGATTGTTGCTATTTTTAGACATTATATATATATATCTTTTTTTTTTCGATATTCAGATGAATTTTAACAATTTTTAAGTGTATACAAAATTATATACAAATCCGAAATACTGGCCAATTACGTATAATTTGCCTGAATGATATATGTAACCTATGCTCTAATCTTTCACCTAAATGATATTCTTTCAAAGATAAAGCAAATACACACGTGTGTATTGAATGCACTTATATATCGCCAAAATATTGAATTAATTAACTTTGTATGGCCTTTCCTGTCATACTAATGTTATGAACTAAAGTGCGTTGTTGTTCGGTAGTACGACCAACGTAATTTTCTTGTGGCTGTTCAATAAAAAAAAAGTAGACCAAAAAGAAAACATTTTTCCGAATAACAGAAATACATTCCCCCAATTAGTGTTATCTGTAATGTCCCAAACAAAAAATCAATTAAATGAAACTAACTTCTCAAATTTTTCTACATGGGATACATGTTCGGTAATGGAGAACTTTCTGCACTTAACCAGCATAAGTATTGTCCTTACAATCGGCAGACACAAAGTGAGCAAATTTATTACTTTACTCAAATATGATGAATATGGTTTGAAAGAACAAATGTCTGTATCATGTGTTAGATGATATGTACATTTTATGTAGTTTTGTTTCACGTTATTAATTTTGAAACAAAGTCAATAATTTGACGATAACAGTTCTGGCAGCAGGAACATGTGCTAGACAATTGCATTGTAGCATGTCAGCCTAGACCTCTCGGCCAAGTAAAACGTTTTAGTCTGTTGATGTCTTTTTGAACAGATATATCATGTTAAGGAGGGGTATTTGCGAAAAATACCAGTCGAGAGAATGTTAAATTTCGCGAGCCGTAAGGCGAGGGAAATTCATTCTCAAGACTGGTATTTTTCGCAAATACCCCTCAAGAACATGCTATATCTGTTTAATTACACGAATGTTAACGTTCTAAAACGCATTGATGATCGTGACGATACAAGCGTCCAGTCGGATAGAGTATTGTTTGGCAAATACCACGACAGAGAGGGTAAAAAAGGCATATCCTTTTTGCATATACCCCGGCGGCGTTAAAAAATGAACGATATTCATTTGATAACAGTAAATTGGTGAAAAATACACTGGCTATCAACCAATCAAAACCCAGGATTCTTACATAAGGTGTAATTAGAACTGATATATCATGTTATGAAGGGGTATTTGCGAAAAATACCCCTCCATAACATGATATATCTGTTTAATTACACCGAATAGATTTGGATTGAAACTAATTCATTAACATGTTCATGCATAAAATTGAGGATAAGATAATATTATCATAGAACCGCGGGAATTATACATGTACTAGTACGCGTGAGATCGCTTTTTTATGTAACGTCATATCCGAAAAAATTTTGGCGGGACAATGCTCGAGAGGGTAAAAGAGGAATATCCAAAATGGCAAATACCATGTTATTTGAGGCAAATTCACCGGCAGTGGTGAAAAACAGGCAATTTCGTTTGAAATGAGGAAAAAATATTAGAATTTGCGAAAAATACACTGGCTATCAACCAATCAAAATCTGGCTTTCTTATATAAGGTGTAATTACATGTAATATACTTCAACTCTTGTTATCTCAAACTCTTGTATCTAGAAAAAAATCATAATTTATTATCTCAAAGAAAAATGTTTACCCAATTGAAAAATTTGCATTACAGTTACTCCTGATATCTCAAATTTTCTGTTATCTCAAGTTTTTTTTTGTGTCAGTCCGATCAACTTTCAGATTAAGAGAGTCGACCAATACCAGTATATCTAAAATTATATAGGACTGTTTAAACTTTATGAAACTGGAAATCTGTGTTGTCTCATTGTCAAAAAGAATGTTGCCTTACGACATAAGGTCTAAAAGAATGTTTCTAAAAGTTTTATGTAAATATTCGTTGGGCAATTATACTTTTTAAATGTATTTTTTAGTTTTACTCACCATATATGCATGCTAATTGTATCAAAACAAACAAAGATATCCACAATCCCAAAGAATTATTCATATTAATTCATAAATTTAACGTTCAGTCCATTTAAGAAAATTAAGAACGCCTTAATGCGTAGTACCGGGAAAGCATGCAAAAAATCTAATGTGGATGATAATAATTAATTACCACAAAATATGTAAATTAGGACAATATTTAATGTGAAATGCACGCTGATAACTTCATCTATTTTATTAATAACGAAAACGTATTACGCCAGAAATAGCAAAATTGTTATGTATATTTGAAAAATTATAGTTCTTATGTTTATTGCGAACAAATATCACGGGAAGAAAGATTTTTAAAAATAAGGGTGTTGTTATTTTATTTTTCCTTAATGAGCTGCTTTACGTAAAGTATTTTAAAATTCAAAGCATGCAGATTAAACATAAGTTGAAACGGTTTGCTTTAATTAACTTATTTATTTTTAAGTATTCGTGACAATAAACAAGTGACACATTATAACATTAAATATGTCATAAATGTGCGAGCTTAATGTTGACATTTATAAAAACGTAGCTAAAAACAAACATGTAGTTATTTCAGATATTTTAAGATGAAAATTTACTTTAAATATTTTCTTGATTTCGTGTTCTTCGATATACGCATGTACAGTAACTGTACCTGTTTTGTAGATTCACCCTTTATAAGGACCAATCCTACTAGGATTAAATTACGTTTAATTCAACTATGTTTAAGAATTGAATTCTTCCTTTTGTAATTGTTTTGGGGTGTAAAAGCGTTGACCGAAACATATTTCCTATGAAGTGCGGAATCGCTTCTTACTAAACATGTGCGCACGATCGATCAACGATTTTACCACACTTTAAACTTACAAAAAGAAGCATTCAATTCGTATAACTAGAGTCTTATGCTTTGAGTTATATAGATATAGGAAGATGTGGTATAAGTGCCAATGAGACAACTCTCCATCCAAATAACAATTTATAAAAGTAAACCATTATAGGTCAAGGCACGGCCTTCAACACGGAGCATTGGCTCACACCGAACAGCAAGGCCCCCAAAATTACTAGTGTAAAACCATTCAAACGGGAAAACCAACGGTCTAATCTATATAAAAACGAAAGACGAGAAACACGTATGAACTACATAAACAGACGACAACTACTGTACATCAGATTCCTGACTTAGAACAGGTGCAAACATTTGCAGCTGGATTATACGTTTTAATGGTACCAAACCTTCTCCCTTTTCTGAAACAATAGTATAACATCACAACATAGAAAGACACACTATAAATATCAATTGGAAGGCTTAACTCAGTCAAAAAACGTAAATTAACACACTATGAACGAATAAATTTGATCTGTGATACCTGAATGCAAACATATAGTCAATAAAAAATTATAAGGGATAAATAAGTAAGGTCAAAAGTAAATAAACAGGTTTAAACAAAGATAAAGTATGATACCACTGTGAAATGTTAAACAATTTTTAGAAAAATCACTTTTGAAAAATCCTGCGTCATATTATACACAGGTAAATGAAAATAATTTTGTTGTTAAGTATACTTCTTCTTCTGTGCGTATGAAATCTTCCGTTTAGGAATACCAAGAAATTTCTTTAATATCAATAAAACTAATCTAACACTTGGTACATATGGGGTGAATAACAATAATAATATACATGTTTTCGTTTGTTTTCCTTTGCATTGTTGTGATATTGTCACGGGAAACTCGTGCTGTCTTAAATGGGAATAAAACATAATTTTGGAATGCATTGCGATCGTTTCCTGCCAATCAAGATAACGGACTCTTGTGACACATACATGTAATGTTAATGTATGTATACATTATATAACAAACAAGGTCAACTAGATATCATTGAGATGGGAGCCATCTCTGTGGGCCCCGCTGTGAATAATGTGTGGTAAAAAATTTGTATCTTTATCATTGGACATGGGGTTGTCAACTGAAACCAAAGTTTGTGACCTTGACTTTGACCTAGAAAGTTTTACATAAATTATGACACACTCACTGGTGTTGGTTTATATACATGTCAAGTATAAACTTTGAGATCATAACGGTTCTCAAGATATTGAGCGGACACGATCTTTACCATAGGACATGGGGTTGTCAACTAAAACGAAAGTTTTGACCTTGACCTTTGACCTAGGAAGTTGTACATACATTATGACACACCCTCTGGTGCTGGTTAATATACATGTCAAGTATAAACTTTGAAATCATAACGGTTCTCTAGATATAGAGCGGACACAATCTGTTACGGACGGACAGACAGACGAACAGACAGACAGACGGACGGACGGACAGACTGATCACTATAGGGCGTCCGCCATTCGGCGGGGTCCTAATGAAAACATGTACAGTAACACCATAAACCAAGAAATTCTTACTTTCATCAAATCACTGGCGGATTAATTTCAGTCTAAGGTAAACAAAATCACTGAAGTTCAAATATACAGTCTTACATTAACATAAGGCTTGTGCGTTGTTTTAATCAGACCATAACATAATTGTCTTGTTATCCTCTTAGTGTCCCTTATATTATGCTAGATGTTCGATGTTCACTATTTGCTTAACCTTTTCTGATGATGAGTACTTTAGTATTAAATTTTTACTGGATTGGAAACAATTTGGAATCAACTTCCCATTCCTATGTAGCAAAATGTCAGCAGCACCTGCATTTGGAGTTTATATCCCTCAACTCATACGTAACTAGAGAGCTTGTTGCCATCACAGAAACTTTTGGACAGAACCAAACTGCTGACTCAAACAGTGGTTTGTTGTCCAAATATTCAGAGGTAATCCCTTTGTGAGTTTTATGGTCGTCATCACGAGCTGATTGAACGTTGATAAGAATATTGCCAGCGAATTGATAGACATGGTCTGCTATATTTCCCAGAAGACTGTGAAAAATGTCCAAATCGCCATCCTTTGGTAACAATATTTACGACACCTTAAATCAATCGGTAGCCAGAAATTTGAAGAAAAAAGCCGAAAATTAAATAGATTGTCACTGAATGCAGAAATAAATTGAACATCAAATTGGGGAATTAAAAACTGAATTGACAGACATGAACCAATGACAACCACTGAATTACAGGCTCCTGACTTGGGACAGACACATAAAAAATGTTATAAGCTTATCGTTCAAAAAGATGAAATAAAACATATAGACCCTTCCGGCATTTTCTTCACTCTCAATAAAAAAATAATTAACGAATGATTTACAACAAAAAAATACCGTTGTGGTAAGTAGAGATGATATAAAGTCAAGCATTGTCAAGCCATTAATCTACTTGTAATATTCATATACGAGAATTACTTCTTTTAAGACGATTCCTTTACATTTTACGTTCTTTTGTCTGTCGGTGTTGTTGTCACTTGTACGTGTGGGCAGTTTTTGAAAAGGTCTATTAGTCTGTCTCACAATTCTATCAAAAATATCCTTAGCAAAATTATTTCCAATTTAACATTCGATTGATTCACCGATTAATGATTACTTAACATCAAAAGGCAAACATTGTACTTTCTTATTGGAGACGAAGACTAATTTACAATGAATAAATACCATTAGGTAGTCTGACCGTGATAAAGGCCGGGAAGTTTGGATTACCAATATAAAATGAGGATATGTCGGATACGGACAGATGTTTGGTTTTACAACAAGCCATCCACGAATCCATCAGAGAGATGTTGCAACGTTTCTCAAACTTCCAGAGAAAGTGAAACTCTCCTTACACAAGGCATCGGAATTAACGTCACCATAATGTGCAGTCGGACATGGATTAAAATTTATATATCCCTTACAGCCAAACGGATGCCCTACTTCAGCAAGTATTTTAATTTCGGACGGGAAATGTCCAGGTATGACCAATAGATCTACAGTCTATTCAACCCGTTGGGTTCTTGATATTTAAGCGTTGTTAAATGTGATTCTCTCTATTTTGCAGTACCTTAGATTCTAGCACAAAGTGTACAATATCTTCCTTAGCTAGTCCATATGATGCGCAAGCGTCGTTTTCCAAGTTCTTGTTTAATTTGGTCCTCTCTACTTGTGAGATATAAATTTTAGTAATAAGCTTTGCATTTATCTCAGCCTTTTTAACTTCGTAATTGTTGTTTAAAACAAGCTTCCATATTTGATGTGGATTCTTAAATGGCCTTGACTTGATATTAACGATTTTTATCTATTATTGCAGATTTTTTTCATAGATTTAACCACGTTTCTGTTCAATATTGTTGAATGGCACATTTTGTTCGTAGTTGGAGTAAGTAATTATTAAAGCCTGAGCTTTTTTGGAAGTCCATATTCAAAAGCAGATTTTCAAAACCAAGGAGACTTCAAGAATCATAAGTCAATAAAACAGCCACACCATGATCACACATAAGAATGACGAAAAGAACAAGCAAGAATAAAAAAAAAAAAACAAATTCATAGAAAACTAAAAAATAGGACAAAACGAACCCCACTAAAATCCTAAATTGAACTCCGGTTCTGTTCCACATGTGCCACCTGTCGTTTTCTCATGCAAGTAAAATTCCGGTCAACATTCACTTCCGGTAATGTCACAATTGACAAAAACAGGGCGGGATTGTGGTTACGATAAGTGGAAAATATCCGTGATCATCTGCAGCACAGCTATTCCATTACAAGCAATAAAACCTTCGAAGGGACGACTTCAGTTTTGATACTTGATACCTTTTCATGCAGTAGCTTCCTTGGAAGCAGTAACCCTCTATCAAAGAAATCATTATATGAAACACAAGCCCTAGAATATCGCGTCAAATGATAGATATGTAGTCCATGTGCAGGCGCTGCTGGAATATTACTACACATAAATGGAAGTTCAGAGTACGGAAATTGAATTGTTTATTTGTCTTAAAATGCAGGTCTTAGCCAACCCTCACTGTCGATTTCTATATGTTGGTAAAAAAAAAAAAAAAAAAAAAACACGATTAGTTGCGTCCAAAATGTTTTTCTTGATTTACCTACACCAGGAACAATCAAAACCAATGGCGTTTTTTTCATAATGTGAGGAGCTATATGACAAAAAAATAGGGACCCGAAATGAAGACTAGTAGCCAAATCTAAATCAGTTTCATATTTGTTTGGCTTGAATGATGCAAAATCGTCATTTATCATTTTCTGTACATTGTCTAGTAAAGACGTCATTTTCATTGTTTGGTAGCATAGCAATATCATCAGCGTGTGGTGGTCCACACTATTGATGTTTCCTGTTCTTCCGCCTAGGTAACTTTGCTTCCTAGTCATAACATATAACTTGTGTAAATTCATCTAAAAGACTGTTAATCTATTTTGCCTTCACAGGAAAACATTTGTGTAAGTATTCCATAATAATTAGATATAAGAAGATGTGGTATGATAACTACAATTCTAATGCAATTTGTATGTAACAATTTTTCATTGGCTTAAAGTTGCCGTCAAATCCACAGTTGACCAGGCGTAACTAAGGAGGGACCCGCCATTTTGAATTGATTGAATCAACAAATGTTCAATTACTTCTATATAATCGAAAATAAAACAACACCTACCTCGAATTCGCCGTTTTAATGTAATTCTATCCGAATTTGAATCGTACAGGTAACGTAATAATCTCCAGTTTGTAAGTTTTCATTTGTATGACGTCATGTTTAGCCATGACGTCTTTGCATAAATCATTCATAAAGTTTCGCGGATTTTTTATTTGTCAAATTTAGACATTTTTCAGGTTTTATCGTATTATTTCTTTTGTAATGCATTAGAATCGGAATAACAGTACTGTAGTTGAAGAGTTGCCACCGTCAATTTTGATTTGACGGTCGCAAATCTCCGTTTTACTGTCTCGCTACGCGTCGCCAGTAAAACTGCATTTGCGACCGTCAAATCTACAATTGACGGTGGCAACTCTTCAACTACAGTACTGTTATTCTAAATTGCTTATATCCACGTTCTTTGGTTTCTGGTGGATAGTTATCTCATTGGCAATCTTACATCCTTCCATAATGACGGAGAATAGATATTGACAAGTTCAAATTCAGCATGTTATCCATTTAATCCTAAAAGAGAGATTATCGTTTTATCCAAAATGAAGACGTGTTTTTTTTTCTTGTCAAGCTGCTCCACTACCACCACCTCCACTTAACCATCATATTTGATGCGACAGGAATCAGTACCTCAACCACCTCGTCTAAAAACAATTATTATACAATTATAGCCTTTGTATGAGGTCGATACGAGGTTATATCGACCTAAGCAAAGCATATGGACTGAAGACGAAGTCAGAGGTCGAAATGCTTCTCTAGGTCGATATAGCATCGTATTGATCTCAACCAAAGGTTACAATTGTTATATTATTAATCAACAACTATTGCATGAACAATGTAAAATTGGGATTTCTAGAATGTTTTTTTAGTAACATGATGTATGCCCTGTACAATATGCTGTTTTTGATCTACGAAAAGCTAAACACAACAGTATTGACGTGCAAACTGAGTAAATACAAATGTACATGTGATCAAGTTTTAACGAATCACAAATCCTTAAAAATATTTGATTGATAATATTGAACGATATCAAGGAAACTGAACCACAATCTCGAACGCCAGACGTAATACACCAAAGTAATAACCTATTGCTTTAGTTGGAAACCCGGAAAACAATTCAAATATCATTGCTTGGGAAATCTGATACAGAAATGTTACATTCAGCGTGACCATTTGCTGCAAACATCAACGTTAATGGGTTTCTGTTTGATAGTTGTCTCATCGGCAATCATATCGTATCTCGTTATTTTAACATAAACACATCAACGAATGATGGTCGCAGTTTCCGAAAGCAAGCTTATAGGAGTATAATTATATTAAATTTTCTTTTTCCAATCGGTACTTGTTGGTATGTAGGCCAGGAAGGAACCTAGCTGGAAGCGGCTGAAAAGTAGAAGAAAAAAAAAAGAGGTGTCGGCGAATGGCGGAAGTACACTTCAATATCTTTTGATTTTTCTCTTAATGCCTGTGAGGCCTCTCCGATGGTAAGTATGGAACAGTCGGCTCTGTAGGGTGGAAGTCCTCAGCCGAGCTGAGCAGTTTAAACATCTCTGATTCGGTTATGGTCATTTTGAACATTGTATTTTAATCCCATCATTCTGCTTAATACAAGGAATTTGTGATAATTAAATAACAAAATGACTGCATAAAAATTATATAAATTAAGATGTTTTAACGGTACATTTTAGATCAAATGTGGCATCTAACACCTGCACGAAGAACTTCGTATTTGTCATTAGCGCAATCACCTGGTCCCCATGGACCTAACCACCTAGCCCTGGTGTCGGGATCACGCCCGTAGAAACAATCTCCTAGATGTGAAACTCCTCTTGGACAGTAAAGTAGTTGTATACTATTCTCCATTTCTGGATCATTTTGAGAAGACAATTCATATGACAAGTGTGTTGCAGTTCCATTGCTGAAACTAGTAAATTTCTAATTTTATTTCTATAAAAGATATAGCTGTATGAATTTAACGTTGAATATATACATTGAAAATCTTAATAAACTCATTGAAGATTTATTAACCTTTGTAGTTATATATTCGCCAAAATGATTTTCTCTTGAAGAAGAAAGAAGAACTATTCATACACATTCTCAACTCGAAATTAAATAATAAATGATATTTTAAATAACATTTTAAAGACTTTACTCAAATTTTAAAATGAGATTAGTAGTCTCACTTGTATTTGTTAACGTCATACTATTGTTGACGTCAATCAATTGTTTTGTATAACATTTATGTATACAAGTCACATTACCTGAGGATCTGTTAAAGCAGTGAAAGCACTAGTAAAATTGATGAATTGAAACCGTTATTATCTTTTATTAATTTTCTTATATATAATATATAGAGAGAGAGAGAGAGAGAGAGAGAGAGAGAGAGAGAGAGAGAGAGAGAGAGAGAGAGAGGTCTATATAAATCATTGTCTCTAATTTTTCAAAGAAATCGACATAGTTTAAACGCGGACCGCGAAGAGGACCCCAAAATGAAAGAAATATCCACATTACCGCTTGCTCAATATGGAAGCGGGGTAACAGGAGACTTTATTTGTACAAGTACAAATAAAGCAAAAATTTATTTGTGTACCTGTTATTTGTACAATAGTTAGCTGATTGCAGGATAAATATATATATATATATATAAACAAGTCTAAATTGAAAACAACGTTCAAACCTATGATTGCGCTGGATAAAAACCGGAATTTTTATACGTGTAATAATAATAATAATAAATTCTTTATTTAACGAAGGTAACTCATTTAACATACAATTGTTAATCTCACACAAGGCTTTCACACATTTAAATGAACAATTCATATAACAATCAATGCATATAACACAATAAACAATAGAGATGTACACAATTACAAATGTATATACACAAGCATGAAAACAGACTGTAGAACTAGCATGGCAAGAATGTCCTAAAAAAAAAAAGTTTGTCTACTCATTTTGTTTTGTGATAAAGAGATTAGCACATTTCATCTTAAAGCTTTCTATATGTCTTAAATCCTTTATATTATTTGGCAAACTATTCCAAATGATTAGACCAGAATATTGAAAAGTCTTTTTGAAGTATTCAGACTTTGGCCTTGGTATATGAAGATGTCCAGATGTTGTTGACCTAAGAGAATAACTATATAGATCACTGCACGCAGTAAATTTACTTGTAAGATAATCTGGCGCGAGTCCATTCATACATTTAAACATTAAAATGGCTTGAAAATATTTTATCCGCGTAAAAATGGTCATCCAATTAAGTTCTTTAAACATTGACATTGATGGATAATCAAAAGGCTTATTCAAAATTAATCTTGCTGTGCGCTTTTGTAGTTTATGAATCCGCTCAATGTTGCAATTTGCGGTAAAACCCCATATGGTGCAACAATAATCAATTATTGATAATATATAACTGTTATGAAAAGGATAAGACCTTTGCGAGGCAAGTATCGTTTTAATCTATTTAGCAGGTATAATCTGCTTGAAAAATTTCACATACTTTATCTATGTGAATTGACCATGATAGATTTTATCAATATGGATACCAAGAAGTTTTTCTACTTCCACATTGTCAAATGAAGTTTGATTTTGCGATAATACACACAAGACATCATTACAATTCTCAAGTTTTCTCTCAGATCCCATACATTTGGACTTCTTGTTATTTATTATCATATTGTTTTAGCACACCATTCAATTACGTTTTCAAAGTCTTTATTTAAACAAGAGTTTAAGTTTGAAATAAATTTGGACGATATATGCAAAGTTGTGTCATCAGCATATAATTTAGACTCTGTGTGTTCTAATGTAAACGGGAGATCATTTATATAGATTAAGAATAATAAAGGTCCTAATATGGAACCTTGTGGGACCCCAAATGTTACATTATTGTATCCTGATTCAGTTTTTCCAATTTTAACCTTTTGCAATCTATTTGAGAGATAGGATGAAAACCACTTAACAGAGTGATCATCACATTTATATAAATTAAGTTTCGATAATAAGATGTTATGGTTAACGGTGTCAAATGCTTTTTTTAAATCAAGAAATAAAACAGCAGTGAAATTGCCTTTGTCAAATTCTTCTAACCATTTGTCAAGTATTTTGATAAGTGCTGTGTGGCATGAGTGTTTTTCTCTAAATCCAGATTGTTGTTGTACTAATAGTTTGTATTTAGTTAAAAATGAATATAATTGTTTAAACACAGCACTCTCAAAAATCTTGGACACTGTAGGTAAAATTGAAATAGGACGATAATTGTTAGGATCATCCTTATTACCGGCTTTGAAAATTGGAGTTACTTTTGCATACTTTAGAATATCAGGAAACTAAGGTTTATAATATGAGTGAGAGAATCTACAATTATTGATTTTGATACTTTTAATATTCTTGGGCCAACTCCATCGGTCCCCGTTGATTTATTAATATCTAGATTTGTGAGATATTTAAAGACATCACCATTTGTGACAGTGTATAGTGAAAACAACGTGTTATCATTAATTTTGAATTTCACATAATTGTTTATTTTCTCTGATTCAAAATTAGAATGGGGATGTGAAATAAGTTTTTCTCCCACTGAACAAAAGTGATCATTTAAGCAGTTTACAATGTCAATTTTATCCGTAATATTCTTATATTGAGGAGTCAAAATAGGATGAACGGATCATATAAACCCGAAGGCAAATATAATACAAGCCCAAACGAAAAAATATAAACAAGTCTAAATTGAAAACAACGTTCAAACCTTTGATTGCGTTGGATAAAACCGGAATTTTAAATTATACGTGTGCATGCAAAACAAATTTCCTCTTAGAGGGTCTAAATACAGCACAAACAACATTTTCAAAATGGCAAGACCAAAAAGTGAAAATAAGACTTTACAAATGTATATTTTAACAAAACGCATTTGACTAACAGGTCGAACAACAAATGTTCTTAAACCCTGCTGACTGCCATTGGCGATTGCCAAATAAACGGATCACCGATGTAATAAATGGATCTTGATATATATATATGTAGGACTCAAATCTATGGTGGGTTCCAAATCTATGGCAAATTCCTAATCTATGGTAAATATTGACGTCACAAACGCCAAACAAATCACAAATCTATGGCAGTTTTTTGTTTTCTCCAAATCTATGGCAGATTTGGATATTACGTAATTTTCCGTCACAATTAAAAAACGTCATGTAACGTCGAAGCCGCCGCTAACGTTGACAGTTTTGTTATATAGAAGGAAAAGAAAAAGAACGAAAAAGCCAGTTTTTCAAGGACCCTAATCCATAAATAAATTATATTTCAGAATTGTGTTTGTTTCCGCTCCTTGTTTTCTTCTTCTCGTGTCTCTGGTGTTGCCCTCATCCTTAATTGTACAAGTTTTTACTGTGCATTTGGGTTTGTTTTTTGCTGTTTTCTTGATATTTTTTTTATCCCTATGGTCTCTTTAATTTTCTGTTAGATGTAACATAACGAACAGCATTTTGTCAGCTATATAGTAGTGACTACCTGTACTATTGTAGCAAATAATCTTTTTTTTTAGATTTTGAAGAAAAAAATATGTCATAGATTTCTAATAAATATTTACATTATTTTCCGCTGTATTTATGTCGAATAACTGTACTGTTGGAGAAATAAGGATTTTTTTTAAAAGAAAGCAACGTGTTTGAGGCAAGTCATTGTTAAATACAGGACTTCAATCGTCATCAGTCAAAAAAGATGTATATTACTTAACGCTCAAATAAATATAAGGTAAAAATTAAAACTGCTTTTTGTGTCTTTAATGGACTTGGTCAAATGAAGGGTCAAACATGTACCATGCACAGAGTAGGAAATGCTTAATCTTCCGGGGCACAAGATTTCAACCCTAAAGTCTGTGTTCATTTCACAAATGGTTATGGATATATGCTTCATAGTAGTACTCCTAATCCGTTTTTCGTATACTGGCTTTTACTTAAAAGAAGATTTTTCGCTACCTTTGGACATTTCGACATCAAAATCATTGGTCAGATATGTACGGACGGATTCGCCATTTGCAGAAAATCTGTCAGCTTTGAAAACTAGATTAGGACACTAAAAAATTACCATACATTAGGACACTAAAAAATTACCATACATTAGGAAACTAAAAAATTGCCATACATTAGGAAACTAAAAAATTACCATAGATTAGGATTCTAAAAAAATCTGCCATAGATTGGAGATGACATGACGTCATTTTTACCATAGATTAGGAATCTGCCATCGATCTGGAACCCACCATAGATTTGAGTCCTACGTATATATATATACACTCTGTTCTGTAAACAAGGAAACAAATGCATCCATTATTTTGTTTTTAAAATGACTTTGAATATTGAAAATATAGGTATTATTTATGACGGAAATTGTCAATAGTCGAGAACATCAAAGCTTAAGTACTGTTTTTACTGCCTATGCACCACATCAACAAGAAGATCGATATGTCACACAGTAATGTGTTGTATGTGCTCCTGATGATACATGTTCAAGGCAGTAAAAACAGTACAACTTAAAAAGATGTCGAAGTACAAGAATACGTGTTGTGCTTAAATGCACATAAAAAGAATAGCCAAATCTTACTATGGTCAATTTAGACTAAGGAATTTGGAACCTTAGTTTCTTAACAATTTCTAAATTTACTAATGGAACATTAAAGAATAATGATGTTATAAAGCATGTCAACAAACAACTACCATCGGTGTCCATCAAGACGTGCTAATAAATGAAAATATCACTTAAATGAAGTTTGGGTTGTCTGGATTAAACAAATTACTCAGAGGAAGTTATTGGTGGATATCCAGTGGTATTTGCAGTTGCTATACTTTAACCCTAATAACTCTTTCAAATGTTTGGGTTTGAGACCTATTTAAGAATACAATAGTTTGTACCTATTATTTATCATACGACAGACAGTGGTAGCGCCTACATCATCCCATTCCCAATCGTAGGCGCATATTTTCCAAGTTTCTCCCTGTCGATGGACAATAACTTTTCCATCACTTTCTAAAGAGACCGTCATTTGGAGTTCTACAAAAAAATGTTATTTTTAGAACAATGTTGCATATACAGATCATTCATATCCCTTCTATGTATTGAATATATGCTCGAATTGTTATCCCTCAAGTATCTGGTTAATTGTTTCCCTTTGCAAGATTACCAAATAAACAACACAAAAGTTGCTACAATTTATCATTGCCGCTAGTGTTGGGAAATACTGTCGTTAAATTTCGTTGCTCTATATTTATATTGTTCATGATATTTCAAGCTACATGTACTACCGCTTTGCATACGCTATCAGTTTTCAATATCAAGCTATTTGATGTGATGATTTGTTTAATTGGCAATAATTTGTAAAACAATGAGGACACGAACATACCGGTATCGCTGGTTTTATAGCACTTTATGAATACTGCATTATCACTATAATGATAATCTTCTTCTCTCACTGTGTTACAATGTCCCACATTTTGTTCTTTCCCATTACATTCCAGTATTAACCACTTTCGTCGACTATTTTCATACACGGATTGCTTAGTGTGCATTTCTCCGCCATGTCTGTAATATACATAGTATATATTTGAAATATATTTGATAGACGCTCACAGAAAAGATAAGAAATAATGAATAAGATTAGATAAGACAACAAGATACGATACGATACGATACGATAAGATACGATACGACAAGATAAGATAAGATTAGATAAGATAAGATAAGATAAGATAAGACAAAAGCATCAAGAGAAGATAATGCTGCTTACCTTTATTAGGTTTGTTAAATATCTCCCAATATAAATATACAACCGTAAATGTTGCAAAAGAGGCGCGGTTTATGAAACAGTTGTATTAACAATATGCAACCTAAATATAAATTCATAATTCATGCACAACTCGTATGCTTGTTTCTATACATCTATGTTATCTGCTATTTGGTCGGGTTGTTGTCTCTTTGGCATTCCTCATTTCCATTCTCAATTTTATCCGATGAAACTCGCAGATACGTTTTAACAAATTTGTTTCAAATACATAACACATAATATTTCAACCTAGGAGAAGATCAATTTTCATCTGCTTATAGAAATATTTGACAGAAATATTGACAAAAACCGCATGTTTTATCATCTGTTCAGGAATTTCTAAGATGAAGATTCTTTGACAGATTTGCCATTCATTGCAAAAAAAGTCATATGTTTTGCATTTTCCTGTATAAAAAAACCCACACATTTGTAAAAAAAAATTAAACAATCAATTCTGTTTATACATCATAAGCAGTGTAACTGACAAAGTATGTTTAAAGTTTTATTGTAGAAAGATATGTTTCATACTTTTACACCAGCCCAGTAGTCAACACTTCTGTGTTGACATGAATTATCATTGGTATGGTCATAATTATAAATTAACTGTTTACAAAACTTTGAATTTTTGAAAAAAATAAGGCTTTTCTACTCCAGGAATAGATTACCGTAGCTGTATTTGGCAAATCTTTTAGGAATTTTTGGTCCTCAATGCTCTTCAACTTTGTATTTTATTTGGCCTTTTTAACTGTTTTTGATCTGAGCGTCACTGGTGAGTCTTTTGTAGACGAAACGCGCATCTGGCGCATATATAAAATTGCAATACTGGTATCTATGATGAGTTTATTTATTACACCAATATGTAATTTCAACGTTATTTTGTTTGTTTATTTAATACTTTGATTTATATGAAAAAACATACCTGTATCCCAACTGTTTGCAGACAACAGCTACATTTGTTGCTGAAAAACCATGATCGTAGTATACTGTAGACCATTTGTCATGATATTTTAAGAGAAGCTGTCCTTCATTGTTTGAATTTCCTCCAAATAACTGTATTTCATAATCTTCAAAACAATAAATAAAAAAGTTTGAAACACAAGCAGATGCTCCCTAAATCACACTTTAATTGGGGAATGCAAATATGAGTCCAATATATGACTGTCTTGTATTTATAGAGTAAAACACAATATCCTTATGGGAAAAAATAACGAAAAATTTTATTTTATTAGTAGTTTTCCATTCCAATCTTACCCAGTCACTCGTGGTAGTGATCATACAGACTTTGTACGGGTTAACAATATTTATCATACTTCACGTTAAAATGACAGACTTTGATTAGTTATAATGAAGGAAACAATCTACTATTTCCCATAACTAATATTTTATCGCCCTGCACGGAGAAGCTTGCTTTTCGTCATTGTCTGAACGTCCCATGAACAGGAACACCTCTTACATAAACATTAGAATATAAGAATAATTTTGTAGAACAAGTTGCACAACATCGTAAGCAGATTTTCCAGAACAGATATGTAAAATTGTGCATTGTTCAGTATACTGAATCAAATAACACGAAGAGGCGAAGGGTGGTATCTTTGCTTGTCTACTTGATGTTCGATATATATTTTATTGAAATTGGTTATTTTATTGATTTATCTTTTGAGTTATTAGTTTACTTCAGTAGTATAAAATATTCATCAAAGATACCAGGCTTATAATTTTGACGCTCGAGTAGTAAAAAGGTCTAAAAATACGAAGTAAATGAGCATTGAGGACTCAAAATATGTGATCCTCATCTATTTGATGTTTTATCCCAAATCTGCAGTTTCTTTTTGTTTATATTTTCTATTTTTGCTTCTGCATTTCTACCATTTAATGACAGAAGAGAACGAAAATACAAAAAAAAAAAAAAAAAAAAAAATATAGTTGCTGTTTGGCAATGTTTATTTTACTTTGTCTTGGTATCTCCTTATATTTGCTTGTCAGGTGATTAAAACTATAATGTGTACTTTGGTATATGATTGAAATCAGTCTGGTACTTTTGTTTGGGTCAGTAAATCATACAGCTATATATCTTGATTGATAAGTTGTTTATCCTCAATCCAGAAAAACGCTCATTTAGCGTTTCGTCTTCCTTTAAGTTGAACAGGACTCTTTGTCAGAATGGGTCAAACCATCAGGTCTCTGATAAATCGTCGAATTCATCAGTTGAAAAACTGTGTGAATGATCGACCAAAGTCCGTTTTCAGAGACAACGAAGCTGTGAAATGTCTATCATCTCTTAACAATACATATGTTGCTGTTCCTGCGGACAAAGCTTTAAATAATATGTGTCATTGTATTTAAATCGTACTACTACACGTGTCTTGTAAAAGCATTAGCAATAAATGAGCACTCAGGTAATCTCGCATACAAAAACTTGTCTTTTGACAAGGATGAGATTTTGGCGAATTATAAGTCCTTCATGGCTTCAATGAACATAACATTGAAAGCAAATATGAGGACTAACCTTGTTTGTATTGGATACCTAAGCTTAACAAAATTCCGTACAAACAACAATACATAACCGGCTCATCTGCATGTTCTACAAAGGAATTGATCATACGATTGAAACAAATTCTGTCCGCAGTGAAAGAGGGTCTTGAGAAATACTGTGAAACTGCTAACGCGAGTAGTAGTATTAACCATATATGGATTCTAAAACCCTTAAGAATTTCTTGAGTACTTTAAATCTCGATCTTTCTCTGAAATTAATTCTATTAAATCTTTCTATTTTTCAACCCTGTATACCACTATCCCCCTTGTGAAACTGAAAAGTAGTCTAAAAGAAATAATCCACATGCGTTTCAATACAAAAATAATAGCATATGCTATAAATTTGTTGCCATGGGAATACCATATGGCATATTTTGTTAATAGTGAAGAACTAGAGGCTCTAAAGAGCCTGTGTCGCTCACCTTGGTCTATGTGCATATTCAACAAAGGACACTCTCCAACATTGTAGACAGGAATAGAATTCATGACAAAAATCTGTTTTGATGATCTTGTATTGCTGATCATTTAGCCTGTTTAGTTTCTCTCTATTTTCTTTAGTTTTTGCTCAAAGCACAAAAGAGGATATAAAAAATCCTCATTTAAAGACACACTCCTACACAGAGTCACAGTCTACCTATCTTTGTAAAAGATTACAAAAAATTAAGATGTTTGATTTAATTTGGCCCAGTAGTTTCAGAGGAGAAGATTTTTGTAAAAATTTAAGAAAAATTGTGAAAAATTGACTTTAAAGGGCAATAACTCTTCATGAGGTCAATTGACAATTTTGGTCATGTTGACTTATTTGTAGATCTTACTTTGCTGAACAATTTTGCATGATTACAGTTTATCTCTGTCTGTTATAATATTCAGGATAATAACCAAAAACTGCGAAATTTCCTAAAATTACCAATTCAGGGGCAGCAATCCAACAACGGGTTGTCTGATGTAAGGGCGGATATATTTTGAAATGATGAACATTTTTACCTTCTCAGATTTGCTCTAAATGCTTGAGTTTCAGAGATATAAGGCAAAAACTGCATTTTACCCCATGTTCTATTTTTAGCCTTGGCGGCTATCATGGTTAATGAGCGGGGTCATCAAATATATTTTTCAAACTATATACCCTAAGGATGATTAAGGCAAAGTTTGGTTTTATTTGGCATAGTAGTTTCAGATGAGAAGACTTTTGTAAAAGATTACAAAAATTAACGAAAAATTGTGAAAAATTGACTTTAAAGGGCAATAAGTCTTATGGGGTCAATTGACAATTTTTGGTCATTTGACTTATTTGTAGATCTTACTTTGCTGAACAATTTTTCTGTTACAGTTTATCTCAATCCATTATAATATTCAAGATAATAACCAAAATCTGCAAAATTTCCTTAAAATTACCAATTCAGGGGCAGCAACCCAACAACCGGTTGTCTAATGCGTCTGAAAATTTCAAGGCAGATAGATCTTGACGTGATGAACATTTTTTTGTCAATGTCAGATTTGCTCTAAATGCTTAAGTTTCAGAGATATAAGCCAAAGCTGCATTTTACCCCATGTTCTATTTTTAAACATGGCGGCCATCTTGGTTGATGTGAGGGTCATCGGATTCGTTTTTTAAACTGTATACCCTAAGGATGATTAAGGCCAAGTTTGGTTTTATTTGGCCCAGAGATTTTTGTAAAAGTTAACGGACGACGGACGACGACGGACAACGACGGACGACGGACGCCAAGTGATGAGAAAAGCTCACTTGGCCCTTTGGGGCCAGGTGAGCTTAAAAGGTAACACATGCTACAAAGAACAAGTGATCTATATGCTTATTGATGACATATTTGTTGAATTTGGAGGTAGACTTTTTCAACAAGTTGTCGGCATTCCTATGGGAACGAACTTTGCGCCTTATCTTGCCGACCTCTTCTTATTTTCATAGGAGTCGGAATTCCGTCAGACACTTGTCAAAATCAAGAAGATCAAAGAAGCCAGATCATTAATTTCACATTCAGATATATTGATGATGTTTTTTCTATTAACAAAACAAACTTTTCTGGTTGGATTCCATTAATATATCCTCAGAACTAGAAATTAAAGAAACAACATACACGGCTTCCTCTACCTCATTTTTAGACTTATACCTCGAATTTGACATAAGCATTCATCTCAGTACCAGAATCTATGACAAAGGAGACGATTTTAATTTTGAAATTACAAATGTCCCCCACATTAGCAGCAATATACCAACTTCACTTGCATATGGGATATACATTTCCTATTTCCATAGGTATTCAACAGCTTGCAGCTGCTACTCAGACTTTATAAAACGTCACCAGTGTCTGATTAGAAAGTTGATGAGCAAAGGTTAGGCTAAGGAACGTCTCGTCCTTTTTGTAAAAAAATAAAATCATTGGAAGATACCAAGATTTTGTTGATAAATATTCCTTATCAAATTCACAAATAATACATGATGGTCTTGAAGTATAGATTATAGGTACTGCCGTTTTGTATCATCTTAATTACCTGTTATAGTGTTCTTTTCATTTGTTCTTGTACTTTTATAACCTTTACCGTTTAGTCCAATTTCTTGTAATATACCAAGGCTCCGTGTTGAAGACCGTACTTTGACCTATAATGGTTTACTTTTACAAATTGTGACTGGGATGGAGAGTTGGCTCATTGGCACTCATACCACATCTTCTTATATCTATTTAGGCGTGGCTAGTTACTCATACATCCCGCCATTATGCTGTTGTGCTATGGTAAATTTTGGGTTATTGGGCAATGGTCAATTTTGTATTCTTGTCTTTCATTTTTGCTATATACTTTGTCTAAAGAGTGTCTATATGCCATTTTATTTTTCTTTGTTGAAATAGATATTTATTTTATAGTGATTAAGATTATATTACAATGTTGACTGCTGTACCCCTATTTTGACATTTTGACCTATTACGTATGTTTGTTTTGCTAACACATTGTTGTAAATATAATGAAATTCTATACGACTGTCATACAAGTTAGTGGTTTGGCTAGCTATAAAATCATGTTCAATCCACCATTTTCTACATAAGGAAATGCCTGTACCAAGTCAGGAATATGAAAGTTGTTTCCATTCGTTTGATGTTTTAAGCTTTTGATTTTGCCATTTGCTTAGGGACTTCCCGTTTTGAATTTTCCTCAGTATTTTTGTTATTTTACTGTTTACACCGCCATATCATGTTCCTTTGCTGAGGGTGATTCTCTTAATTTAAAAAAATGTCTGTCAAAGTTTCATAAAATTATACGAAAGTTTGTCAATGTTATTGATGTCTTAAATATTTATCCTCATATTCTATTATAAAAATTGTCAGTTATATATGTATTCATATTTAAAAAAAAAGACTATATTTTTTATGTTAGGGCTAATTTGTACTAACACCGGACTATATAGATGTTATATGGTACGTTATGTGGTTTGTAAATCAAATACAGACTACTAAAATTGTCCTGGTCTAGATCTAGATATTTTAGTTTCACACAGGAAACTATGTACACGAATTTACGACTGGAGATACGACTTTTCGTTCCCTATTGTTATTTGTTCTTTTGCACGGTGATTCTCTTTTGATATTTCCTACGGCGTGCATATATCTTAGTTTTTTCGCTATGCCTGTGTCTGTAGTCGCCTTTTAGATGTTAATGAATGTAATATATGTATAACTCGTAAAATATTAAGTCGAGGATTTCGTTTCACAAATTAATTACAACTTTTATTTGTTCCCTATGCCCGTGTCTGTAGTCGCCTTTAGAAGTCAATGAACGTAATTTATGTACAACTGGTAAATTATTAATTCAGGGATTTCATTATCAAAAATAATTGCAACATTTATTTAACCCTTTCATAGAAACATAGTTTTGGTTAGGAAGTTTGGCTGTATTAACACGGGATAGTTCATCATACATTTTACGGTGACGTTGTTTATAGAGCCCGTAAATTGAGATACAACCCATGTAAATCCATTGATCTTTTGAATAAACTTGTTCTTAAAGGTTATCAATTTAACACAGTAACATTCTTAAACATTTTTTTTATCGGTACGAACATTGATTTTGATTTTGAAAATTAAAACATATATAAATCTATATTGATATATATGTAGATTTAAGAGTACTCAATATCCTATATCTTATCCATACTGTTAACAAACCTTTTGGCATTGCACACGATCATGCGTTTTTTAGATTATTTAAGGCGTTTTTATACTAAATCCGTTTAATATGTATTACTTGATACTTTAGTTTGTGAGAACATGATATTATTATTAGTTGTAGCATTTGAACTAGCTTTAAATAACTGTGAGAACTCTTATATCAAAGACGATTTGTTGAATTGTTAGCATGTTACAACCTTTGTATCGTACGCACAATTCCTACGAATATGACCTACCGAATTAGACTTCATCACCAGATATTTACTTACATGAACAACACAAGTAGTCCGGCAGATTGGTGAAAAAATTGTGGGTTTGATGATAAAAGCACCAAATTTGGCATGGTAGTAGTTTTGGGTGTTTCAAGCAATAATAGCTATGGACCCACCTTGAAATTTCAATATGGCGGCTTTTTCCAAGATGGCCACCATAAAATATCAAAATCAACATATATCACTTAAATAAGGTCACAATTAAGGTCAAATTTGGCATGGCAGTAGTGCTGCGTGTTTCAAAAAATTAGCTGTGAACCCACCTTGAAATTTTAATATGGCGGCTTTTTCCAAAATGGCCGCCACAAAATATCAAAATCAACAAATACCCTTATACTAGTTCATATTTGTCATTTTATTACTGCTAGGTGCTTCAAACAATATAAGCTATAGACCCAAATTGAAATTTCAATATGGCGGCTTTTTCCAAGATGGACGCCATAAGATATCAAAATTAACAAATATCCCTTATAGAAGGTTACATGTACAAAGTGTTTTTACGTACCTGCAGTAAAACTATGTGCCCTATAATACCAAGTGCAAGCCACATTTATATACTAAAACATCCATCAAAACATTTGTAAGGAAAGTATAGTAAATCGTAACTACGGTACCATTCATGCAGAACAGTAGTCAACAACGAGGGATCACGTATAGACACTGGCGTTATTCCAATATTTAAGCTAGACTTAACTAAGAATGTATAATTCTCGATTCGAACAGTTTTCTTTATGATCAATTGGAAGAGGACGTAGTAATGATCTGAAAAAAAATTGCAGTAATCTCAGGCTTGCCAGGCCATTAACAAGGCATGTGCTTGCTTATCCTGTTTAATGAATATTTTGGTGTTGCATTTATATAAGTAAACGCAACAATCTATTTGTATGACAACGGTATTTGAAAAAAGCTGCACATGCTGATAGTTCAAAAATACATGATGTAGGCAAAAGTTTTTTCCACATTCATTAAAACGTTTTCTCTATTCTTCTTTAATATAAAAGTCAACTGAACTTAACCCATCTCCTAATGTATATATGCCTTCTTATGAATGCTAGGACCAGAAAAGAAGGTACCAAATAACCAAAATGTACAGTTTCCGTTTGTCGTTTATGAATGATCCAATTATCCATGTATCTACAGAAGATTCAATCTTTGAAACATTCAACATTGAATATGTGGTTCCTCCCTCGAATCCTTGTGGTTTTACAACAGCAGCCGTGGACAATATTGACAACAATCGTTACATTCGGCATCTTCTAAGTCTAACTATGAAAATTCGTTATAACCTTATGCTTTGAAATATATGCATTTCCCTTGTAATCTCTGGTACTTTCACCTTTATATTATGCGCCAGCACATCTGTTCGTATTATTGCTCTAACTTAGTATATAATATATAAATGTTACTATAGAATAAGATACAATGTATATCCTTAATACCAACTAAATATAACTATGCGTTTCATATCTTATAATTACCGTTTTATGGACATGCACTCTGTCAATTGTCTAACCAGTAATACATGTATGCCAACCTGGCACAATTAGTCAATTGTGCAACTCTATCATTACATGGTATAAATAAGCTCACAAAAAGATAACACAATTGGCTTGAAGCAGATGATAATGAAAACATTAAATGTGTCTGGACATCAGTTCACGATTGTAGAGCCAAAACAAATGGTCATCTGCCTTTATATATCAGTCCGCATTGACCAATGTTTCAGGAATAGATCAAATCTATCACAACGATTCGACATTCCATAAATAGAATTCAACAGTGTGGGTTTTTTCCGAGACATGCATCAATTATCACTTGTGAAACAGTGGAACTCGGCAAACATATTTCTCACAGAACAAAGAATGTTTTGGTTTTAGGTTTTCATATAGAAATTTTATCGTTGAGAATCTTATGTGATTGGTTAAAAAACAATGGTTGAACAAGTGTTCAATCTAGGAAACATAGTACTTCATGAACAGCATATTCTGTTTTAGAGGCTTTCATGCATCATGAACAAGTCATTTCCATGAGGTTACAGTAGGTGTACTTCTCATTCGTATGCAAAGATCCTGACCTAATGTTTACTGATGAACGAGACCCTGATGAGAACTGTGTAACATTCAAAAATGGAGTAACAAGAGGGAAATTGAGAGTCCACTTAACCACAACTGGTCTGTAACATTAAAGATTGAACTGGACATGTTGATGTGGGATCATTAAGAAAATGCTCAATCTGGATGAATAAAGATTTCCTTATACTGCTTATTCATTGATTCGTTGCATTTTCCTTCCAAATTATAGCTTCTAGTACCGTGCGCTATATCATGTCATTTAACTATACAGTTTAAGTGTTGCAAACGTAATTTGAAAATGGAAATGTAGATTAAGCCCATGCGTATAATTACACACTTGTAAAAGGAGAAGGTGGGGCAATCAGATTGACAATAAATATCGCACAACTACAGCATTTAATGGTGTTTTGTCTAGAAATGGCCATAGTAATTAACAAGTTTCAATCCACCTTTAAAATAATTTAACGTGATCAGGTAAACCACATGGTGTTCTACATCAGGAACGTTTTAAAAGCAAACACACAATATTCTCAAAGCATGTGAAAGCTTAACATGCTTAAGGCGAAATGTTTCGCCCTTTTACCCAGAGTGCTGCTTCGAGTGACTGTGGATGCCATATGCCATATGGACATTTATCACAAAGATATCAACATTGTGTAATGAGCTAATAAAATGTGGTTGACAGATACTAAACGAATGTCACGGTAGATGAAGTTGCGCGAGGACAATTGTGTAATGTAAAGACTAAATGGGCTGTCCTTAAGAAACATTTTGAATACTGCATTGAAAAATACGTTGTTGTTTAGATGATATAAAAAAGATTGAGAAGATACTTAGGCACTAAAAATCATTAGTAAAACAAAACAAAATACGAAAATGAATAAAAAACGCAAAAGGACTAACAGCAGTCAAGAAATCACTATACAAAAATCTAAGTATTGAGCAACATCAACCCAACTAAAAGCCGGGGATGCTTACAGGTGCTCAAGAAGGGTCAGCAGTTCCTGTTCAACATGTGACATCTGTCTATGTGCTCTTGTTTAAATAAATGAATGAGTCATATCAAGTAATTAGGCATATATCATATAATAGTGATTTATAAATGTCTTCTTTTGAAATACTAAGGCTTTCCTATCTCAGGAATAGATTACCTTAGCTGTATTTTGCAAAACTTTTAGGAATTTTTGGTCCTTAATGCTCTTCAACTTCGTACTTTATTTGGCCTTTTAACTTTTTTTTATTCGAGCGTCACTGATGAGTCTTTTGTAGACGAAACGCGCGTCTGGCGCAAATACAAAATTTCAATCCTGGTATCTATGACGAGTTTATTTCTAACCCTTAGAATCACAAAATTCAAAACATGTATAAACCATTGGTACATATAAATTTAAACAAAACTTGACCGAATGTGAACGTTTGAAATGAAATAAGGTTTCCATGCCTGTACGATGGATAAACAAGACTTACACTGTTTGACAACACAGACATTGAAAAATAAAGAGCAAATAACACAACATTGAAAGCATAAACAACACAAGTCCCTTTTCATTAAAACTAGGGGTATTCGTGGGTGTTCTGGAAGGGTGCGTAGTTTCTGGCCAACTGGAAGCACTGTGATGCTACCATGATTACCGTTTGCAAGTAGAAATTTGGTCATAAGTCGTTTTTATTGATTATCTTGATGTTACCACAATCGAGAAAAGAAAGGATTGTGGCAAAGAGAAGTAAAACATTAATAATCATTTGCGACTCAGATGGTACCTAATGGTCAAACAAATCCTGATGGCGTCCTAAAAACTTTCGAATGTTTCCATTTATAAGATCTTTGATAAAATTATCTTGCAAGTAGCATCAATGTATCTTGGAAATACAATCCCTAGAATATTGTATGAACTGCAAAATACAATTCGATAGAATATAAGCAAAGTCTTTTCTTAGTTTTGTTTATTTCCACTTTTTGGCGGCCATTTTGAAATTTTCCGCCATTTTGAAAAAAAAATTAGTCTAATATAACGTCATGACGTTGGATTACATTTTATATGTTTTTTAAAAGATTTGGTTTGAATATTATTTGCTTTTAATTAGACATGGTTGTGAAATTTAGAATGATTGGCAGACATCTTGAAAATGGCCGCCATATTGGATTTTTCAGAGTGGGTCCATAGCTTAGATTGACTATCAAATATATATCTACTATTCTGCAAAGTTTCATGCTTTTATCATCAAACCCACAATTCTTCTAAAAATATGCACGAATCAGCTGGACTAAAGTGCCACATACGAAGCATGATTTATTACCCTTCTGGAGCACCTGAGATCATCCCGGTTTTTGGTTGGGTTCGCGTTGTTCGCTCTTTTGTTTTTCTATGTTGTGTTTTGTTAACTGTTGTTTGTGTTTGTTGTTTTTTTCTTTGTTTGCATGGCGTTGACAGTTTATTTTCGATTTATGAGTTTGAATGTCTTTTTGGTATCTTTCGCCTCTCTTTTAAACTCATAAATGTGTACAGTACCTTTACGATTATTTTGAAATAAATTTTTAACATTTCATTCGTATTTTTATTTAGATACAGAAATTAAAATTAAGCGTGATTTTTTCCTTTATAGCCACACGGAACTTTGGTGGAAAGTTGTCTCATTGGCAATCATACCACATCTCCTTATTTTATATACATGTTTTTTGCAGGAATTTATAGTCGTCTTCAAAGATAAATCATAAAATTGAGAATGGAAATGGGGAATATGTCAAAGAGACAACAACCCGACCAAAGAGCAGACAACAGCCGAAGGCCACTTATGGGTCTTCAACGCAGCGAGAAAATCCCGCACCCGGAGGTGGTCCTCAGCTGACCCCTAAATAAAATTGTGTACTAGTTCAGTGAAAATGGACGTCACACTAAACTCAAAAACATATAAAGGAACTAAAATTAAAAAAAAAAAACACACAAGACTAACAAAGGCCAGAGGCTCCTGCTTTGGGACAGGCACAAAAATGCTGTGGGTTAAACATGTTTTGTGAGATCTCAACCCTCCCCCTGTACCTCTAGCCAATGTAGAATAAAGAAACACATAGCAATACGCACAGTAAAACTCAGTTTAAAAGAAGTCCGAGTCCGATGTCAAAATAGGTAACAAAAGAAACTAAGCAAAATGACAATGATACATAAATTAACAAAGGACTACTTGCAGTTACTGACATGCCAGCTCCAATTAAACTGATTGAAAGATTATGTCTTCATCATATCAAAATCAAGTACAATCCCTCCCGTTAGGAGTTTAGTATCATACAATCATAAAATATATGAGAAGAACATAACCCGTATCATGCCAACAACTGGTTTAGAATAATAGTGTTTATTTCCGATGTAAAGACCCTATGAGTGAATCAATATTAATACCAAATTATGCAATCCTTAATGACCTGACAACAGTATCGTAACTATATCCTTTCCGAATAAGTCTGTTTAAAGGTTTGGTTAGCTTTTGAGGTGAATGCCGACATTTTTGTGCTTTGTAAAGAATATTACCATAAAATATTGGATGTGAAATACCTGAACGTATAAGATGTCTACATGTTGATTTTTATTTACGACCGATGATAAAATTTAGTAAATGTTTTGACTAGTTTGTGATATCGAAAAGGCTGGTGTAATTTTTCAGTAATACAGAGATTTCTTTCGTTGAAATCAAATACGTTGTTACAAACACGAGCGAATATAAACACCATAAGATGGTGACAAGGGAACGTCACCATCTACAAATGGGTAATTAACAATAGGGAATGAAAAATCATCTTTTTTATCATAAATTTTGGTATTAAGCTTCCCGTTAAAGATATAGATATCAAGATCCAGGAAAGGGCAGTATTCATTGTTAGTATTAGCTTTATTTAAAGTCAGTTCGGCAGGATACATCTCTTTAGTGTAGATACTGAAGTCGTCATTATTGAGAGCCAATATATCATCTAAATATTTATCTTTAAAATGTTGAATACGTATATCAACTATGTTCATTATCGAATTAAAAAAAGAAGCTAATGATTTCTTGTCAGCTTTTTCTCGTTTTATCCATTTAGAGCAGTAAGTACGGAGTAAGTCGTGGATGATGTTACGACACTCATTCCAATTAATAATTGACGGGGGACGATATTTAGGTCCTTTACTGAGGAAGGATTTCAACGCTCGGTCACGAACGATGTTAAGGTCTCCTGTTATAACATGGGAACTGGGGCCATAAATGTATTCGGAATTACTGCAATTTCATGAGGTAGGTGTATTGTCACTGCTATTAACATCTTTACACACTTCGCTGTAATTAAACACATATTTCCGGGTAGATTTTTTGTAAAAATAACAAATAAGAGAGGTTCAGTATTATCAAAATATCTAGGAATTTGTTCTTTAACAGAATGATCATTAAAAATACCGGCAATATTTACAAAATCATAACCTTTATTGACATATTAAATTTTAATAAAATGTTTTTCGTGATCTTCAGGGCGATCAATTTTGGGAAACAATTTAGAATAACAATATGCAATTATTATTTGAACGATTTCATACTTAGGACTGCAATATGGGATTGTGTTGCATTCCTCCAAAATTTGATGTTATTTATTTACAGGCAAAGAACAGAGCTTGGTTAATAGATAATGTCTACCGTTGTTTTTTAAAATAGAAATTAGACCCGAAATATTTGTATTGTTATTACGAAATTTTCTTTGATTGCGATTTATTCTACGCCCATGAGAACGGTTGTTACGAACTGTTTTAGAAACTATATCCAAAATGTTAACATAATCTGTTCTAGATATATTACCAATTCCCATGATATTGTCATTAAGACCGAGAGGATAGACTGTCTGTAAATTTTTAATCCAATTTAATTCAATTATTTCTCGTGATCGTGCAAATTTTGAATGAGATTCCCCAGGCTGCTTATTAACTACTTCTAAAGGTTGAACTGTTAAATATTTAAAAGGATGATTGTGCTTCTTAAGGTGTTGATAAATGATACTTTTGAATTTATGGGGTCTTTTAAAACGATAAAGGTGTTCTTGCGTGCGTTAAGATGAATATCGTCCAATTTCACCTACGTACTGAATACCACATCCCGTTTTGTTTCATGTGAGTAAATATATAATACTGTTAGTTTTTCAAGTGATATCAGTTTCAAAATTTAGGGAAAATGTGCGACCATTAAACGTGGACATTACCGTATTGTTAGTGGAAAGACGGGGACATGTAAGTCATTTTTTGGCATGACACTTATAGATAGAAGGGTATCCACAATTTTTGTTATTAAAAATGTTAGCGATTGTAGTATTTTTAGATAATCGATTTTGAAGATTGAGACGTGTAGATACCCTTTGAACGAGTTTAGTATTAAGTATTTTTCCATTTCGAAGTTTCATGATTTGTTTTTGTAATCTGTTTTACCAATTGAAAGGAGCAAAAAGAATGGCGTCCAGAATATGAACCAGCACACAGGAATATAATAAAGTAAAAATGATAAAACTGTTCGGCTAAAGACGTCAAACGCTATCCGTCATTAAGTACCCGACAAAATACGTGAACAACAAAACTTGAGGACAAAAAACAAGAGACAGGGTATATCAGGGTAGCGCCTGACGTCTGACTTAATAGTAGAATGGGGCTGAATAGTGAAAACTGTGTTTTAAATAAATATTCCTAAAGTAATGAACATAGAGATGTTCTCGCTCGGACACACACTCCATTAACTAGTATATTATAAGAGCATAAACCTGAAGCACGGGGAGGCACTCTACTGTCTCCACACGGCACTAAAGACAAACTAATGCATGTATTTCAGAATCATTACAAGATACTGTATACATTTTCTGTATTTAATGGAAAAAATCATTCAATTCGTCCAAGAAATAACTTAAAGAGAATGTTTTTCTTAAAAAAATGTAAATCTGAATGAAATTTATATAGCAGCTTTTTAAAACGAAAAAACACTTTTGACCTCTAATTGTACAGATGCAGTTTAAGTGTGAATACGGAAAATACAACTTTATAATCACGTGAATATTCTTATGTTCATTGAAGTAAATGATTTATGTTTTGCTTGTTTACTGTGATTTAAAAATGTAATAACATTTACTTAAAAAAAAAAAAAAACGTAAATTTATAATACTGCAGCATGGTTGAAAATGAAGTCAAACAAATCACAGTACTAAAAGGTTTATACATATAAAATTTGGTTTCAAAATTTGAAGTGTTTAACATTTAAATATGTCGGGGCCTTTTATAGCTTGCTATGTGGTATGTGTGTGTTCATTGTTAAAGGCTGTATGGTGGACCTGTAGTTTCTAACATCAACGTCACTTAATGGATAGTTATCTCATTGGCAATCACAACCACATATCCTTATTCCATTTAGAAATATTAACTATATTTGATAAACAATAATGAAGGCTTAACTTTTTACCATTGCTCGCATTTATTTTAAAATGTGCATGTCGCAAATTGCTTTGTTTTTTCCTCCTCGAGTATATGTATTTTATGTTTTCATATGGTAGCATAATAGTTACTTTGTATACGTATTTACCTGGGAATGGGTCTGACCTACAATTTAATTCTACATCATATTGGTGAAGAAAAGAACAGACATTTCTAAAATCTTCGAAAGTCCACAAACGTTCGGAACACTGGTCCAGGTCTTCTGAATTCCAGGGGCATTCTATACCGCCTAATAATACTGGTCCTAAATCTGACCTTCCATAATTCTTTTTGTTTATCAAAATATGACCGCCATAACTAAAAGAAATTTAAATTTTCGGAAGATCAATGTTTTTTTCTTAAGGTATTTTATTGTTAGGATGCTCCTATAGAAATGAATAAATGAATGCATTAAACGAAGAATAATGTCACTTTAATTATAAAAAGACCCTCAAGAGTCATTCTTTGTAAGCATGAATATTACGAGGAAATGACGTATTACAGGATTGGTTCAAACTTTGTAAACAGTTTTTTGATAGTTGAACCTATGATAAATCAATATACAAAATACAATTAGAAGAGGTATACTTGAAACTCTTTTGCATTTATATATGGCATTTTAAAAAGCAAACGAAACAGTGATAATATATGTTCAGATTCTGTTACAGTAATAGTTTAAAAACATGACAAAACCGTTTTTCAGGCAAACTAAAGTTACGTGTTTCCATTGCAACCAGCACTTCATCTTCAGAAGTTAATATTATTATTAATGACAGTAAACCATAACAGACACCTGATATGTAAATAAATGAAGTACTGAAGTTTGCATTTCCCATTTTCTTTGAGATTCTTTGATGCTTACAGAAAAAAAGTAAAACAACAAAAATACTGAACTCCGAGGAAAATTCAAAACGGAAAGTCCCTAATCAAATGGCAAAATCAAAAGCTCAAACACATCAAACCAATGGATAACAACTGTCATATTCCTGACTTGGTACAGGCATTTTCTTATGTAGAAAATGGTGGATTGAACCTGGTTTTATAGCTAGCTAAACCTCTCACTTGTATGACAGTCGCATCAAATTCCATTATATTGACAACGATGTGTGAACAAAACAAACAGACATAATATGTCAAAATGTCAAAAATAGGGGTACAGCAGTCAACATTGTATCATAATCTTAATCACTATAAAAACAAACAAATATGTAACAAAGAAGCACAAAAATGCCTATAGACAAAGCACATTAGCAAAAACGAAAGACAAGAATACACAAATTTACCATAGCACAATAACACAATGACGGGATGTATAAGTACAGAGCCACGTCATATGTATCAAAGAAACACAAAAAGGCATATAGACAAAGTACATTAGCAAAAATGAAAGACAAGAATACAAAATTTTCATAGAACAATAACACAATGACGGGATGTACAAGTACACAGTCACGTCAAATGGATATCACAAAAACAGACTAAACAGTAAAAGTAATATTCATAAAGACAAATAAAAGAATACTATAACATGTTATTAAGATGATAAACAACGTCAGTACCCAGAATCTATACTTCAAGGCCATCCTGTATTATTTGTGAAGTTGATACGGAATATTTATCAACAAGGTCTTGGTACCTTCTGATGAACTTTTTTAGAAAAAGGACATGACGTTCTTTGACATACCCCTGGTTCATCAAATTTCTGCTCAGACACTGGTGACGTTTAACAAAGTCTGATTAGGAGCTGCAAGCTCTTGAATACCGAATAAGTTGGGAAATGTATATCCCATATGCAAGTGAAGTTGGTATATTGCTACTAAGGTGGAGGGAATTGATATTTGAATTGGTATTTGAATTGATATTTTTAAAATTAAAACCGTCTCGTTTGTCAGAGTTTCTGGTACTGAGATGACCGTGTATGTCAAATTCGAGGTATAAGTCTAAAAATGAGGCGGAGGAAGCCGTGTCTATTGTTTCTTTAATTTCTAGGTCTGGGGGATAAGAGAATGACTCTTAAGATATCAAAATGAACCCTGTGATCTAAATGAATATGATTGTTTTAGTGATAAACTAGAATCTACTTACGTAAATCCTAGAATGTGACAAAACAACGATGCCTCAGAGGTTCCCATATGAAAACTACATACAGAGCCCCAGTATCCATCTCTAAAGTACTCCAGTCTGCCTTTACCGGTGTCATTTCTAGGTCCTATGAGTCTGAACTTTACATCTGGGACTAAATATTTTACAAAATATTGGTTGCGGTCATATAGTTCGTTGTAAATCATGTTTCTTGATTACATGCTGTTTATATATAACAATATTACTGTCCCTGAAACTACATCAACATTTTATGCAGATGTATTTTAGTTAGAAGGTTCCCTTGAGTTGATGGACCTTTGGCTAACCATTATTCTTTGAAAGTATCCTTAATGACAAGAAACATAATTTCCTAAGATGACATTTTTTTACACCGAATTTGATTCATTTATACCACACGTCAAAATATTCTGTGCAGTATAGGTAACAAAGACACTTGCCCGCAAAGGCATTACAATGCTTAAATATTGAAGTGTTTATTACTTAAAATGTTGTTTGCATTGTCGGTATAAACATGGCCTCCTTGATTTTTTGGTCGCGCTGAACCTAAAGGTTCTTCATTAAAGAGTAGGGGATCTCTTTATTCAATGTAGTGTTGTAACAATTTACATGTATGCAGTATAGAATAAATCGAAAGCTTATGCTAAACAATAAACATATTTTATTGCATTATTTTGTAATTGGGGTTCTATCTCATTTACCTTGCCCCCGTGTCTCTGTGTGTTAGTTCACATTTATTGTTAATGACCACCATCAAAATAGTAAACAAATTGTATATAAACATTGATTTTGAAAAAAAAATAACTTGAGTAAACAGTTAACCGTAGCAAATGTAGTAAACACAAAACGAGAATACTTAAATGTCAATTTGAGAACATTCATAACATCAAGCACATTAGTTAGACATCTGAAATGGTTATGAGCAGTAGTAACCTTCAATGGGTTCTGTCCTACACTTCACACTAATATCCTCGTCCATTACTCCTCTATCCTGATTTACCCATTTAAAGTAGCAATCTAGTAAATCATTTGCATCTAGTGGACACTTTATGTAATTTATCCACACTGGCCCTGGCGTGGGCGGTATTGCATCAAATATCGGAACTCCTCCATACCTAGATAATGTTTGGTTGAAATTTATTTATTTTCCTGTCAAGACTGGTAACACTCACCGATGGTCAAATATTTTAATATCGTACTATTATAACTACAAACTCCGTCATGCATTTAGTCCAATAATGTAAGATATGCAAATTTGCGGATTTTATTTCATTTCTTTTTTATCTCGATTTTGATCACATGCATCAACAATAACAACATTCTTTTCTATTTTACAAAATGCTGTCATATATCCGTGCAATCCAAAGAGTAGTTCAAAGATTCAATGACGTCATTGGAACATCAATTAAGAAACAAACTATTTTATTATTGAATGGGCAAACGTTAATTGTGACAGTGTCGTACAGCTGCTTATGTTCTGCCAATATTAATAACAAATATTTCAAAGGTTCTTACGATTTGATAAGGCTTAAACAAAAAGTAAAATAACAAAAATACCGAACCCCAAGGAAATTAAAGACGGAAAGTCCTTTATAAAATGGCAAAATCAAAAGCTCAAACACATCAAACGAATTGAAAACAACTGACTTTTAGATTCTAACAACTACATCATTTGGTCTCTGTTGAATAGTATGTTAATTAATAATCATACTACATCTTCTTAGTTTGATAAAGATTGAGCTACAAATCCACCAAAACTCTTAGGTTTACCGAGGTGCTCTAGAAGGGTCAGCAGATATTGCTCCACTAGCATTTCACGCCATGTCTATACAGACATTTATTCAAATAGAAAACCCTCTAAAAACACTTTTTCTCACATTAATACTTATTTATCAGAATTATAGCCTTAAAGAAATCACTGCATATACTCTAAGTTTTCTTTAACTGTACATTTTATACCCCCTCCCCTGTTTCAGTTTTTTAAAGAATTTGAAAACAATACTTTAATTATTGCCAGCTTACCCTATTTGCATGTTTTCTGACATGAAATGCCTAGAACCTGTTTAAAACTATTCTGATAACAAATTGAAAGCATTTCAGAATACTGTTAATGTAATGTTTAGCAGTCAATCATTCCAACATCAAGATAATATAAAGTATCCAATCCTGCCTCTGTCTCCAGTCCACATCTTACTGTATGCCTATTTGTCAATGAAAGTTCACAATTTCTGCCTCAAATGGTCAGTTTAGAATTTTTGTCACAACAGTATCATCTCTAACCATATATCTAACATAATTTAGCTAATATATGAACTAGAAGTGTTAAAACAAAGCCATATTTGCAATAGTTGAATGTATGCAGAAACCAGTCTGATGTACAAATTCACTTAAAATTTTATAGAGATGACTGCTAACATCTGATTTTTGCAAAACTTCCAAGCACAGTTATTGTTTTCTATATAAAGACCTTTCAAATAATAAAATCATAGCATTTACAAGTTATATTATTTGTTTTATGACCCAAGGGGGAAGCAATTTTCTCTGTTTTTTGCCCCTGGGGCCTCAAATTTCCTAAATTATTCTGCTGTTTCTAGCAATATGGAATATTTAGTACATAATCAGGATATGACACACTATTGTAAGTTTTGCTGAGATATTTTTGTATTTCTAGCTTGTATTTTTTATGTCGCGGTGACAAAAAAGCAGATTTAGGTGTTACGGCTTACTTTTTGGCTATCGACAGAAAACACCCCACCAATTATATTCAGGAAGGATCTATGAGTTTCAATGACTGCGAAGAGTAAATATAAGCACTTCTAAACAATTTAACTTACAAATATGCATATATTATGAATTTATTTTGCATTCAGGGCTTTAAGTAAACTATGCATACTGTAAACTGTGAATTTATGCTGAGTCATCATAGTTAAGGTCCAGGATTTTCTCAATTTTCATGAAATATTTATCAAGCTTCATATTTGAGTTGATTTCATTAAAATCTGTGAGATAAACCAAATTTGGTTAAATTCTGTATGTTCTCTTTTTTCACCCAATATAGGTTGCATTTCTGTAAATATTGACAATGCAATTTCCCATAGGAACTCCTTTT
The DNA here is from genome assembly GCA_017311375.1 of Mytilus coruscus. Lineage (NCBI taxonomy): Eukaryota > Metazoa > Mollusca > Bivalvia > Mytilida > Mytilidae > Mytilus > Mytilus coruscus. The sequence continues at coordinate 82,275,901 of CM029604.1, forward strand.
ACGGCTAAAACTGTACCACTTTTACCATGAAGTTTTGAAAAAAATCATATCCTAGAATGGAAAGTTCATATGCACTAATATTTTTTTAAAGGTCAAAATATAGGTCTGTGCGGCATATTTTCAACGTTTATATGCCCCGAACTTCTAAGACTTTAAACTAACACTAAATTTCTTAACTACTCCTACTTTAACTGTAGGATTACCACAGATTTCAATATAAACAATATGCATATGTATATTTACTGGTAACATTCCCAAGTTATGTCTCTATGAGATGAAACATAGAGATCATAACTGGGAACCAGTATGTAAACAAAATTAATTATCTATGAATATTCTATATCTCCCCAAAAGAGGCGTGGTTTGAGAAACAGCTGTATTTACAAAGTGCAACCTATACCGTCTTTAATTTCTTGAATGGTGATTATGTGTAGCTTCACTGTTTTTACATCATGACGTAATTAAAAATAAACTTACTTATACCCTATCATTTTGCAAATCATGTTTGCTCCCGGGTAGCCAAGCCACCTTTTGTCACAGTTCCCCAAATGTTGTTATGTAATATTTCGACTCGTCCTTCGTGTTCTATGTTCGATGCTGCTAAACGGACACGTACTCCTGATCCTGAATGATCTTTTAAAAGGATGAAAATAGAGATTATTATACCACATTTGTGGACAATTTGATTTTCAGTAAATTATTGCAAAAAGAACAATACGTTTTGTTTAACACTGTAAACATATTCAAAGTCTTTTGATATGATTGAAGAGATGTAGGTAATCTGTTGATGAACCTAACAATTACTTTAAATCTCTAAAACCCTCACTTTTATAAAAATTCTTGCTCAATTTGTTTATCAATATGCATCGATAAACTCGAGTGAAACATATCATTTTATGATTACTATATAAATGTATAAATGCAATGACTATTAAAACATGTGAAATATATTTAAAAAAATAATCTAACTATAAAAATACAACATAAATATTTAAGACCAGATCACTAGTAACTGGAAGTTAAATTGTATCTAGAACGTCTCATCGTAAATTTTACTGTCTTTGGTAGGCTTGTCAATATACTTTGAGGCAAAGCTACTACTAAGAGCTCTCTGTACAACGACAAGAGGATTCGTAAAATTCCATATGAGATTATTTTAATCTTTATCCTGCATTTCAAGTTCGAAAAGTTCATCCCACGCCCGGCACCATTTTTTCACCTTTTTTTCTTTTTTTCGAGATATATAAACAGTGAAGATGCAAAGCTCTATATGATAGGATATGTAGCATTTTAGAGTTTAATTTAAGTCAACGTTTATAAACATTAAGAGAAATGGATGATTTCATCGTAATTTTAGTCTTTCACAAAATATTTTGGATATCAAGCTGACATTAGGATCTCTCCGTACATACCAAGAATAAAGAATTTTTCCTGAGAATGTTTTTATCTATATCCTGACTAGAAGTCCATGAAGATTGAAAGATCATACAGGTCTATTCAACACCTGGACACTATACTTTTGATTCTTATATATTAGTATGCGAATCTAGAGGTGCTTTATTGGTGTTTTTTTTTGTCATTTGTGTAGTTGTGTCTTATTGACGTTTTATCTATTTTTATTTTTGTCAAATGTTTTGTTTGGTTGTTTTACACTTACTAATTTCAGCCTTTGTCCAACATCTAATGACCAAATTAGTACCCCAACTATCACATTGACAGGATCTGCAGCCTTCTCCCCACTCCAGATGACTACATTCATTATAATTTAAGGCGTTCTCAGGGCACGACAAGTTTTGCAAAACTGCTCGTGATAAGTCAAACAATGTAAATTTGTAAATAGCTTGTCTTTGATAACCAACACCACCATTCCTATATCAATAATAATTAAAGGATGGCAACAACAATGTGATTAAACGTCATGAAATAAGACTTGCATTTAAGAGATGTCAGTTTTAGAGATCTTTTTGTTGGATTCGGAGCGTTGATTTTTGTTGATTTTTACCCCTTCCTTTAACAGTATATTTGTATCTGAGTTGACTATTCAACTTTATGAAAATAATTAGAAATACGATCTGATCGTGATCACCATTTGAGTTGTAGTTTAGCGTTGCAATATCTGAGGGTCTGGATGGGGTTTATAGAATATAAAATGATGAGTAAAAGTACAAAATAAAGGGCGAAAAAAAAATACAGAAAATTAGACAATTAATATAGAATAGAGAAAATGGGTAGCTAAAATATAAAGATTAGAGAAAGAATAATTGGCAAAATGGATAAAGAATATAGACAAATGGTTTACAAAATGAGAAGAAAGAAATGAATGACCCCCATCCAGATCCTCATACTTGAAACGTTAGTAATATCGATAATTCATACATGTGTGTAGAGCTAGCATCGTGATCAGACATGCCTGTGAATTTGCACATTTTGTATAGAAGAGGTTAAGTTGATACTTTTTCGTAAAAAGTAATGTTGTTATTGTATGACTACAATCAAAAGCGGGCTTCAGATTTAATATAAAACTACCTACATTGAACAATGAGATTATAAACTATCAGAAATCAGAAATAAATCCTGGTTATAGAAAAGAACATTTAGGTTATTTAATATAAACACTGTTTATGACAACGAGTATGAATGGTTAAAAAATCCCAAAGAGATTACCTTTCTTATCTAAAATACAATATAACTAGAATACTTACACAATATCATTACTGCTTGAAATCTAATTAGAATGAACTACAGGATCTAAGCGAGCAACAAAACGGTCCAAAGATGTGCCAATTACTCGATTTGTGGATTTTATTTTTTAAAACAGCAGTCTGACAATTTCAGGCTTTCATTGCGAAAACTGTGCCTAACGACAATAACATTGATGTTTTGGCATTGATAACCACACGATAAGACATCTCAGGAAGAGGTCAAATTTGTATGTATCAATTAATTCATTTGTGTCAGGCACGATTTCAAAAGAAAATACTAGATTATTTATCAATTACCTTCTGCGGAATAAAGAATGATACTCGCAGATCAGGTTTCCAGACCCACATTTTATATATCAAGCTTATTCAAATTGATCTAGTTGGTGCTTTTAAGGAGTATATAATATTGTCATTGCACATTTAACAAGTGACACTTGTCTTGTTTTTATCACAGCCTCAAAAGCAGAAACTTTATATACTATTCTCAAACTTTTACCTGAAGCGCTATTGGTTAAGTTAGACTTGGTTGTAGATATTCTGAGACTACAACTTTTCAATATATATATATTGGGAGGAAGTTACGAATCAAATCTACTCTAACATCGTTAGGTTGATTTTCTAGGCACTTTATACATATTCTAAGGCCTGGTATTTCTTAATCATAAGGTGTTGTCGTAGAAGTTAGAAATAAAAAGTACAGGTTCCAGCCCCGGCGCCGGGGAGGAAGTTACGAATCAAATCTACTCTAACATCGTTAGGTTGATTTTCTAGGCACTTTATACATATTCTAAGGCCTGGTATTTCTTAATCATAAGAAATCCGATGGACAAGGTATAATTTGCAGTTGTCACTACACACAGGCAGACATATACATATATTTATTTACAGTGATTGTATGCTTCTAAAATAGATTAGCATCCTGTAATTATACTGAAGAGATGAGTAGATGATCATTTCTGTACACTAATAAGAATACTTCGTGTATTGTATCAGCGATCCTTATTTAAGTCCTACAAGAAGGTAACACCTCCCGAAACGAAAGCTTATTTTTATAAGCTAGAGTTAGAGGAGGGATAAGGTCTCTGCGCAATGCTAGGCGGTGTTGTCGTAGAAGTTAAAAATAAAAGTACAGGTTCCAGCCCCGGCGCCGGGGAGGAAGTTACGAATCAAATCTACTCTAACATCGTTAGGTTGATTTTCTAGGCACTTTATATATATATATATATATATATATATATGGTCATGTGTCTGAGGGCTATACGTAAAACACTATAACTTTTATCAAACTTATGTAATCACAGATGTTCTAGGTTCTACATTAGCTTTCGCTTTAACGTAAACAGACAAAGAAATAGAGGAATATTTCCCAATTGTTCATGAATTACATGTAAAGTACGAAGTAAATTATAAACTGTAGTTTTTTTCGATCATGATATCTTTATTTCCCACAAAGTGTCACCGTTTCCGAAAACAGTTATATCTTTATAGATATATTGTATAATTGCATATATATCATTCATGTTAGTGAGTATGTATTGGCATTATAAGGCATCAATAAGAAGTTTTTTTCAAAAGATATAAATTGTCGATAAGGAATATGTTTATAATTTATAAAGAGGTTAAAATAAAAAATGATAAATACATAAATGAACGGTGTTAAATTTTTCTTTAGTAAGTATTATGGGCGTATCTTTTGGAATTCATGCATATTGTCGACACCTAATTCTCTAATAAATGTGGTATATAAGCTAAAAATATTGTTTTGAGCTTTGCTACGGGGAAAACAACATATTTGGTATTGAGGTAAAACATGTGCTTAGCAAAACGTTTGGTCTGCGTGGATGTAGAACGAGTATTTATACACCCATAAAATGTTCATTATTTGTGTTATCGACATCACAGCCTTAATCCATTCGTATGTGTATTAACATCTTCTTTGTATACATTCTTTATATCAATTAAGGAAGCATTCATCCTTTTCCTGTTTCGGTAAATCATGTGATAAAAATGTGCTCTTATTTGTTCACACTGCAGTATAATTACGTTTACGTACCTAAACCCAAGCGTTTGGCAAAGAGCATCCACTTCGAACTGTCCGATTCCGTCATAGCATACAAAGCCCCATACACCATTCAAGAAAACTTCAACAACACCTTCTCTTGAATTCTGGACATCGAATCCTGGTATCACCAAACGAACAGGCACATCTGGAACTAAAGCCATTAAATCATGATGTTAGCTGTATTTAACATATTTCACTGGAAAAAAATCATTGTTGTCAAACAACCTTTTGCTACTGGCAAATTTGATACAATGATTGCCTTTAGAAGCGTAAAAAATCGAAATAGTTAACTCTGTAAGATGAAAGATAGGTAATGGGAAAACAGCCTGTATGAGATAAACGATATGTGAACAAAAATATATTGGATGAAAGAAGATGGAGAGTGGTATTAAATTAAAATATTTGAAACCACCACAATGAGCTATCAATATATGTGCTTGGAAGTTTTGAAATATATCGGAAGTAGAGCAGTACTAGTTTTTAAAGATTTGTTAGTTTATTTTAAATTATGTTTTTGTTAAAATGAGTTTATTTTTAACTGATTAAAGTTTAATTAGTGGTATCTTATTCAGCTTTATTTATTAGTATCTTTTCGCATCTCGTATAATAGTTGGAGCTGTCTAGAGCAACTCGAAAATATTAGAAGGAGCTTTGATTGACCCGAAAATATATAGTAGGAGCTTTGAGCAACAAAAATTGTGAAGAAGTTTTGAACAGTGTGGAACTTCTACAACGTCATCCAGGTCGATTAGAAGTCAGTAAAAAAATAAAGTTACCAAACAAAAACTGAGGGAATCGCATTAACTTCAATACGAGCAAGAGGAAGCGTCTCATGCTCTGCTTGCATCACCCGCCATTCGAATTCACTCAGTGAAAATAAAAAATCGGGAATAAAATACTCGGTAATTTAACGGACCAGATAACTATACTGCTATCTTAAGATCTAAAACCGCGAAAACTTGAAGTTAACCGCCAAATTAAAATCAAATCAAACGTAAATATTAATGATAATTATAAACAAATACCGACAAACTGTTCGGATTTACCATTAATCTGTCATTCCAGTGGTCATATCGCTACCGGTAATGTGGATATCATTTCAAACCAAGAACGTTCACGCTTAGCTAGACTATGTTCTAAAGTAACGGAAATCAAAGGTTAGCCTAAACACTAGAGTATCATTCCAAACCAAGAACGTTCACGCTTAGCTAGACTATGTTCTAAAGTAACGGAAATCAAAGGTTAGCCTTAACACTAGACACTTACCTTTTACAGGATTTTTCAAGATAACATTATTCGTACATACATTAATATATGTTATAGTAATGAAGACATAAAACAATGAACAATGCCATATTTTAAACATAAAATGGTTAATTCCTTTAACAATAAGGGCTATATGGGAAATTACTAAATAATTATTTTACAAATGGTTCTTTCTGATGGTGGTCTGGCAGTTTCAAATACTCAACGGTCTCTCACATGAACTGCATATGTCTATTTCGATCTTTTAGGAGACTTCATAAAATCTGTTTTGTTATTGTGTGTTTTCGTTTTACGACAAATAGCTATAGTCTAAATAGACAAAGGTAGATGGTTGTGCGCACGTTAAATTGATGTCAAAGCCACTATATGCCATGCCTATACCCAGTCCGGATAGCTTGACCATGTGTTATTCGTTTTATATGTCTTTGATTTTACATCCATTTTCACGGAGATGTGAATTGTTGGTCTTTGGTTCGTTCTTTTTTTTATATAATCCCTTTTGTCTTTTTTATCTATTATTTTTGTTTGCTTAAAACATACCCGGTTGATATTTCAAACCGTGTCTTTGGTTATATGTGTCAATGGGTTGCTGTCTTTTAAAGTATAACCAACAAGTCCCTTAAAAAGTATGCTTGAACAATATAAATTAGAAACAAAATTAAGAAAACAAAAATGAACAAAAGAATAAAAATAAAACCAACAACAGAGGGAAGAATCGCTATAACATACCTTCCAAAGGTTGTAACCTGCAAGTGACTCCAACCACAAGGTCAATGTCACATTTATCATTTTTTCGTTTGTAACACTGGCTGATATCTGTATCCTTTAGCAAACAGCGGATTCCAAATATACACATTCTATTTTCATTTCTTTTCCTATAATGTAGATCAAATACACGTCTTTCATCAGATTGAGTGCGTGCTTCTCCTCCATATCTGTGAAAGAAATTAAATTGATTTGATGTAACAACAACCGTATCTATATATTAGTATTGAGAAACAATCGCAGGCAAAGTTGACTTTAGGTTGAAATCGGCTATGATGTTTAGGGCCTTTTTTTGTCATACAGATTTTGACGTTGTGAACAGCGTATTAACGCATCCATGGCATTACATTGTTAAAGTTTTAGCGTTCCTGATGAAGGTCAACCCATAGAATCCAGGAAAACGATTGAACAGGCAAATTTTATACCGTCTTTATTTCATTTACTACCACTGCTGGTAGCACAGAAGGTAGTGCATCAGTACTGAAATTATTTATAACATACTTATCTAAAATTTCCTGATAATAAATAAAGAAATTATTAAGAAACTGCGGTTCCAAATCTCTTAAGGAAAGTTGACTGTAGGTGAGTTTATGTATAAATCCTTTTTGTCATAAAGCGTACTAACGTTGCAGCGTATTTACGCATCCCTGGCTTTCAAACGTTTAAATTTTAGCGTTCCTGATGAAGGTAGATCGTGAAAACGCTTCGGACGCTTTTATTGAAAAACATATAAACTATCATGTAGGCTTCTAAATGTCAGTTTTATATGCTGACAAATCAGCGGCTCTTTTCATTAAAAATCATACACATTTCAGTATAACTTACGATCAATTCTAATCGTAAGATTTTTTGTGAAAAGAGTCGCAGAATTGCCAGTTGATGTCATAATTTTATTTGATCGGAACAAAATCTAAATGTATGTTACATAATTAATGTTATCTTGTAAAAATACGTTTGAATTTTTCACCTAAACACATAAAGTAGTAATATTCTTATGTTGTTAGTTTTTTTATGTTTTGTAGACTGTTGTGTTTCTTTTAGTTGTTTTATTGTGCCATGGAGTTGTCAGTCTATCTTCGATTTATGAGGTTAAATGTCGCTTTGGTCTCTTCCTTTTCTTTTTCCCATGTGATTGTTTCTGCACTAAAATATCCAGAATAAATTAGCCTGTTCATTTATGAACAAACTTAACTTAATTTTAAAATGCTTAAATTATTTAACTAATTTTATGTCAATTTCAGTGGTCAAAAACGCCTCTTTTCATACCCCTCCATTGATGAATGTCTACTAACCTATACTTTGGTCTGAAAAAATGTTTTATTTATTGGTTGAGACTGGATTTTGAACTAGCTTTCATTAACTTCTTGTACTCTTTAACCGGTATTTTGAGACTCTTTCCGTTTTTTTATATAGTTTTATGTATAAAGCTTCTTTTTGATTTTGATGAGTCGAGTCTTTTCCAACTGCGTTTTAACTAACGGATTGTTTTGCTGGTACACAGCCATCCTGGGTAAAAGAGGAGAGTTCAGAATTCACTAACTTTTTAAACCTCCCCTCAATCTTCATTTGGGTTGCCCAAGCCAGTAACTCATAGCCGACTGGTTGTGGATTTTAGTCGTCTGTCTTAATGAATTTTCGTTTCATTTCGTGTCATTTTTTTAATTATGAATCACATTGTTGATTTTCTCATTTCTCTTTAATAACAAACATATAAAGGTGTGTGTTGTACATAGAAGAGAAAACATAATTATCGGAGACAGAATGCTTACCATTAAGGCCCCGTAACCATTTAATACTCAAGAAATACGTTAAATTCATATACATCTTTTGCTTAATCACTTAAAAAGTGACCCATGCACGTAGGCACATGTATGAAAGATACTAAAAATATTTATGACCAAGCAGAATACTACAGTTATTTTGACGAAGTGGCTTGATTAAAAAAAGTGAACTTCATGCTTTTTTTCTGAATTTCAGTTTGAATGAATGAATTTACTAGTCATTATGTAAACGAAACTCGTTTGTGTTTATTCTAGTAGAATTTACCATGAATATATCAGTAATATATCAATTTATCGTTTTGGGTACACGTCCAGGTAGGGATAATGTCATTAAGACAGCAACGCCTCGTATTGAAAAAAAAAAAGAATAGACTTACTGTAAAATGCGTTGTTACACAAACATTTGAAAAAGAAAATGCAAAATCTAAGGTTTAAGTGGAATAAGAGCCCTCCTTTCTTTCAAACATGTCTAATCAAACAAAAGCTTAGTAAAAACATTCTGACAATTTCAACGCATATTTACTAGTAACGGGTTTTACTACTGAAACGGTCATTTTAAACTGAACAACTCTTAACTGCCTGAATTTACCGCAAGGTGTTTACAACTATTTTTAGAAGTTATTTCATTGAATTTATGTATAATTAACGCACGAGGCAACTGAACTCTACAGTAAACAATCTGTCAAATTTAGGCATCAGGTTGAAAGTAGCTCTGTGTTTAGAAATAAAACATAATCATTATGTAAGTCATTTATTTGTTTTGTTTAAGTATCGTTCTTAATCGTGTATGTTTGAATTTTACCGATAAACTGGGCAAAGAGTTAAACTCTAATCAAATCAGAACCAGATTTGTGGAATACTTCATCATAGAATGAGGCCTTCATTTGTTATTGTAAGTAATTATTGATAACATTGAGAATGGAAACGGGGAATTGGTCAAAGATACAATAACCCGACCAAAAAGCAGAAAACAGCCCAAGGCCACCAATAGGTCTTCAACACAGCGCGAAAATGCCGGCCGCATCCAGACGCGGGCTTCAGCTGGCCCCTTAATACAAATGTGTTCTAGTTTAGAGAAAATGGACGTCACACTCCGAAACATATAGATGAACCAAATTTAAAAAAAAAGCATACAAGACTAATAAAAGCCAGAGGTTCCTGACTTGGTACCAGCGAAAGAATTCCGCGGAGGTAAACATGTTTTGTGAGATCTCAACCCTCCCTTATACCTCTAGCAAATGTAGAATAAACAAACACATAGCAATATGCACAGTAAAACTAAGTTTAAAAGAAGTCCGAGTCCGTTGTTAGAATAGGTAACAGAAAAAACTAAGCAAAATGACAATGATCAACATAAATTAACAAAGGACTACTACATGTAGCAGTTATTGACATGCCAGCTCCAGACCAAAATTAATCATATGAAAATCAAGCACAATTCCTCCCGTTAGGGGATTAGTATCATACTATCATAAAATATGCGAGAAGAACATAACCCGTATAATGAAAACAACTGGTTTTAGAATAAATGTGTGTATTTCCGATGTAAAGACCGTATGATTGAATCAATATTTATTCAAAAAAAAAAAAAAAAAAAATGGTATCTTCAATGACCTGAAAACAGTATCGTAACTATATACCTTTCTGAATAAGTCTGTTTAAAGGTTTGGTTAGATTTTGAGGTGAATAACGACATTGTTGTGACAAGAGAACGTCACCATCTAAAAATGAATAATTAACAATAGGAAATGAATAATTTTGGTATTAAGCTTCCCGTTAAAAGGCAATGTTCATTGTTAGTGTTATCTTTATTTGAAGTCAGTTCAGCAGGATACATATCTTTAGTGTACATACTGCAGTCGTCATTATTGAGAGCCAATATATCTAAAAGTGTTATTAAATTTTTGTATCAGATGTTGTTTCGATGGGTCTTTGCTGATTTAAGTCAAAAATTGTAACTCGTAACAATATAGAAACAGATCGTCAATAAGTGGTGCACAGTTAGTCCCCATTGGAATGCCGATAACTTGACGCGTACGATATACGAAATCTCCATAGCGAACAAAAATGCTATCTAGTTAAAGTGCAGTTGTCGTATAAAAACAGGTACAATTGACATAGTTCTTTTGTTTGTTGTTTCTAAAAATTGACCTCAAAGAGTTTGAGCATATATATTCGACTTTTTGGATGCCCATTTAATTAGATGTGTGAATGTTTTCTTATTGAGATTATGAGGCAAAGTGGTATATAGGGTAGAAAAATCAAAACTTTGAACAGATTCGAAATCACCAATATGAGCATGCAATTTATCAAGTACTTCCAACGAATTTTGACACTCTAAAAGTAATTAATTCACAAAACCAGATCTGGAAGATTGACATAGCAGACTAAACAACGGTCATCAACAATTGAATTCGTGTTTGCATCTACGTATTCAGTATGACAATTCGTGACGTGAAACATTCCAGAATTTTCGATTCACGGTTAAGAGGTTAACTTTCAAAAGGGTATACACAATTTAAAAAGAGAAGAAAGTTTTGCCTTTATGAGCCTACATGTATACGCTAACGCAAGACTTAATAAACGTTAACACAATTGACTGAATCAATTATATACATAAATCTAAATACATTAGCACCTGAGATCACTCCCAGTTTTTGATGGGGTTCGTGTTGCTTAGTCCTTAGTTTTCTATGTTGTGTGTTGTGTACTATTGTTTGTCTGTTTTTCTTTTTCTTTTTAGCATTGGCGTTGTCAGTTTATTTTCGACTTATGAGTTTGAATGCCCTCTGGTATCGTTCGCCTCTCTTTTAAAGAGAATATTATACGTACGGATATCCAAGTGAACGACACACAACAGACGCCTCTACGGCAGTGAAGCCATAGCAAGTAAACCGATTCCATTTGTTCCGTTGGAGAATTTCCACTACTCCTTCTCCTACGTGTGTATATGATTCTATTCTTGTCGGGTTCAATCCTGATTCTGAAATTGATATGACTGTTAATTTTTATACCCTTCAATCTTCAGTCTGACATTCTTATTATACGGTAGCATTCATGTAGTGTGTTTTTTATAAATCAACTGTTTAAGATCTTTTTGCGATTAAAAAGTGGCACACAAAAGAATGCGGAAACGACATTATAATATACATCAAACGTTAAAATAAAATCGGAATTTCTATATAATTAACTTATAACAGGGTTAGTCTTTTTCTTGAAGAAACAATTATAAAAACTCGATTAAAGTTGTTTAAACAAAATTTTATCCATAGGTCATGTTAAATGCTACGAACTTAATATATAAGGTATTCTATATTAAACTGGATACCTAAAACAAAAAAATAAAACAATAAACATGCATTCTGATTAAAATAAAAAGAACAGATCTCACTCCACAAAATACTACAAAGAAATCTAACCAACCAATGCTAAATCCGACTTTATATTACCTATAATCGTTACAAGTGGGGACTATAGAGTTATCTGATCATTTTCTACTTTTTAATACATTTTAATGCTGCTTCTGTAGACAATAATTTACAGAAAATGTTTGTATGGGTCCCAACAAGAAATGCGGAAAGAACAGTGTTCATTTTATAAGTTCTTACAGAGTTAATATATATCATAAGGGTCGTCAAAATACTATGTCAGGGAAAGAGTTACAAGACCACAGCCAAAGTAAAGGTAAGACACAAAGACTAACAACTGTGTGCAAAAAACTAAACAGAACACTATCAATTGGGCAACTTAGGTACCCCAGAACGTAACGCAGTTCCTCCTTAATTGGTGGAAATTGTCGAGTTCAAGTACCACTCATGTCCTGATCGGTAATATAATATATTGCATTTAGTAAGTCATTAACACAAAAGCGAGAAATGGAATAATTAAATAACGACTGATTATAACCTCCCGATTTTATCTTCTGCAAAACCTTAACTTTACAATAACGACCCTTTGATTAGATTGATTCCTTGTAAGCAACAACCCTTTACAAAATGAAAGCCTGATATGGAACTCAATCGCTATAATTTGTATCATCTTTTGGATATATGCTGCAGATGTAGAAACTGTAAATTGCTGTTATATAAAAATGGAAAGTTCACAATAGAAAATATGAAAAAAATGTCAAAAATTGGGATATAACAGTCAACATTGTGTTATAAACTGAATCACTATGAAACAAACAACTATGTCAAATAAGAAAAACAAAATGACATATTGACACTCTATAGACAAAGCACATCAGCAAACATGATGAAGTTTAATTAATTCAAATTTTAACATTTAAGTCTAAATATGAAGCAGACCTGAATGTGTGTGTATATATGTAGTCCTTTATCGATAAGAAATAGTGAGATAGATGCGATTTGCATATAGACCAAAATTTGAAATTATCAGTGAAATAGCATCTTTCTTCATCTTTATGGCATATGTTTTCCCATTAAAAAACCTGGATCCGTAATTTAAAAGAAATATATACATCGTATATTTACCATGAATTTGAACTTTGAATTGTCTTTCTATGACAGTAGTTAGTCTTCTGACACTGCAACTAATAGTTCCTGAGTCTGATGCTATCGTATTTCGTATAACAAGTTTACTTATGTATCGTCTACCTCTCACTTTCTTTGTGTGGATCAAATATCGTCCATCATCGGTGTCATTTATTTTGATTTTTGCAGATGTTGTATTATCGATTCTCATCCACTGACCGATAGAATAAAGAATAAACAAAGTAAAAATGTTTTATATTTTTAGGATTGTTAAATGATAATAAACTACAACATACAGTAATTTGACAGATCGTTTGAATGTATTGTCGAAAAAAAAGGGGGAAAACAAAAATCATACAACAGTTTCATCTTGCTTTTCATATAAAATCGATGGTGTTTAATTTTAGATTGTACCTTGTTGACTGGGTATTGGTTCACATGCATTCATATACGATACATGTAATTGTTTGGTCTCTCTCCTTGTGGAGTTATGCGCATGCGTTCTCTTAGTACTCTTTGCGTAAATTTAAATTTGTAAGTCTGCATTTGAAAACGAATTTTTAATTATTCGACATGAAATTCCGTCTCTTGATGAAATATCCGAATTTCCACTTCATTAACGATTTCGGTACTAAATGAAACAATATTATGTAGGATACGAATCAGTTCCGAAATTGATATGATTTTCGTAATTTCGGTTACCAAATCAGCAATACTTGAAAAAAAAAACTAATGAATCAATTAACAGCAGTTTATATTTTTGATGGTTTGCTTGCTTTTAAAATTAACGGTTCTTTTAGTTATGGGTAGGTAGATAAAGAGGAAACAATGCATCAATTTTGCGTTGTAACATTCTTCAAATAGCAAAAGAAAAAAAAAAACAGATATCTTATAAAATGATCATGCAGTATTATGTCCTTGGTCTTACTAATTGGTTTTACTTTGAAAAATTGGTGTCTCTAAGTATTATATTAGATTCGGGAAAACCAAAGCCTAACACATGATAAATACATTGCTCGTTTTATGTTAAAGATCATATGTTGACCTTTTTAATCGTGTTGTTAGATTGCGGTCTTGACGATTTCAGTTTCTCTCTGTCATTGTCCCATTTCTCAGTATTAACGTCGAATGAAGTTCGCATATATGTATTGAGGCATATTATTGTTTCAAAAATAATAAGATTTTTATCATGTGGGTGAAACAAATACAATTTTCATTTTGAAATGAATATTGTGTGCTGAACTTACTTATCATCTTTCTGCATGATTGTTGTGAGATAGATTCCAGTAATTTCAATGAATATACAACCTTACCTCGAAATAAGGTTCTGCATAAGTCTTGACTTTACATCTTAGAATTATTTTACTGTTTTCCCCTGTTCCATAATTACTGAAATAAGGTGATATGAACTCTAATCCAGTTACATTTGGGATATCTAAAATAAAAATAAAATCTAAAACAATATATCACAGTTTGCATGGAAATGTGTCATCGATTTAATTGTAATTGAAAGAAAAGTGTACCCTTCAGATACGTTTACCTATTGGTCACACATTAGACATTTTTCACATATATTAACGTTCATTATACACATCAATCTGCATAGATTAAAGATCTTCTTTTGTCATCATCGTTTATCAAATTCAAAAACTCAAATTTTGTTAGTTGAAATGTATTTTTCATGAATAAGCATATTTCAGAAAAATTAAAGGAGTAGGGGCTATAATGGCCTAAAATAGCCCCAGATTTACAAAATAATAAAAACTGAAACCGAGCAGATTTTTCTCCATAAATTATTAGAATATGAGTCATTGATTTGAAAAAAAAACTGTTTTTTATTTAACAAAAAAAGGTTTAATGACGTCACAATAGTAGGTGCAAATGACGTCATAATCGTGAAAATAAGCAAAAATATAGAAATTGGGATGGTTTTCCTACACTTTGACCACATCACCATGCTTGCACCAATTTGAAATTTTAACATTTTGACAAGATCATACATATCAAACTTCAGATAAAAAATCTTTTTGGTGCAAGGTTGGTGCGATAGTTTATTTTATATTTTTTCATAGCCAAGCAGAGCAATAAAAAGCTATAATTTGCCTTTAAAATGAGACCTATTCTTTTGACAAAGTTTAATTTATACATTCTATGCCTATATGAATTTTACTTTTTCACTAATGAGTCAGTAACATATATTTCTATTATTATTTTCGTAAGTTTACCTATTTTAATTTTCAAAAAACCTAAAAACAATGAACTACATATTGTTAGGGAGTCAACGATAACTTTGAGGAAAAATTTTTTTTTTTTAATATGAAATCATTTAGATAGACATACAAAATCTGATCATTTCTTATGTTTCTGCTAATCTCAATTCAAAATTTGGTGTTCGAAATTGGACAATCTTCTCTGGTATTATGGTCTGATCAAATCAATGATTTATGAAAAGGGGGGGGGGTGTAATTCCAGAAAACAAAATATACCGAAAATGATTTAAATGATTTTATGCTTAAATTTACATAATTGGTGAGAACCATGAGATTTATTTTGAAATGATGCCACCCTAATTCAAATTTGATATGTCTTTGGTGGTAATAAATATTGAGTACAAGTTTCAAAACATTTGGATATGGCAAAGTAGATTTAGAGAACGGAAACCGCAAAATCGCTGATTTTTCCTCTTATAAAGGAACGTTACTCCATAACAGTGAAAGTGACACCACCCAAATTCTTACTTGATCTGTGTTTGGTGGTAAAAAGGATTGTGTATAAGTTTCAGAACATTTCGTTGTAGCAAAGTAAAGTTAGAGAACGGAAACCAATTCCGGGACGTACAAATGGACAAGGGTAAACCGTAATTAATCCGGGTCCGTTCGCCCAAAATCATGTTCGCTCCAATTCACGTTTGCTCCCATTCATGTTCCCACCCCACACATTCGCACCCTGGGTCTGTGCGCACCCTACACGTCTGCACCCTTTTCAAAGGTTATGTTTTGAATAATTTTTTAATCATGCTTTAGTAAGTGTATTCCTATAAAATAAAGATAATTAGTGTTTTTATTGTGTAAAAATAAAGTGACATTCTAAAAAAGTAAACAGGTTTTGTTTTGTGAATTATTTTGACATAATGAATAATGAATATTATCATGATGATCAAAGGCCAAGTCATACGTCTCTAAGACTTGTAAAAGAAAAGCGGAAGATACCAAACGAATATCAAACTAGTCACAATGACAACAACGAATAAATCAAATAATATAAATAAAGAATAGAGAAAAAATCAAAGAATACAAATATGAAGGACCTAACATCCAGATCCTATACCATGTTTGGCGTTGTTGTATATCATACTTGTCCAAATACACACGAGAAAAAGGGGTTAAGCTGTTAAAACAATTAACTTTCTGTTTTCTATAAAAATCTTCATTGTTTTTACATCTACCAAGCTAACTACTAGTATTTCACTTTACACCACTAGTTATAACAGATATCATGATTTTCAAACACATTACAATAATACCAAATAAGCTTTGTAAATACCATTAATAGAAATCATAAATAATTAACAATCATCTAATCACCCAAAAAATTATTTCATCCAAAAATTCACGAATTTATTTTTAATCATGAAAAAATGAATATTTTGATACACACATCTGAAAATACGAATGTACATTTAATAATACAACCTATATTTAAATAAGGATAGGGTTCGAACGTATAGGGGAGAACGAGTGGGGTAGGCACGTATAGGGTACGAATGTGTTTTGGGATCGAACGGACCCGATACCAACCGTAATGCCCCTCCGCCACGGCAGGCAGTCTCACTAATTAGCGACAAGAAGCGTCAAAAAGCTAGAAATTGCTGGTTATTACATTTTTTTTACATTACAAGAAGAAAAAAAATTAGCGACAAGAAGAAAAATTAGCAACAAGGAGAAAAATTATCGACAAGAAGACAAAATTTAGAAACAAGACAGTTTATATACTATTAAAACAATAAATTAATAGAAAAAGTCAATTAATTACAGCTGATTATTTGTTGTTTAATAAAGTTCAATTTTGTTTTTTTTAGCAGCACTACAGTTTTGTAATCAATTTTAATATTACAATATTGCAAAATAAGAATTCACAAAATAATTTGTTACATGCATATATATCTGGTGATCCGTTTATTTGGCAATCGCCATGGCAGTCAGCAGGGTTTAAGAACATCTGTTGTTCGACCTGCTAGTTGTTTAAATATACTTTTTTTTTCATTTTTGGGTCTTTTGGAAAATGTTGTTTGTGCTGTATTTAGATCCCTCTACCAAGAAATTGTTTGTCATGCACACGTACAAAAATTGCGGTTTTTATCCAACGCAATCATAGGTTTGAACGTTGTTTTCTAACCATATATCCCCATTCAAAAGCATTGATCGTCAAAAAAAAGAGAAGGTTCCAACCTCCGGACCCCCTTTTTCCCTCCGTGGATCTGCCACTGCTAAATTAGTCTTTTCTTGTCGCTAATGAGTGAGACCCCCACGGCGGGGGCATTAAAAACTTAAAAGGACTCCACCCAGCACTAAGAGACAAAATCTGCTAATATCACCAATACCCGGTATAATTAAAAGAATATATAAGGTGTACATGAGATTGTAGTAACCAGTAATTTCACCGTTAGGGCAATGGTACATTTTTTAGCTCCACAGATTGACTCTAGAAGTGCATTTCGTTACCACGTTCTTTTGAAGAATTGTTATTGTTTGTCTGATATTTCAGCATTGACATTTTCTTTGGAGTTTGTTACCTTTTGCAATGTGCATCGTGAATTATCTTTTTGTTAAAAGCTAAATCTTGTAAAATAAAAAAACAAATTGCCGTTGCTATAGGCAAAGATTTGTTGCTAGGGAGACATTACAATGATTTTGCCTAGAAATGTGCATTACATGTGTTACATTTAAACAGTGTATAAGTGTAAAATTCACTGCATATTAAACAGGTTTGATTTCAAATATAAATAGATTTAAGTTGTATATTTAGCATATTTAACTCCACCATTATACTGGTTGCTAGGCAACAGAAAATACGAGATAGACCCAAAATGCCACCATTTTCAGAAGGTCTGTGGTATAGAGTTGTAACATGACAAATTAAATTAAATTTGGGGGTGGGGCCAACAATGGCTCTTATCGCCCCTTGTCCTTTATGAGTCTCCCTTCAAATTAATAAAATTAGTTCAATTTTGTTTGCATCACGATGGGTTCCAATTGTGGAACAGAAACTATTTCCCTTCCGCAGCACATGCTTCACTCCCGTGTAAGTAGAGATTCGTGTTGATATATGAAAATAACACTTAATCAACGGATTTACTTTCACAAGGAACGCCCAAATCTTAACATTTGTAAGTCAGGGACGTGTAAATACGTAAGAAACTTAACAACAATAGTGAACAAGGACCTACAAAAAATAGTCAAATACATCTAAGGATTACTTTTAAGTCTACTATGATTTTGTGTTTTGGGAAGTTTGCTATAGCAATACTTTCCTTAGGCGTCGGCCTCAAACTTCCGGTGACAGACTATCGCAAATGTTCTGCTCCAAGATAATGTAGTACTAGTGTTTGAATACTGATTGTAAGAAGATTCTTTTGAAATTTTGAGTCCTTTTGAAAAGATTACAGCTTGAATAAAAAAGGAATGAATGTTCACCGACAGTTCAGATGAATTTAACTTCATTTTGAAAATAACTATCACAAACATTACTTCGCGGATCTTCCATGCGCTGAAGAGAAAATCAAAGAAATCTACGCGAGACAGCGTTTAATTCATTCATGAATATTTCATGAATGAACATTTTCCCGCGCTTTTTTACTATGTACGATATTTACAAATGTTTATTATTAAATAAGTAAAAGTCCGAGTGTATCGAAAGAAACCCGTATGGCTGACATTACTGATATGTTTTGACCAAGCCTTCGGATAATTGACAAGTGATAAAAGTTTGATTGAACAATTATACACAGGTGACAGAAATACTGGATAATCATATGGCTTATGTCACACGCCATCGATGAGTAAAGGTAAATACCGGCTATGATAGAAAGGTGCATGTTTTGTTAAAACATCGATCAGAATGTTTTGATGCCAAAACATTTGAAAACTTTAAATTCCGCTATTTAAATACTAGCTATTTCACATTCCAATGTGGATTTAAGGACCTTCACTCTTCCAGCATGCTCAGTCACGTGGGTCAAACTGATAGCTGAAAACATTGACTGAACGACAGTTCGTACATATCGCAGCCTCCTCAGCGTTACGATTAACAATTACATTTGTACACAAATCGTTACAAGGATATATAAGGCAGACAAGTCAGCTTCTACTTAGAATAACTCAGTGTATCAAGACAAGTGCTGTAGCAATTATTTACATGATTAAATAAAATCTGTCCATGTAATAGGAAAATGACTTTCTTTTTCTTAGTGCTAGTCCAAATAATTATGACAAACCAAAATCTCAAATGTTATTGTCTCAATGCTAAATTTCACAGCATCAACTATAAAATGTGTTACAGCCGGGGTTATTAGCACCTCTATGAATCTAGTGTACATAAACGGTATATAAACTTTTTATTCATGTCGTCATACTGCTATTGTTATGTCTCCACCGTATTAAGTTTTACCCTTTTTCTTCTGTAAGTATTTACGTCCCTTACTTGTATGCACGTCCGTACATCCCATCTGTTCTCTAACTTTAGTTTTCCTAAACCAAATTGTATGAAACTTATACGCAATGCTTATTTCCACAAAACACAGGTCAAGTTGAATTTTGGTGGCGTCGATTTTACAATTCTAGAGTTATGCTCCTTAACAAATGAAAAGTTGCTTGAATTTTTTGTTTACGATCTCTAATTTTAGTTTGTCTCAACCAAATGTTATGAAACTTATACACAATGCTCATTATCACAAAACACTGATTAAATTTGAGTTTTAGTGGCGTCAGTTTTACTGTTCTAGAGTTATGCCCTTTACAGTTATGCCCTTTACAAATTTAAAACTGATTGTTGTCGACCCTTTGACTTTTGTCGAAAAAGCGAGACATAGCGATCCTACATTTCAGCGGCGGCGGCGGAGGCATCCACAAATATTCACTCTGTGGTTAAAGTTTTGAAATTTTAATAATTTTCTTAAACTATCCTGGATTTCTACCAAACTTGGACAGAAGCTTGTTTATGATCATACAATAGTACCTAGAAGTAAATTTTGTAAAAAAAAATCCATTTTTTCAGTATATTACTTATAAATGGACTTGGTTTTTCTGCCAGGAAACATTACATTCACTCTGTGGCTAAAGTTTTAAAATTTTAATAACTTTCTTAAACTATCCTGGATTTGTATCAAACTTGGACAAAAGCTTGTTTATGATCAAAAGCTAGTATCTAGAAGGAAATTTAGTTAAAATTTTGTTCTTGTTTTTCCGTATTTTACTTAATGGACTTAGCTTTTCTTCCAGTTAACATTACATACAGTCTGCAGTTATTTTTAAAACATTTATTAGATTCATAAACTATCCTGGATTTTACCAAACTTGGACAGAAGCTTCTTACAATCAAAAGATAGTATAGAGAGGAATATTTTTATTAATTTTTCTCATTTTGTTGAGCCTGCGATTAACAGCAAAAGTAGGCGAAACAGCAGGTTCCGCGGAACACTTACGATTTTTTTCAATTCCGTGCTCTAACTTTAGTGTGCCTCAACCAAATGTTACGAAACTTATACAAAATACTTTTAACCACAACACCAAGATCAAGTTTGAATTTCGGTGCCGTCATTTTACTGTTGTTGTTAGGGTTATGCCCAGTTACGAATGGAAAAAATACTATAAAATCACAGGCCCTAGATATGGCATGGGCACATAAAGAAATTAACAGAGCTTATTGTATATTTGATTATTTTAGAACAGCAGTTCAAGGTTGCAATAGAAAATATGAAAATTTTATATGACAAACTTTTATGGAAAAAGAAAATGGTTTAGTTAAAAATATCAAAGCTGTGATTGAATACATATTTAAAATAATACACATCTATAACCTATTTGAAAAATACACATCTACAGTTGCAAACTTCCCAGAGGTGCTATCCAGCACTTTGACTGATTCTTTCCGCCGTTTTGAATTTTGGCCACGGTGTTGTCTGTTTTAATTGGACTTTTCAATTAATGCCTAAATATCTCCTTTGTCTTTTTACATGTACAGAATTACACTATTTGAAAGTGAACCTTGAGAAAAAAAATATGAAAACACTTTTCATGAGTCTGAATCGCTTTTTATTATGTATATCTATTATATAGTCATTTTATAAAATTTACGGTTTGCGAAATTATAAATTATTCTAAATAATAAGGATGTTCTTGTCCCAGGCAGAAAACCCTGGCCGTGTTAGGCGCAACTTTATGAAGTTTTGGTCCTCGGTGCTCTTCAGCTTTGTACTTGTTTTGGCTTTCAAACTTTTTTCATCTGAGCGTCACTGGTTGGTCTTGTGTGGACGAGACGCACGTCTGGCGTATTGAATTTTAAGCCTAGTACCTTTTGTCAGCTATTATTCGTGTGTTTCTTTGTCCTATATGTTTATATTTATCATGATGATTTATTTGTTTTGTGGTCCTGTCATGTGATGTCGTCGTTTTGGTGTTGTGTTTGACGTTGCCATAAAAGCGGGAGGTTTGGCATGCCACAAAACCAGGTTCAACCCACCATTTTTTTCTTAAAATGTCCTGTACCAAGTCAGAAAAATGGCCATTGTTATATTATAGTTCGTTTCTGTGTGTGTTACATTTTAATGTTGTGTTTTTGTTGTGTCGTTGTTCTCCTCTTATATTTGATGCGTTTCCATCAGTTTTCGTTTGTAACCCGGATTTGTTTTTATCTCTATCGATTTATGAGTTTCGAACAGCGGTATACTACTGTTGCCTTTATTTTTCCCCCAACAGTAACGCTAAAAGTCGAATATGTGAAAGCCAAAGGATGTATAAGTACCGAAACAGTTGAAGAGCTATATCACAAATAAGGACATATAAATTTTAACCAAGTCTATCTTAGGTCAAATTTACCTGAGGGAGTTGAAACCTCAATTTTGTAATAATTTATAAATCTATAGACGGACATCAGCAGTATTGACCCAGTGCTAAATACATGCAAATAACACAACGTTATAAATTTCGTGTGTCTGGAGCGCTTTTCTGGATTTACCTTCACTAGAAAAGTTCAACGCCGAATATTTGAAAGCTTATGATGTATAAGAACCGTAATAGACGAAGAGTTATATGACAAACAAGGACCTAAGAATAGCCAAATTCTTCTAAAGTCAACTATGGCTGAAAGAGTTGAAACCTTAGTTTCTTTATAATTTATGAATTTATAAACAGACATATTAGAAAGTAAAGTTATAAATCAAGTCAGAACCGACGTATAAACTACTGAGCTGCTGATACCATCTTGGATGATAGTCCGCTAGCAGCGATATCGACCCAGTGCAGATAAAAATGAAAACAACACTATATAAATTGGATGCGTCCGAAGCGCTTTTCTAGACGTACCTTCATCAGGAACGCTCTAAGCCGAATAGAAGTTTATAATTATAGTACAATTTAAAATTTAGACTGAAATTTATACTCACATAAATAGCCATATAATAAATGGAGAACAATCCAGTCTGCTGTGTAGGACATCATGCACTCTGGACATAAATAGTAAAGTGACAACCTAAATATTGCCTCTGCGTAATATAAAAAGAAACCTTTCTGTTACAATTGGGTGCACTTCATAAGTGGTTATTATCTCATATCGACATTAAGCTTAACTAAATTAAAACTGTCATTGTGTAATTTCCATTGGCAATTAAATTATTTTTAATTTTAACATAAATAATTTTCGCACGATCTGGGCTCATGCCAACTTAAATTCAAGTATTATAATTTCAAATTATGATGGAAATTGTATCTATTTATTGATTTTACATTTCTGTGAGGTAATAAAAGTATAGCTATACCGGAAATTAGGAAACTTGTCAGCAATTTCGTGGAATTAATATACAGTTAAACAGTTATGTTTACCTAGTATAAATCCCTAAGTACCTCGGTCTCCTCTTTACTCTCTCTGATACTTTAAACTAATATTATTTTTTATCGGTTATTTCTTAATATCATAACGAGTTGGTAGATGTATCTTGTCTAACTGTAAGACAATAATAAATTCCATTTGTATTCTTCGGAAAATACTTGTCCTTAGTCATGAGTATAACAGTTGTTTTCCATTCGTTACTTTTCTTGATATATACGACCGTTTGATTTTGTCAGGTTTTGTGGACTTCCCCTTTTTGAATTTACCATAGAGTTAGGTTTTTCGTTTATAAAATTTATTCTAAAGCATCACATATATATTATATATATATAATTAATCCCTAAACACGATCGAACGTGGACGTTGGTGAAATGAAATAAAACAAACAATTATGAAGAAGATACTAGGTGGCAACCAAAACCAAACGTCAAGAAAATATGACAACACCATGGCAAAAAGTAAAACGACGAATAAACAAACAATCTACAAAACAAAACATAGAAACCAAAAGATTAAAAAAAAAAAAAACAACATGAACCGCCAAATAAAATCATTAAGCGTGAAGTCAAGTGCTCCGGATAAATAGACATATATAATATTTTTTAGTGAAATGGCTTGATGATGTTCAAGTGAATTTATCTTCATCATTTGTATCTTTGATGAGTTTGTACCTCTGTTGGATCTTCAGGTATTTGTATTCGATCACCCCTAAAGAGAAATAACGGATAGGTGTATAGTAGTGCTATTATTTGGTATGATATTACAGAAACAGGACATTTCCTCATTCAAATCAAACAAATTATTGGTATTATAATGAAAAGGATAATATTGAACTTATGCATGCATATATAATAGAACAAGGACAATGTGCATCTTTATCGTTATTACGAATCAATAACGTCTAATCGACAAGCAATAATTTAATTCGGTGATCGTTGATCGAAACCTTTGCCTGCTAATGTTCTTCAAAAAGAAAATATATGCACACTTTTGTTATAGTAAAATATTGTCATACAAAACATACGACACTTTTTTTTAACTTGAACGATCATATGACTTTAAGCCAAACTGAATGATTTAAAAAAAAGGTGGAAGATAACAGAGAATTTAAAACTCAAAAGTAGAAGAGAGACAGACAAAATCGTGACAAAAAACTAAAAACGGCGAAAGCCATTCCGAAAATCTGAAGACTAATCAGCACTAACTCAATCAAACACTGCGGTGATCTCAGGTGCTCGAAAGGTGAGCCGATCCTGCTCCACATGTGGCACCTTTGGTAAGAAATACAAATGTGATGTAAAGTTTCATTTGATGATGTCGCAAGCCAATTAATCTATCGTTTTAAACAGTATAATACATTTTATAGTATTAGCAATTATTGATTCCATACAGTCTGTATGTTTTATATCGTATGCGATGTAGTCTTTCGCAGTCTTTTTTGCATAACACTGCACGATATAATATGCTTTTTTTAATCAGGAAAATGTCAACAAAAGGGAATTTCTACATTTACAAAGAACTGTTGTCTTCTTGTTTACTACGACTCTATCGAACCATTGATAACTCCCTAATGGCGAATTGGTTTAATTTCATTAATCAGTGTTTTATTTTCAAATGTCTCAAATATGATGCTATTTTGTTTGCGGATTCTTCCACATTTACATGATATTTGGTCGACCAATGAGGTCTTCGGAACGATACCTCGATGTAATTTGATCAATCCATCTTCATTGATGTTAATGTTCAATATGTGTGAAGCTACACTGATTATTCTTTGCTGCACTGATTAATCTTTGCTGCTCTCTAGACTATCTGTGTAAATGTTTAGTTTAGAAACACTGTTGCTGTCTCTCTAACCTGCCATTATGTATGAAAAGAATTTTTACTAAAAACCTGGTTTCATGGTTGTGATGTTATCTGTTTCGGTCATATCGGATTTTATATCTAGCAAGTCCCTAATGCCTTTCTGGAGTTCTTCCGCTAGTTTTGCTTTACATCTATTAAGCAATGATCCAAACTGTCTGTAGTAAACAGATTTTGATCTGAAACTGTTATTTTAATCTAAACAGATCTTGAAAAACTGAACATTGAATTATTGGGTCATTTTCTGTCTTTTAGCCAATTTTCATACTTATCCACTGTGGTAAGTTCAATACTGTTCAGACTATTTGCTTGTAGTCAGTTAAGGAATGTTCAGTTTATGTTCAGACTGGCCAGTAGTTGTAATTTATCTGTACACATTAACAATATACCAACAACTACTGATCAGTACTAAATTGACTGTAAGCGAACTGTCTAACCAATACCAGATTTACCGCAGTGGATAAGTCTAAACATTAACATAAAGACTGAAAATTACTAAACAATTGATTGTTCAGACTTTTCAGAATCTTTTAATTTCATAATAACTGTTCAAAACTAAAATTCACTTACTAGTGTGTTTCCAGTGTTTAATTTCTTTGAGTTCGTGTAAACTTTTATAGCTTCTCTATTACATTCTTACTTAAATACCGTAAATACTTCTAATCGAGCTAGCTATACACATCTACTGTTAAACATCTTTGATTGGACAGGGCTATCACTCAATGACGTTAATAAGGTTTATTCCAGTCCCAGTAACTACTTATAGTTGTTCTCATATTGATTTTAGAAAAAAAATCTAGTTTCTAATACTGATCAAATTTGACAGCTTGGCGATCGCTCATGCCTTTTTTGACTGTGGTATTTCTAATAAAATTTACATTGGAGTTAAACTTTTGTTAACAAATCTAAAAGTTATATATTTTTGTCTTAAAAACTACCAACAAACCACAAAAAAATGAAAAAAAAAAAAAAACAAACAAACAATTAACGAACAGAGAATCAAAGGAAAGTGAGCTTAAATTAAGACACGTCTTAAATGCTTGTGTTAAGTTTATAATATCAAGCTACGTTATCAAAGTGTTCTATGAACAAAAAAACTGACACATGTTTTCCCTTTAAGCACTTATGTTCTACAATATTAACTGAGTTATAATGAAGATATTTTTTATCATCACATTTAAAAGTAATTACATGACAGAGGTTTATATTTATCAAACATGTTCAATTATTTTACTGCAAACTTGATTTTGGTTTTTGTTGCTACTTAAAATGTTAATTTATTTCTATTACTACTCAATGTGCATTTAGGTAGCTATATTATGTTATCATAAAACATACCACCTGTTGTAAGTAACATGAGTTGGTATGCGTTTTGTGTATTGTTTTAGCCGTACAGTTACCTGTTATTGTTCCCTTATAATTGATCACATCTTTCCCATTTGGTCTTAAATGGATAGTTATCTCATTGGCAATCATACAACTTATTGTTGTATGTAGTGTAAACAAAGTTATTCAAATCCGAAAATTAGTAATGACAGGAGACATAGAGAATTTTGAAAATACGAGGCAACCACGTTAAATATGAACGACACTGAAAAGCCATAGTTTTCAAATGAATCTGATCTTGCCCCAGCATTAGTGTTTGGTGTAAGATTGATCATTTGCAATGATGCCTTCCTACTTTTTCGATTTGTACTTTTTGTCCCCGATACCCCTTATGCAATGTTGAGTTCAAGTGAAATATTAGTAGTGTTTTGCATTACTTTTCTTAATAAATAAAGGGGAGATTTGGAATATTCTTAAATGGGAAAAAACAATAAAAAGCTATCAAGGGGTCAATGACAGCAACCCAGAGCTATCTAGATGTCAACACATGCTTTTTAACAAAAACACAATTGTTTGGATAGTATAAAAGTTCTACAGTGCCCATATTCTTAAAAAGATGTAAATAAATTCAACGAAGAATATCAAAATTCGACCATTAATAACAATACCGGATATAACGTGAAATAACAGACGACAGCCCCTTGTGATAATCTTTACCTTAATGTTTATTCAAATAAGTATGATTTATATATAAATTTGTCAAAAAGCTTTCGAAAACAGAGGTATTATTAGACCAGAAGAGCAATGGTATATAAATGGAAAATCTATTGATATATGTAACGAGTTTATGTATTTAGAAATTTTGTAAATACACAGCAGAAATCGTCATAACTGGGTAAAACGGCTGTGGTTAGCCTATTTTATAAAATACATGATAATTACTATAACCAGGAAACTTTGTTTTGGCATATTTGATACTTATGGAACAAGCATATTAAACTGCTTCTCGGAAGTATGGGGATTTCATTTGGTACAAAATATCGAAAAACTTCATTCGTATTATTTAATACGTATTCTATAAGTCAAAATGGGTACTGTAACTAATATGATTTGTTGTGAATTGGGTAGATTAAAATGGTGAAATATTGGTTGAAAATTGTGAGAACATAAAATGTACATTAAGGAACTGCCATGATGAGATGTTTGAAAGACGTTGTAGTTAAAGAATGATTCACAAATCTGGTGTTGTAAGATAAGAGATATTTTGTTTAAATGATTTACTTGTGTTTGGTTAAGCCAAAGGGTAGTTTGTACAGATATTTTTCTATTACAATTGAAAGAAGAAGTGTTTGGTGCATTCATTAGTGAAGTAACGGCGTTTTTTTTTTTGTTTTTTTTGAGAATTCAAGTAAATGTTATTTTTATAGATATATGTATAGTACAGATGCTTTGCAATTGTAATTAGATAAGACCTGTAAACTATATATACAACTCATTCATTTGTAAATATCGTATATCAGCTTAAACTATAAGCATAGAAACAGGCATCTATTATAATGTTGATAAAAATATTAGATTATCAAACAGTAACACTAGCTCTATTGAAAATGAATAACACTTTATACTTAAATGTAAAGAAAAATAGACAAATCCGAGAAAAGTATATTAAAAAGTATCATTGGAGAAACCATCTACATACAAACTAATCCAGTTGTTATCTGTATATCTTAATATTTGAGAAAACAAACCGATGGTTTAATTCAGTCTCCGCCAAAATTATATTATCTTTTCTCTAGGTAAAATAAAAACTTTGTGTTAAAAACAGGGACTACATTGACAGAGAAAAAAAAGTTGTGCAATCAAGAGTCTGTCGTCATTAATTCAGGTTTCGGATTAAAAAATCTTACATTTGAAGTACCACAGAAATATGGCCACTGTAGCTGCAAAATACTTTAAGTCAAGATACAGTAAATGAGTTATGTCACAGATTTTGGAAAAAAAATTGCATACAACTTTGACGTATTGCACTTAATTTTGAAAATCAAATATATATGTAGGACTCTGAACCGCGATGGTCACGCTGAAGTGCGATAGTCCAAGCTGCAGTGCGTTGGTTAACACGCTAAAGTGCGATGGTGACATTGTGACGCTAACTTGTTGTTAGATACGCTGAAGTGCATTGGTGGGTTCGCTGAAGTGCGATGGTCTAACTGTGACGTTGTGTATACTAGCTAAATGCGATGGTCTGAAGTTAAAACCCCATTAAATGTGGCGGTGTAGTGGTAAGCGTGCTAACCTCGCATTTTGAAGATCGGGTTTAATTTCTGGTCGGGTCAAACCAAAAACTTTAATTTTTAATTTGCTAATTATTCGCTTAGCGCACAACAGTATGGAGTCCGATACTGGACTGACAAATAGACTGGATGGCTCAGGTTAAGAATAATAGATTCGAGTTGGGAGGACATGTCTTTATATTGAGTGTTCAAGTGCGATAAAAAAAAAACGGGTTCAGCGCGGCGGTCTATAGTACTAAGTAGGATCCATCAAATTTTATCAAATATACTAGTAACTTGTTCTTGTCATGCCATAGCTAAGAAATTGCTCACAACACTCATTTATCCATTTATATAATATTAACAGTTTTTAAGAAATAAAAACCACCATGTACATTTATGCTTGACTCATATGAGACGTGACGCATATTCTGTCAAAAACTTGAGAATTAGCTGCTAATTTGGGTTTATTTTGGCATAACCCATTGCAGGAGATTATAACTGTAAACACAATAAAATTACTAAGATTGTGTGTTTTCTTACAAAGCAGGATTCATCTCAAGAATAAATCAAAATTATCGCTACTTGATATAACGAAAACGTTGCTAATAATTAATTTTATTTTATCATTAAATTGTCCACACAAAATCATGTGCTGTATACTTGAAGAGAAGTCAAAATTAATATTGAGATCAAGACATTTTATTTGTCGTACAAATCGTTTGCGGCATACATTATACATGTTTCCGAACACTGGTTAGTCCATCTGAAGACCAAGATCATCTTTTATCAGCCTTGTTCCCCATGGTTTGTTGTCTGACTTAGTTTTGCATATTTTTGTAATCTCCACCTCTAATGCTCAAAACTGTTCGGGACTTGAATCGTTCGTTTCATTCTGTTTCCTTTGTACGCATGAAACCTTCATCTACAAATCTTATCCTCCTGCCTGTGAATCCATTTAGTTTAATAACGTTGTATTTAAAAAAACGTCATAATAATATCCAAACGTCATGCAAAAACATCGCACTTCACGGAAAGTACCATCGCACTTCGGCGTAGACCATATATATATATATATATATATGTGTGTGATCTGGAGCGCTGGACACGGTGCAGGCGGTGTTGTCTCCATATCCCAATAGCTTGAGTTCGAATCCCGGCGAGGGAAGAACAAACATTTGCTTCCGCAAATTTGAAGATTTAACATTGTTGTGCTGATATTTAGAGTAATTATGAATATAATATGTGTTTTCAGCCGTGTACCACCTTCACTGGTGATCCGATGGATGGATCTGTCGTAGAATCACTTGTTTAGATGTACAAAATAATTATTTCTGTAACTGTATCTTACGATCCTTTTCGATAGATATTTAGCTAATCTGCAATCAATTCCATCTTCATGCCTAATGTATCATGTACTGTGTTACAACTCTAGATTCTACGAGGAAAGGTAACACTAGGCCACCGTAAGCTGAATTGATAGTTTATTCTAGGTGGCCGTGTGGTCTAGAGCGCTGGACACGGTGCAGGCGGTGTTGTCTCGATATCCGAATAGCATGAGTTCGAATCCCGGCGAGGAAGAACAAAAATTTGCTTACGCAAATTTGCAGATTTAACATTGTTGTGCTGATATTTTAGAGTAATTTTGTAATCAGATCATATTGATATGGTGTACAAAATGTTTGGTATTAAATTATTTGGTTAGATCCATTTTGTTACATCTGGTGATACGTTTATTTGGCAATCGCCATGGCAGTCAGCAGGGTTTAAGAACATTTGTTGTTCGACCTGCTAGTCAAATGCGTTTTGTTAAAATATACTTTTTGGTCTTTTGGAAAATGTTGTTTGTACTCCTCTACCAAGAAATTTGTTTTGCATGCACACGTATAAAAATTGCGGTTTTATCCAACACAATCATAGGTTGAAACGTTGTTTTCAATTTAGTAGATATAGAAGATGTGGTATGAGTGCCAATGAGACAACACCCCATCCAAGTAACAATTTATAAAAGTAAACCATTATAGGTCAAGGTACGGCCTCCAACACGGAGCATTGGCTCACACCGAACAGTAAGCTATAAAGGGCCCCAAAATTACTAGTGTAAAACCATTCAAACGGGAAAACCAACGGTCTAATCTATATAAAAACGAGAAACGAGAAACACCTATGAACTACATAAACAGACGACAACTACTGTACATCAGATGCCTGACTTAGGACAGGTGCAAACAGCGGAGTAATGTCAAACAACAGGTTCGGGAAAGCTTTTGGATAAAGGAACTAAATGTACATCATTCAAACGGCATCAATAAGAAATACTAGCAGTTATATTTTCATTTTGAGATGTATATATCCAAAGTCACTTCTATTGAGTATCGATTTATGTTTTATATTATGATGTTCAAGATTTGGGATTAAATCAATAGACAAAAACTTACCTGTATTATTGAGCTATTTTTAACATACAATTAGTATTGTTAAATTTATTGACACTGACGAAGGCTATATGTTAAGCCAAATTATTTGTCAACACGATTTTATAACATCATCGTCGTATATTACCATCTTATATTAGTAGCGTTGTGCAAATCTTTATATATATATATATATATATATATATCGCTAAATATCGAATTGTTTTCACAACAGATATATATTTGTATAGAAAACACATAAAATCGGCGAAAAACGTTAAAAAAATCATCAAATCTCCAACTACCAATGCATAGATTTTTCTTACAAATTAATATGTTATTGATACATAACACATTTTTGTAATGGTGTAAAAAATAATTGAGTCACCGACTTCGGTTTTTTTTTCGTTATACATCCGTCAAAATGGTGATCCATTCGAAAAATACCATAAATTATTAAAATAACGTGACATCAGTCATCGCGTTTAAGGTCGTAAAACGTAGATTTGTTTACGTTTTCCCCTACCAACTCCGTGACAGATTGACAATACATCGAAATCGAAAAATGTGACCCTATGATTATTTTAATATCAATCAAACAAAAATTGACAATTGACAAATCAACAATTTCAAGATATCAATTTTAAGAAAAATATATGCCTTCGTCATAAAAATTTGTTAATTTAAAGGCCCTATGGCTTTAATGATAACATCAAAGGAGTAGGAAATTTGTCCAGCCTACAGTGATGTAAATGTAATGATCTAATTTAATACTACCGTACGCCACCGCCGTAGCCATAGGCAAAACATTACCATCCTCCCAATATAAAAAACAATCTACCAAATCTAGATCGACCTCTGGGAGTTTGATAACCTTTCTTCGCATCTTCATCATCCACTAGGGTTACATTACATTAGAACTTTTTCACTGCCTGTTATTTTTCTAAAATGTTTATGCACTTGACAAGGTATGCACAAATACATTTTCTCCAATATACCGTACTTTGACCTATAATGGTTTACATTTATAAATTTTGACTTGGATGGAGAGTTGTCTCATTGGCACTCATACCACATCTTCTTATATCTATATAGTCAGTATAATTTGTGATTTTCCGTCTTTTAAAACCAGTAAGATTGGAAGGTTTACATGAAGAAAAGTTGAAATTCCTTCTAGTTCAATTTCAATTAAAGCAATTTATGCTATGAACATCTGCAACGTTCTCTATCACAAGGAGGTAACATCTTAAATTCCACTTTATTTTCAAAATTAGTCTTTACCTATTGTATCCTACAGTTACACCAAAACCATTGCACCTAAAGTATTTAACTATAAGCAAGCATTACATAACCTTGATTTAGAAGAATACATAAAAAGCCTTCTGACATGTGACTGTTCCAATTCGCCTTATATTTACACATCAATTGGAACCATAACTTCACAATAATCATAGTCCATTGAGGAATACGCCGGAGCATGTGCTAACATAAGAAGTTTAACATGGCACTTTGTTAGAATGGGTCAAAACAACCAGGTCTCTAATAAAACGTCGAATTCATCAGTTAAAAAAATGTGTGAATGATCAACTAAAGTCCATTTTCAGAGACGATGAAGCTGTGAAATGCTATCATCTCTTCGCGATGAATATGCTGTTGTTCCTGCGGACAAAGCTTAAAACAATATTGTCTTTGTATGTAAATCGTACTACTACGAGATTCTTGTAAAAGAATTAGAAGTAAATGAGATGTCGGTTAATCCCACATCCAAAAACATACAAGTCTTTCATGGCTTCAAAGAACATTACATTGAACAGGAAATCTGATGATATACATTGTTTGTATTGGATACCAAAGCTTCAAAAAATTCCGTACAAACAACGGTACATTACCAGCTCATTTACATCTTCTACAAAGGAATTGTCCATTAGGTTGACAAAATGCTGTCTGCAGTGAAAGAGGATCTTCAGAAATACATTAAAATTGTTTACTCGCGTAATGGTATACAGATGATTTCCTCTCACTTGATTGTTGAATGTTTGGTGACTATGATGAACGCATCTATCTCATCGACTTGAAATAAAGGATACAACAGATACAGTTATGTCTGTCTCATATCTAGACTAACATCAAGAAATTTACAGTGAGTGTCGGTTGAGTACAAAATTTTAGCGACAAAAGAGATGATTTCAGCTTCCCAATTGTGAACTTTCCATTTATTTGAAGCAATATTCCAGCAGCGTCTACATTTGCAGTATATATCTTCCAGTTGATAAGATATTCCAAAGCTTGCATTTTCAATCATTTTTTCCTTGATAGAGGGTTGCTACTCACAAGGAAGCTATTAAACCAAGACCTCCAAGTGGTAATTTGAAAGCATCTCTTCGACAATTTAACAGACGCCATCACGAGTAGGTTGACCATAATGAAATATCTGTTTTACAGATGATGAATGATATTGTTACAACCATAACCCCGTCCTCTCTTGAATGTGACAAACCGAATTAGACTTATTACCGGGTTTGTACACGAGCAACACGATGTGTGCCACATGTATAGCAGGATCTGTTTACCCTTCCGGATCACCAGAGATCACCTCCAGGTTTTGGGTGAATTCGTGTTGTTTAGACCTTAGTTTTCTTTGTTGTGTTTTATATACTGTTGTTTGCTTCTTTCGTTTTGTGCCATGGCATTTGTTTATTTTCGACAAATAAATTTGAATGTCCTTTTGGTATCTTTCGCCTCTCTTTTACAACCACTGGGTCGATGTCTCCTCTGGTGTACATTTTGTCACCGAGAACATCGTCCGCCCAGTAGCAAAAAATGCATGAAATTAAGAAGATCAAACAGAATACTGGCTCGGAAGTAGTACAGTATAAAAAGGTATGAAACTGATGTCATCATTAAGACGATGTCGTTTGAAATAGCAGGTGTCCCCTTATCACCAAACATGACAAATATCTCGTATATGACACATGCAGATCATCATACTAATGACAATAGCAATTATCTCAATATACGACCGTGTTTAGTTCAACAACAAGACATTTAGGACTTTGATGACTCTGAACAACACTGTCTCATTTCTAAATGTAAAACCAAAAACCAAAAAATCTGTAAATTTGCATCACAGATTCTCAATTTACAAATAATTGAACTTAGTTAGTACTTCAGCACTGACATGATTTATAAAAACCTATCTAAAATTGACCGTTAATAAATTTTGAAATTGTTAGAAACTAAGGTTTCAACTCCTTCAGGCAAAGTTGACCTTAGATGGATTTGGCAAGTTTTTGTTAGGTCCTTTTTGGTCATGTAGCTCTCCAACTGTTTCGGTTCTTTTAAATCCTTGGCTTTTAAATATTCGGCTTTGAGCGTTCCTGATGAAGGTAAATCCAGAAAAGCGCTTTGGACGCATGAAATGTATAACGTGTTGTTTTCATTTTCTTAAAAACTTAACTGGAACCTACGATGATCTGAGTTGTAAATCAACATATTTCTTCTACGGATAAGAATGTAATCTATGCGGATTGTAATATGTCGTTGGATCGAAAATAAGGTTTAATAAACATATGTGCGGCAATTGATCAGACATAAAGAACAATGCAAATGACATTGTTTACCAGCATTTTAATAAGCCTGATCATTCAATCTTTCAATCAAGTTTGCATCATCGAAAAACTATACAGCAGGACTAACAATCCTCATCTTGCAGCACCTCTCCGTAGACAAAAAAGACTGCTGGAATCGAGAATTGGGAACTGCGACATCATATGATTGCAATGACTAAATTGATGGTATACAGTAATACGTATTATATCCAATATTCTCCACCTTGGTGGATAGGATAAACACTTTCAACTCCTCGACGTAGACGCAGTCATGGTCATCGTCAGTATACTTCACATATTATTCATGATGTATCTTTTAATGACCTTCTGCCATTTATACAAACGCCAATCACATTCTCACGAAGCTTTTTTTATTGGCCCTTTCAAAAGCTCATTCACTGTACAATTTATCACTAACCCTCCCGGAGCACCTGAGATCACAACCGGTTTTGGTGGGGTTCGTGTTGCTCAGTCTTTAGTTTTCTATGTTGTGTTTTGTATACTGTTGGTTGTACTTCGGTGTTTTAGTTTTTTGCCATGGTGTTGTCAGTTTATTTTCGACCTATGAATATTAATGCCCCTTTGGTATATTTCGCCTCTTTTACACCATAAGTTAGTCGGTGCTCCTAACGAAAAGAAGGCTTATACAGAACATACATACACACACAACACACATTATATATTTGCAATTCGAAAGTCGCACATGTGAAAAAAGGATATAGAATATAAGAAGTTTAATCTAGAGCAAAATCACAAACTATCTGTGTTTTGACCACTTTTATTACGTCGGATATCTGCGTTGTTATCATGAAGCTTGAACAGTTCGTCTGTGCATTTATCCTGCAAAATATATATAAGAGTTATTAACACATATTATCATCGATGGTTTCCTTGAAAAAGGGTTGCCGATTACAACGAAGCTACAAGACCAACTGATAAAGTTAATGTCATACCTCCACTAATTTTACGGACTCCATCACGATTTGATTGACCGTTATGCTCTCTTCACATACAAGTATTTTTCTGACGAGCTCTTACGGATCGTCAACTCTTAGTCAATCACAAGCATCCGTAAATGATATGCTGGTATCCGTAAATAACTCGTAACAACTCACAACGACTCGCAGGAACTGTTAAGGATCCGTGAAAGGAGGGGCAATTTTTTTTACATGTCAAAAATCGTCATACGACATTTTATTATTCTAACGGTCTATATCTGGTATACAGCTTCATTAGCACCATTGCACGTAATGCGTCAAAGATTTAGAAGTTATTTCATTCGAACGGTTTGGAATTACGAGCATTTATATATTTTGTTTATATATAAATTAAGAACAAATATTAAATCATGTCATAGCTTATGAAAATAATCCTATAATCTGTAATATCGCGAGATGACATAGTCCTATAATCTGTAAGATCGCGAGATTTACCACCTTGATTACTCAAGTAAATATTAAGTCACAGTATTTATTTTATCAAAATAAGCACAGATTTGTTGCAAAGTATGGAAGACAAACACTTATTGTAATACAGTTGATCTTGTTTGGCTAAGGTAAAATTATAAAACCTCATAAGTCTTTTTTCTGTTAGTTATAAATAAATGAATGGTGTGTTTTGTATTCATTTCAGAAAAAATAGATTTCAATTCACATTCATGTAAACCTCTTAATGTTGCTGTATCATTATTTTGTTGTTAGATTGCTGTATCATAGACCTTTACCCAATATCTCCTTTTTTTTCTTATTGTGCAATGACCACTAATACAAAGACAAATGTATAATTCTATTTTTGGTATTGAAAAGATTGGGAAAATGTAACTACTCTGTATTAAATACAAAAGAATATTCCAGGAACTTTATCTCTAGATAATACTCACTGGATGTTGAGTATCCAACAATCAATCAATCAATCTAGATAAAACTCTTAAATTTAACACTTATCTTAATTTCCATCAACAACTGAATAAAAATAGATATTGATTTGGTGTAAAGAAAGATCATACCTAACAAGCAATAAGAAGAATCTTAAATTGAATTAAAACTAGTAAAATCCAAAATAACCTTCAATGGGTTCTGTCCTACACTTCACTCCAACATTACCGACGTAAATTTCTGTTGTCCCAGTTTCCCATTCAACATTACACTCCTCTAAATCGCTGGCATTTGGAGGACATTTGATGTCGTCTATCCACATTTGTCCTTTTCCGGGAGGGATATTATCATATTTCGGCATACCTCCATACCTATATAATTATTGGTTGCACTTGTAAAAAGGTTTATGTCGCATGTTCATTTCTTTAGTCGCATGTTATGTTCGATAAAACTTGCATCTATATTGCATGTGTATGTAGTCATTCGGTCATCAATTTTGTTGACCTGTATGTACTTAAATCTATGGTGGGATTGTGTTGCTGAGTCTATGGCGTTGTCAGTTTATTTTTGATTAATGCGTTTGAATGTCCCTGTGGTATATTTCGCCTCTTTTGTTCGGGATAAGAAGTATATATTTCTCAGATGAAACGATATTCCAAAACCTGCATTTCCTATCATGATTCTCTTTATCAAAATGTTTTATTTCGAATTTTTCACTAGTATATATATTCAATTTGCGAACGTCAAATCTCATATCGTGGGTAACAACTCTACACAGCAATGATATCGTCAATTGTGACAAAAACACACTAAGATACCACAAAATATATAACATACTATGAGGTTTCTGACTTGCGTAGGGTATAGCATCAAACTCGGGCAATCCTCGATAGATACACTAAACATCCTTCAGCATATTTTTTCCCGCGTCATACGGCTCAACGCTAATTAATGCAAATTTAAATTTAAAATTTTTATTTCGCACCAGTATAGCAATGAAATTCTTTTAATACTTACTTATATCCCATCATTTTACAAAACACGTCTGCTTCCGGATTACCAAACGATGTTGCCAAAGTTCCCCAAATGTTGTTGTGTAAAAGTTCAACTCGTCCTTCGTTTTCTTCATTCGACCCTGCTAGTCGAACACGCACTTCTGGATTAATACCTTAAAAGGAATTTGATAAAAGCAAGTAGTTCTGACTATTGTGTCGTTTAACAATTTGTTTTTTATATAGATATTAAAACATTTACTGAAACATGAATTCCGTTAGTGTAGTTATATGAACAATTGAAGCAAGAAAAGGTCCTTTTCTGTTATCAATACTAGTGCCATGAGAAATTTATAGAGTGTTTATTTTATTTTCATTTTCATAAACCAAACATTTAATTTCCTCAGGTACATACTAGTTCTTCATTCGTATTTGCTTTAGATAACTAAAATTAATGAAAATGGAAGCAGACAATCGTCAACTTGAGTGATTGGACAATTATTTTCTATGCATGAAATAATTACAATGCTCATATTGCTCTTACGTTATATAATTTATAGCCTCATAATTATATTTTTCTTGTTTATTTCTTTTTCTTGAAGCTTTATTTGTTGCCCAATTAAAAATCGAATAATAAAAGTGTCCGTACAGATGAGTTTATTACACCCCGTAGCAATCAGATAAACATATGTTGTCATATTAGGCATGCTTGTTGCCTTTACACTTACTAATTTCCGTATCAGTCCAACATCTTATAGCCAATGCCATGGAAATCCCAAGATCACATCCACATGATGTTGCTTCACAGCGTTCTCCCCAGTCCGTATGCCTACATTCATTAAAATGCATTGCGTTCTCGGGGCATGATAGGTTTTGCAAATATTCTCGGGTCATATCCAATGAACTATTCGAAAGGTAAATACCTTGTTTCATATAACTCCGACCACCAAACCTTGAGCAAGATAAAAAATACAGGTTAAAATTTGTGTAAGTTTTCTGCTATAACATCCTTTTTTGAGTACGTACGTTCTGTTTGTGCTACTGTAAATTCTTATGATAAAAAATTCACGGATATTAAAAAATGTATCATAATTATGATTTAATAAAACCACGAAACAGATCACTGTAAACTTGTCCTGACTAAATATCTCGTAAAATCGATTTTCTTATATTCTCCTTTTCAGTAAATAATTGAATTTCTTGTGAAATTACATTTAACTTAACTTTTATTACAAAGTCAGATCCAAGAAAGTTTCCACACTTCTCCTGATTTGGTTATTTATTATATCACAAAAATGCTATAATTTTTTGTTCACATTACAATCAAATATATATACAATATAATGTTAATAGGTTTACCGTACTCCCCAACTGCTTCGTGCCGAATACAAAAAAAAAAAAAAAAAAAAAAAAAAGTTGATATTTTTCTTATATTGATCTTATATTGTTAAATGTCAACACAAAATAAGAATTATTTTTCCATCCCGAAACGAGCCCCATATTTTGAGGACAACTGACGTTACGAGAAATCAACATTGTACGAGATATAGCGACATATCACTTTGTTACTGTAGTTGGGTAAATAAATACCATGTTGCAATATTATTACGTTTACTTACCTGAAACCAAGGGTGTTACAAAGAGCATTGACTTCTGACTGCCCGTTGATTCCGTTGAAGCACACAAATCCCCAGTGGCCATTTAGGAAAACTTCAACAACACCTTCACGTAAATCTTTGAGATCCATACCTGGTATTTTTACTGTCAAACGAACTGGTACATCTGGAACTGAAGCCATTAGTTTAGGTGTTAAACATGTTCCATTGAATTTCACAAATACAACTTAACTTAATATGTTCGTCAAGATTTGAATTAGTTGACGTGAAGCACGTGTGATGTATTGTCATAATAAAATGTACAAAATATGAAGTAATCAAAACAAGGGACCAAAGATGTGACATGATTTAACAATCATGCTTCATTTATTATTTAGATTTCAAATATATAAGATACCGTTTGATGTGAAACAAAACAGATGTAGATAAAAGATGAAGAAAACACATACTAACAATGCTTACATTTACTTCATTTGAACTTTTGTGGATAGTTGTTTAAATGGCAATCATACCACATCTCCTTATTTTTATAAGATACTGCATTATTACATACTTTCCAAAGGTTGTAATCTACACGTTACTCCAACCAAAAATCTACAGTCTGTCTTTGGTTCTGGACAGGAGCACTGACTTATATCTGTAACATTCGGAGAGCATCGGAGTCCAAATATACACATTCGATTCTTATTTCTTCTTGAGGTAAGTAGTGTTTTAAAAACAGGCCTATCATCTATTAATCGATTGCGTGGTACTCCTCCATACCTGCATAGAAAAACTATTTACTATTTACCGAAATGGCAGATTGTAGGTTGTGTTAAAAATAAAATAAGGAGATATAGTATGACTGCCAGTGAGACAACTATCCACCAAAGACAAACTGACGTAGATGTTAGCAACTTAAAGTCACAGTCCGGCCGCAAATATACACTGCATTACAAGCTTTAAAAAAGCCTCGACATTATGAAAAAAAACTTAAATCAATTCAAACGTAAATCCAACAGCCTGATTATGTACAAAACAACAAGCGGAACACAACCATTATATATAGTAACAAACGGTAACACTAAATAACAGGTTCCTGACTTGGTAAAGGCACATACCGAATCGGACGGAGTTTAACATGTTTGCAGGCGCCCAATCTTCCTCTAAAATGTGCCAGCGGTGTAACAGCGCAAAATAAGAACAAACGATTAAATTCAATTGAAAAAGCTTGACACATCAGATCGATACAAAGCGCAAAAAAAAAAAAAAAAAATTACTAAAAACACTAAATACCGATCTGAGATCCTAGAAATTGCTGAAATCTTATTCCAAGAAAACACAACTACAAAATTTCATATATATCAAAACAAAATATCAATCAGTACACATCCAATGTACCAAGACAGGAATATGACAGTTGTTTTCCATTCGTTTGATGTGTTTGAGCTTTTGATTTTGCCAATTCTTAAGGGATTTTCCGTTTTGAATTTTTCCTTGGAGTTCAGTATTTTTGTTGTTTTGCGTTTTAGTGTAAAGATGTCATAAACAGAGTAGAAAAAAAATTAACCTAGTGCAATGCCAGAAAAATAAGTATCGACAGAATGTAAAACCGTAGGCCTTGATAACTGTTAAATATTACCTATTTAGTAATTTATTGATAAGAACATCAATGTTAACTCTGATGAAAACAATATTCAAACTTCTAATAACAATGTTAAATTGATAACCATTCAGAACAAGTTTATTTTACTCTACTGGTATCTGAATATCTAAGATCGTGAAAACATGTCGCTTATTGAAATACATCGACACGGCGTATCCACTAATTCGTTTTGGTGACCAATAATGTTATGAAGTGTCAATTTCAGTCGTCGTTCTAACACTGTTGAAACAGTTTTTCGAGCGTAACGTATAAACTGAGATAACTAAACGCTATGGATGGAGCAGAAGTTACTGTTGAGAAGAGGAAGTAAAAATTGCAAAGTTAAAATAATCATGTTTGCCGTAGAGTCTATTTTAAAGTCATTCACCTGTGTCATAATGGAGGAAAAGATCAAGACATGAAACAGACATTCTCCTTCTCTTTCGGTGGCATTCTTAATAAAAAGTTCAATGGGAAATATCAGATGTAAGCACTCATTGAATTGTGGGGTTTTGAGTGACGGGAATCATCAATATGTCCGAAAGTGAAATTTTGAAGGATATTTGTCTTTCGCTTTTGATGAAATTGCTTTATGAATTTAAATTCGAACCCATTGGAAGGCCAACTGTCTACTGAAATATCAACTCAAAAAATATGTCGACCATAAAAAAAAAGTTCAGCATTTAGATCACATCATTTTCAGTGTAAGGGTTGAAGGAATCAGAGTGGTTCTTAACAAAGTATGATTTTTCATGGCCCAAAACAGGGAACTTGTACGTTGCAGTCGATCTTTCAATTGAGCATGGATACAAATAGTGTTAAGCGTAGAAATAAAACAAAGATTATTATATTACTGCACATTTGTGATTGAAGATTTTGGAGTAGATCTTTAGAATATTTATTAATCCACCTATGATTGACACCGCTGAATGAATATACATCATCACAATATTATAAAGACCATATTTTACAGTACAAGGAATTGTGTTAATCCGAACATCTTGCCAACATATGATTTTAGTGATTTGGTTATCCAGTATAAAGATATGAGATTTTCATCGTCCTTTTTTTTATCTTAATACCAAGGAAGAAAGGACGGATTTTGAATTTCTAAAATCTCCTCTTTCTTAGATGATATAGGGGATATGTTAGATTTCAATTTTGCTGTGAATTCCAAGATCTTTAGTGAGGCATTCCAAATAATAGTTTTTGCATATAAAACAATATAGTTTGAGGTTTTGTCTGCTGAAGCAACAACACATTTGTCGTGAAAAGGGATATAGCATTTAACGTAAGGACACTTGTCTTTTTAAACTTGTCTGTTGACCTTTTCATGTCTTTTCCCGATGTTACGGATTAGCGTCTCGTAAAGGTATACCACATGTCGCCTTTCAAAGAGTGAAACGCGAGACCGAATAGAATAAATGAAAAAAAACTAACGTTTTTCTTTTTAATCTGTCAAGTTTAGTTAGACAGGCATAATAATTACAAATAAGATGCTAAAGTTTTCATAGAGGAGCAACATCAGCTGTCATGTATGCCTTTTGTTGTTGAGGGTCTGTTAAACTTCATTCATGTAGCGCTTTAGAAGATATAAGGTGGTGTTACAGGAGGAGAAATAAGAACAATAAATGGAGACAAACTAATCCGTTATCAAAAACCTTCAAAGACCTCTTAAAACTTTAGAAAAAAATCAATTTTTAATATGCCGCCTTAAAACGCTTTGGGTTTGTACTCAAATATAATATATGTCAGCTAATTGGCAACGTCATAATTGGTTTTACTGTTACAATTTACTCCCATGGCCTCGACAGTTATCAATAAACACAGAAACATATAAATGAAGGATGACACGGATTTGTTTAAAGCACGATTTCGTAAATAAAATTCGACTTTATTTAATATGATCTGTAAGTGAACAGTAATTGATTTACAAATTATTGTAGGATAATGACGCGTAGTGTCAGTTAAAATTGGATATTTAGTAGAGCTCGAATGGGTAAGTTTTAAAATTGTGAACTATGAAAAACTTTACAAACATTATAACCGCCTGTAATTGGGGAATCGTTTGATGAAGCATGTCACGTATTTATTTCTTCGCCGTGTACGTCAATATTAATTTGTAGTGCGGTCAATTGAGACAAGAGCAAATATTTAATTTGATCTAGAGCGCCTCGATCAAAATAGTCTACTAGAATCAAATAATCCATGGGGCTTCAATTTTGATTTTACCACAGGTTGGCGCTTCATACCAATATTTTACCCATTATTATTGCCCGTGGTACATTATTTGGTTTAAAAGGCAAATCCGTTTTTGAATCAATATAAACTCCAGCCCACATTAACTATTTCTTTACAAATATGTACATGTAATTTATAAGGAACTATGAATATGTCAGGATGATTGCACTACAATAAAATTGAGAATGGAAATGGGAATATGTCAAAGAGACAACAACCCGACCAAAGAGCACACAACAGCCGAAGGCCACCTATGGGTCTTCAACGCAACGACAAACATATATTGTATATACTACCAAGAATTATATTAAATGGTATACATACGGATATCCAAGTGATCGACACACCAAAGATGCCTCTATTGTACTGAAGCCCCGGAAGTCAAACCGATTCCATTTGTTTCGTTGGAGAACTTCAACAAGTCCTTCCCCTTCCTGTGTATATGATTCCAATCTAGTAGTGGTTAAAACTGATTCTAGAATACATATAACTATCATTGTTGTATGTTTTATTATCTGATGCCCCTTTTCACACATTGAGAAAATAAATAGGCCATTTTCTTATGATTGGAAAAACATTTTAATTATGTAAGAGTAAAATTTTTTCCCATGGCCCAAGTTTTCCATTTAAAGACAAATCAAATCGAAAATTGCCATAAAAAGACTTTTAGAGTATCTGCTGGCTCCATGAGTGTTGATCCCAATATATAGATATAAGAAGATGTGGTATGGATGTCAATAAGACAACTCTCCATCCAAGTCACAATTTGTAAAAATGTTAACTATTAAAGGTCAAAGTACGGCCTTCTTATTGTGTTTATGTTTAGATAAAAAAAAAACAATCTGGAATACCTTTACTACTAGTCACTCAGATTAAGGTTTGCAGCTACTGAAAGCATGTAAAATATTCAAT
This sequence comes from Mytilus coruscus, assembly GCA_017311375.1. NCBI lineage: Eukaryota > Metazoa > Mollusca > Bivalvia > Mytilida > Mytilidae > Mytilus > Mytilus coruscus. The sequence goes on from CM029604.1 coordinate 82,319,814, forward strand.
CTGTAGATGTTTAAATAGGTCGTTCTACATTATGATTGAATAACAATATCAATAGCCATTATCAATGAGTCCAGTATATATAAAAAAAGAAATGGCTATGGGACGATTCATCATTTTCAAATTCGATTTTTGAAAATAGCAGTAAATTTCTTATATTTTTTCTTCCCTAACGTTTCACTAACACCCAATTCGATATATTAATAATAGTTAACTACGATGTCTTACTACATTACACATGCATGTTATACACAGATGAGCACTACTGATTGTTCTTATGTAAATGAAAGTTTGTTTGACATACTAATCTATTGTACTAGAATCATTATATTTTTATTATTTTCACATACAGTAAATGTTGCTTAATTGATCTTAATTGACTTTTCTGTAGATTCTCAAAGAACTAGCGTTAACGTATAACTGAAGTTTTCAATGCAGAAGGCATTTAACATAGAATTGGTGCGTTAAAGGACTTAAATGAGAATATTTTGGTAAAAGAACGTAACTGATAAAGCAAGAGTCATTGTTCGTTGACATCTTTTTCAAAATACATTTCATTGAATCTTTAACTTTTAAAGTGCTATTTTTCAAAATGGTTAGTTTATTCTTGAATTAAAAAAAGCATTGCTATTTAAACAATAAAACAAGTTATATTCCACTTTAATATCCTGAGCCGACTAGCATTGTTCCTAATTACAATCAAATATAAACTACCGTATAAACGTATACAAGTTCTCCTAAAAATTGAAGAGATAGCAGCAGATTAACGCTGTTAAATCTAGTAAAACCATTAAGAACATACAAATCAAGATAAATAAAAAAAAAAAAAAAAAAAAAACACATAACGATCGTATCAACTTCAAACGAAGCCAGAGTGTTTGCATCGACATAATAAGCCTATCATGTTATGCATGCATCAACCACCATACGAATCCACAACGATTCAAATAAGAGAATATAACCCAATAATTGATAAATTTACAGATCAGACAACTGTTCTGCGATGAAAAAAAAACGAAGACCTGGAAAATCCTGATTTTTTATATTCTAATTTACCTTGAACATGAATTTTAAATTGTCTTTCTAAGGCAGTTGATCTTCCGGCATTAACACGACATGTAAAAATTCCAGAGTCCGAAGCTTGCGTATTTCGTATCAACAGTTTACTCGTGTATTGCTGACCTGGCCATTTCCTTAATCCAATCGAATATCTGCTATCCTCACTTGCGTTGATTGTGATTTTTGCAAATGTTATGTTATCTATCCTCTCCCACTGGCCGACAATAAAAAAAATCAAACACAGAAGAAACAGTCTATCTTTCAAATACAAAATGCAAAAAAAAAAAAAAAAAAAAAAAATTACTAAAAAGAATCATTTGAATCTTTTCATGTAATGCAATTTAATACTTATATAAACACACAGAGTAATTGAAAGAGATCGCCAATGATTCTTGATTAGAGAAACGTCTAGGTAGGAGTGAATGAGTACCGCCTGAGTATGAAGATAAGACACCACAGTCTGAAAAATCATGGGGATCAATAGCACGGCCAAAAGGCATAGCCTTAAATTGTACACCTTGTCTGCCCAAACCAGTCTCAGGAAATGACGAAACTTGGGATAAAAAAGGATGTGAAAATAAGCGTCCATCAAATCTAGAGAGGTCGTCCTAATTTCTGAATGAAGAGTCGACCTGATTGACCTGTTGGTTTCCATTTTGAAATGTAGGACTACCAGGTACTGATTGAGAACAGAAAGATCTAGAACCGGTCTCATTTTCCCGTTCTTCTTGGGAACCAAGAACAGCCAGTAATAAAACCCTAGATGAAATGGAGGAATTACCTCCTCCAACACACCCTTCTGAACAAGAATGTTCACTTCGTCTTGTAACAACTGAATTTTTTGAGAATCCTTTGTCATTGACAGATTGATTGGAACAGGAGAAAGAGAAGGCTGTTCCAAAAACTGAAGCTCTAATCCCCTCCGTAAAATCGAAAGTACCCACTTGTCTGAAGTTATCAGAGACCATTGATCTAGAAAGCGGGACAGCCTGCCCCCTGGAAGATGAGGAAGAGGAGTAGAATAATTTTCCTCTTCCAGTGAGGATGGATTGAACGGAGGGGACAACACATCACTTGCCCTGCTTCTTACCTTTTACTTTGGCTTTCTTTTCACCTGAAAGGTTAGGACGAGAAATAGCTGATCTGTTCATAGGCTGTGAAAAAGAAGAGGAAGAGGCCTTGGGCTGATGAGAGGAAGAAGGCGTGTTAATCTGAGTAGTCTTGACAAATCTTTTCCCATCAGTGACCTTAACATCCACCTTGACAACGGGAGGAGCCTTATTCACCTCCTCCTGTAGTTGATCCAAGGAGACAGAGAACAGCGTGTCCTTAGAGGTTGCACTTTGTAAATACAGCTGTTTTTCAAACCACGCCTCTTTTGGGAAGATATAGAATATTCATAGACAATTAATTTTGTTTACGTACTGGTTCCCGGATATGATCTCTATGTTTCATCTCATAGAGACATAACTTGGGAATGTTACCAGGAAATATACATATTCATAGTGATCAAGTTGAAGTCTGTGGAAATCCTTAAGTCAAGGTTGGGGTAGTATAGAAATTTAATGTAAGTTTAAACTCTTAGAAGTTCGGGGCATATAAACGTTGAAAATATGCCGCACAGCCCTATATTTTGACCTTTGAAAAAATAGTAGTGCATATGAACTTTCCATTCTAGGATATATATTTTTCAAAACTTCATAGTAAAAGTGGTACAGTTTTAGCCGTGAAAGGAGTTCCTATGGAAATTGCATTGTTGATATTTACAGAAATGCAACCTATATTGGGTAAAAAAGGAACATACAGAATTTCACCAAATCTGGTTTATCTCAGAGATTTTATGAAATTAACTCAAATATGAAGTTTTATAAATATTTCATGAAGATTGAGAAAATCCTGGGCCTTAACTATGATGACTCAGCATAAATTCACAGTTTACAGTATGCATAGTTTAGTTAAAGCCCTGAATGCAAAATAAATTCATTATATGTGCATATTAGTAATATAAATTGTTTAGAAGTGCTTATATTTACTCTTTGCAGTCATTGAAACTCATAGATCCTTTCTGAATATTATTGGTGGGGTGTTTTATCATGTCGATAACCCAAAAGTAAGCCGTAGCACCTAAATGTGCTTTTTTGTGATCACGGCATAAACAAATACAAGCTAGAAATACAAAAATACCTCAATAAAACTTACAATAGTGTGTTCTATCCTAAATATGCACTAAATATTCCATATTGCTAGAAACAGCAGAATAATTTAGGAAATTTGAGGCCCCAGGGCAAAAACAGAGAAAATGCCTACCCTCTGGGTCATAAAACAAATAATTTAACTTGTAAATGCTATGACTTTATTATTTTAAAGGTCTTTTGTACAGAAACCAATAACTGTACTTGGAAGTTATGCAAAATCAGATGTTAGCAGTCATTTCTATAAAACTTTTAGTTAATTCATACATTAAACTGATATCTTCATTCATACAACTTTTGCAAATATGGCTGTGTTTAAACACTTCTAGTTCATATATTAGCTAAATTATGTTAGATATATGGTAAGGATAAAACTGTTGTGACAAGATTTCTTAACTGACCATTTGAGGCAGTAATTGTGAACTTTCATTGACAAATAGGCATACAGTAAGATGTGGACTGGAGACAGAGGCAGGATTGGACACTTTATATAATCTTGAATGTTGGAATGATAAGCTGCTAAACATTACATTTATAGTGTTCTGAAATGCTTTCAATTTGTTATCAAAATAGTTTCAAACAGGTTCTAGACATTTTATGTCAGAAAACATGCTCATAGGGTAAGCTGGCAATGATAAAAGTCTTGTTTTCAAATTCTGTAAAAATTGATACAGGGTGGGGTACAAAATGTACTGTAAAAGTAAACTTAGAGTATATGCAGTGAATTCTTTCAGGCTAAAATTCTGAGATTTCAGTATTGTTGTGAGAAAAGTATTTTAGAAAGTTTTCTATTTGAATAAATGTTAGTATAGGTTGCACTTTGTAAATACAGCTGTTTTTCAAACCACGCCTCTTTGGGGAGATATAGAATATTCATAGACAATTAATTTTGTTTACGTACTGGTTCCCGGATATGATCTCTATGTTTCATCTCATAGAGACATAACTTGGGAATGTTACCAGGAAATATACATATTCATAGTGATCAAGTTGAAGTCTGTGGAAATCCTTAAGTCAAGGTTGGGGTAGTATAGAAATTTAATGTAAGTTTAAACTCTTAGAAGTTCGGGGCATATAAACGTTGAAAATATGCCGCACAGCCCTATATTTTGACCTTTGAAAAAATAGTAGTGCATATGAACTTTGCATTCTAGGATATATATTTTTCAAAACTTCATAGTAAAAGTGGTACAGTTTTAGCCGTGAAAGGAGTTCCTATGGGAAATTGCATTGTTGATATTTACAGAAATGCAACCTATATTGGGTTAAAAGGAACATACAGAATTTCACCAAATCTGGTTTATCTCAGAGATTTTTATGAAATTAACTCAAATATGAAGTTTTATAAATATTTCATGAAGATCGAGAAAATCCTGGGCCTTAACTATGATGACTCAGCATAAATTCACAGTTTACAGTATGCATAGTTTAGTTAAAGCCCTGAATGCAAAATAAATTCATTATATGTGCATATTAGTAATATAAATTGTTTAGAAGTGCTTATATTTACTCTTCGCAGTCATTGAAACTCATAGATCCTTCCTGAATATTATTGGTGGGGTGTTTTATCATGTCGATAACCCAAAAGTAAGCCGTAGCACCTAAATGTGCTTTTTGTGATCACGGCATAAACAAATACAAGCTAGAAATACAAAAATACCTCAATAAAACTTACAATAGTGTGTTCTATCCTAAATATGCACTAAATATTCCATATTGCTAGAAACAGCAGAATAATTTAGAAATTTGAGGCCCCAGGGCAAAAACTGAGAAAATGCCTACCCTCTGGGTCATAAAACAAATAATTTAACTTGTAAATGCTATGACTTTATTATTTTAAAGGTCTTTTGTACAGAAACCAATAACTGTACTTGGAAGTTATGCAAAATCAGATGTTAGCAGTCATTTCTATAAAACTTTTAGTTAATTCATACATTAAACTGATATCTTCATTCATACAACTTTTGCAAATATGGCTGTGTTTAAACACTTCTAGTTCATATATTAGCTAAATTATGTTAGATATATGGTAAGGGATAAAACTGTTGTGACAAGATTTCTTAACTGACCATTTGAGGCAGTAATTGTGAACTTTCATTGACAAATAGGCATACAGTAAGATGTGGACTGGAGACAGAGGCAGGATTGGACACTTTATATAATCTTGACTGTTGGAATGATAAGCTGCTAAACATTACATTTATAGTGTTCTGAAATGCTTTCAATTTGTTATCAAAATAGTTTCAAACAGGTTCTAGACATTTTATGTCAGAAAACATGCTCATAGGGTAAGCTGGCAATGATAAAAGTCTTGTTTTCAAATTCTGTAAAAAATTGATACAGGGGTGGGGTACAAAATGTACTGTAAAAGTAAACTTAGAGTATATGCAGTGAATTCTTTCAGGCTATAATTCTGAGATTTCAGTATTGTTGTGAGAAAAGTATTTTAGAAAGTTTTCTATTTGAATAAATGTTAGTATAGGTTGCACTTTGTAAATACAGCTGTTTTTCAAACCACGCCTCTTTTGGGGAGATATAGAATATTCATAGACAATTAATTTTGTTTACGTACTGGTTCCCGGATATGATCTCTATGTTTCATCTCATAGAGACATAACTTGGGAATGTTACCAGGAAATATACATATTCATAGTGATCAAGTTGAAGTCTGTGGAAATCCTTAAGTCAAGGTTGGGGTAGTATAGAAATTTAATGTAAGTTTAAACTCTTAGAAGTTCGGGGCATATAAACATTGAAAATATGCCGCACAGCCCTATATTTTGACCTTTGAAAAAAATAGTAGTGCATATGAACTTTCCATTCTAGGATATATATTTTTTCAAAACTTCATAGTAAAAGTGGTACAGTTTTAGCCGTGAAAGGAGTTCCTATGGGAAATTGCATTGTTGATATTTACAGAAATGCAACCTAGACAGAGGAGAACTGAGAAGTCTCTACTGGAGAGCTTGATAAACAGTCGATTTTTCAAGAATCTCCTGTTTATTAGGAAGATTAAAGTTGGCCACAGTGCCAAGAAGAAGGAATTGAGACCTGTAGAAGCATAGACTTCAAGTCTGAAAATTCCTCCCCTTTGTCCTTTAAAAGAGACCCAGCTGCCGACAAAAGTGTTCTGCTGTCTCAAGAACAAAAGTAAGACACCTCAGATTATTCTCCGACTTTACATATGAAGCCTGAGAAAGTCTGAGACCGTCCACAGGTTTCGAACCAAGTAAACCATTATAAGCCTTATCACAGATAGGAGCCGACATACCAAAGGAAGATCCATGAATCTCAAAGTCCTTAGATCTGCATTTCCCTGGGTAAGAGGCAGGTCCGAAACCAGAGAACTTACTACTACCAGTTTTGCTAGTGTGAGCATTGTTCTCAGCCAAAGACGAGTTAACAAAAGACATAGCTGTTGTGAAATGACCCGACTCTGGAAAGGAATGATACTCCTTCAAATCTGGCTTGACTAAACCAGAGCAAGCCATAAAATCTGAAGGGGCAGACGAAACCCTTGGTGGAGAAGACATGGGCATATCCGACATATCCCTGCGAATAGAATTAACTAGACTCCTAAGACATTCAGAGGAGTTGCCTGAAGAAGGCTCCTTAGGAGTCATAGCATCTCCCTCTGTGCTACCAACACTGTCAATATCAGAGGAAGCACCTTGGTCTTTAAGAAAGGTACCTTCTTGGCTTTTAGGAGCCAAAGAAACAGAATCATCTTCCACCAGTTGCCTAGGAGGTCTGGGAGGGTCCTGTGGGGGATCTTGAGACAGACCCTAGACTCCATAAGAGTAAGCCTGTTACTAAACTCAATGAATTTAGCGTTAACAGTTGCTTGTATCTTATGGACAAAAGTGGTAAGACTCCTCATCTCATCCTTAAAAGAGGATGATTCTAAAGACGGTCTACCACCGAACCCCTGACCAGGCCAAATTGACTGAGCCGAATACGAATCAAAGGAGGCAAGCTAGGTATACCCACAGTCATGGGAGGGTAGGCAAAATTCATAGGCCACCTAGTCCTCCTAGCGTCTCCTGTATACATGTCGTGCAAGAAACAGGAGACATTGGTATCTCAGCAGACCTAGTTACGGTATGTGATACCCTGCTAGGCCTAGATAACCTCAACTGACTAGCACCAGAAGTGAAAGGCAAAGTCCTAACAGAGTCTGGGTCCTGTTTCAGACTAACACCAGAAACACCAGGGATAAACTCCATACTCCTATCCCAAAACTCATCCGAATGAGTGGCCGAACGCCAAGGGGACAACAAAACACTGGCACTTGTGTGTGTGTCACTTACCTCTTGGCCTTGCGCTGCAGAAGTTGGTGTTTTATCCATTATTCAGATAAAATAAATAAATTATCCGAATAAAACAAATAATTTATACAAATTACTATTTAAATAATATGAATATACATTTTCTATACAGAAAAAAAACGTGGTTAAGCATAAAACTTTTCCTTCTCAAAAAACGTGCAGCATGAACCATGGAACCGGAATAAATTATGAAGGTTTATGGCGCACATGCGTCAGGTTCTTTTTTCTGGCTGGTTTCCGGTTCGATAATGCAGCGAGTGGATTGATATCTAAATTTATGAAGGTGAGGTATTTAATGTAATGAAAATGTCGTATTAGAACTAAAGAGTGTAATATCACTACACTACTGGTTTTGGCTTTCAATTAACCTTAAATGTTGATAAATATAAACTTACATGGAAATTTGGTTCTGCATCACTGCGAACTTTACATCTAAGAATGATTTGATTGTTTTCTCCTATTCCATAATTACTGTAGTAAGGTGGTAGGAACTCTAATCCATGCACACTTGTAACATCTACATAACACAGTTCAGGAAAATCAAACATTCCCAGTAGAAAGCAAGAGAATATTTGCATCAATTATGATAGAAAGAAATACTACCATTTGTCACATATCTAAGATTGTAATCATGCAAGCCATTTATTTTATTTTACACTTAACTGTAAGTTCTTTTGAACATTTTGAACATTTACCGATATTTTAAGGTTATATTATAACACAGGTCTTTTTAAAACAATAATAAAATAAAACAAAACTGCATTTTTTTCTATATAATTGCGAATGTGAAATATCACGCACATGTAAATACCGTAGAAATATTGATATTTGAATTGACATTTGTGTTGATGGGACCAGAAACAATTTGGAAATGAAGTCAAATTGATATTTTTTACAATTTTTGCAATTTTTCTTTTTTGTTATTGTACTTATGCATAAGGATCTTTCTTACATCTTTTCTATCAAATAAAGAAGACAATATATTACAGATTCACATGAACATCCGAGGTATTCAACTTTAGCTATAGACAGGCTACAAGCGGACTTCGAAGATTGTAATAACAATACAAGTTAAAGTCTGAAAAATATTTATACTTACAGTGTGTTTCAGGGCGCCTATATAAATCATAACCCTCATAAGCTATTTTGTATCGCACGGCGCCACACAATAAGATAATGCATATCCAATGTACCTTGTAGCACATCATTACCTCTGGAAATATACAGTTAATACTAGTATACAGTTATAGCTACTCAAATATCAATTCTGTTGAACAAGTTACTATTTTAATATTTTAGATTTAAGTACTATTTAGTTGATAATTATCTCAAATTGGCGTTAATTTCACTTACATTAAAAATTGTAATTTTTGACACAAGGCGTAATAAAGTCAATAACCCATGTATAGTGAACTAACACTTTGTGCATTAGTCTCCTTGAATACTTGTACTATTGATTATTGTATTCATTTCTGTAATGACTGTTCGTTTGTCATATGTAGTTTAATGGTTATCGTAGTAATAACTTCATGTGTACTAGATCGGTTCCCTGTCCTTAAGATTTTGACCGTTTGAAAGGTAGCTCAGATACCCGTATATTGCAACGGAGATAACCAGAGATGTGTATCTATGAAATACATGTTCGTGACCCTTTTTAGATTTCACGGACAATTAAATATTTTCGAATTTAGTTTGCTTTTGATGCAATGTTCTTTTTATCTTAATGCAACCACAGTCTACATACAGTTTACATATATATCATTCATTTATGTCTGCGATATATAACGACTCGATATAATAAATTTGAATCACTATGATTCAATTACTATTATTCTCAATTTATTACAAGTTATAATTTCTCAATATTGCAGACAATCTTGGTTTCTTTTAGAACAAAGGATAGACCGGTTTATGTCAGTTATAAATATATGTTTAGTATAACCGTTTCCTTAACATACAGGTTAACTTTTAAAGGATGTGTTTTGTATATAATTTACAGCGGGTTTCAATAATATGTTATTGTGCCTACGGTCTAAAAAAAGTCTAAAAGCATTACATAAACCATGGATATCCGTGGAAATATATTAACCTGAAATTACCTTTAAAGACAGAATATACATATTAATTACTTTTGCATGTGTCCTGAACATTCACGGTGAGAACTGTAAAATAAAATAAGGGAAAAGGCGTAAACTTTCATATATTTTGTTTACTTGAAAACATGGAATTAGTACTTGTCGAGGAATGTCATACACTTAGCTTAGAGTATATGACAAAGAGAAACTACACTGTTTTGATTCGAACACCAAAGATGAATCTGATGTAGACGAAAAGCGCGTCCGGCATACCAAATAATTAGCCTGGTATCTTTGATGACTTTTGTTTAATATGTTCTTTCTTCAATGCATTCAAATACTCATTTACCAGACCCAGTGATCCCTAAATCAGTTTTGGAACATGTCGTCGTAAGACTGCAGATGTAATATGTTATTTACACGACTCATATATATATAAGGATATTCATCTTGATTCTCAAAAACACATGGCGTGGAGGCTACATCATTTACGGATTTTAACATCATACATTAAACACATTATAGTACTTTGTTTCTGTCTCAGAATGTTCAAGAATGGAATATTGGATAATAATATAAGCAGTCATTTGGATATAATTTCAAGAACTTCGCTGATTCATTATTTAAATAAAAGAAAATAATTCAAAGCTGTATGCGATGCGACTTATGAGGTAATATCAGGTTGAAAACTATTTCTTATGTGTTCGTTCATTACAAAATGTCAGAAGAAACATTGAAACTAGAGAAACCAGAAGGTACAATGTATACCGATTTCATTGACCGATTCGATCCACAAAAGTCTATTTTTAACACGTAAAGCGATGATTTTCATTCAATCAAACAGAACTAGATAACGCTTGCTCGTGCTTTGTCTATTTTTTTAAAATTTGGTTCATATGATCATCGACAATGTTCAGAAGTCAGTTCATTGGTTAATTTGATTGGGTAAAATACAACAATACCCACTTAGCGCTGATACTTTTAAAATTAAAATTCCATGCATTTGTTAGTGTTTCTTGCGGAACTTTTGTAATTCTCAATTATAATTTTTTCAATATTTGACAAATTAAAGAGAGTTAACGTCAATTCTACTGCCATGAATTCAGCATCTAAGGCCTTTTAAAGTTGTTGTCTGTAAGTGGTTTCTGTTTCCTCCTTCTAAATTGGTCTGTTTTAGCTATGTATAGTTAAATGTTTTGGTTTGTGAAAGCTAATCATTAAAAATCATGTGGTGAGCGATAATGTTTGTTTCATAGTTTCGTTCCGAATATTTCGGATATTGTGTTATGTATATCTTCTCCATATTGTCCTTACCTGTAACGTCATTAACATCAGTTTGATTTCAAAAACTTGAAAAATAAGAAAAGTATCAAACGCTAAATTTTCAATTCCAAGATATAAAACACTAGATGTCTATATACCCACTGACACAAACAACTTGATTCAGCTAAAACTGTGCCACTTTTGCTATGCAGTTTCTTAAAAATTATATCCTAGAATGGAAGGTTGATATGCACTACGTTTTTATTAAAGGTCAAAACATGGGGCTATGCAGCATATTTTCAACATTTTATGCTCCGAACTTCTAAGAGTTTAAACTTATACTAAAATTCTGCACTACCCTCCCTTCACTTTATGTCCTACTCAAAATTCAATTCCACCGGCTACCATGTGCATTTATAATGATAACATTTAGAGCTCATATCTGGGAACCAGTACGTAAACAAAACAAAATATCTATGAATATTATATATCTCCCAAAAGAGGCGTGATTTATGAAACAGCTGTATTTACAAAGTGCAACCTATAATCACGAATGTTTTAAATATGCATCTGATATACGTGTATCCAAGAATAAAATGTTGGGATGTCTTCGTCTCATGAGGTATACTGGGTATAAAATGTTAATACTTCGTATATAAGTTGGTATGCATTTGTTTTTCATTCACTTCTATTTTGTTGTTTCACTTTTTAGGTTAGTGACATACTTTCAAGAAGACTATCAGTTGGAAACGTTTATGTACACACCTAACATGGATATACGCCATATTCGAAAGCTTATTATCTTCATTCTGGTTTGCTCGGTCGTAAACAACTCGTATTGTAACTTTCTTTTAGCCAACATCAAATTCTAACAATAAGTATTCCCTAATTTTTCTATGATTTAACAAAATGTCGTTTTCTGGTGCTTGTATGATATAAAATGTTTGAATATCAACTGCACCTTATAGTAGAGCTCTAATACAATAATGCCTATTCAAATCCAAATTAAGCGGTTTATTGTCCAATATCTAAAGAATATTACAATTTAAAAATAAAAACACACACAAAAATCAAAAAGAGCAAAATATTTCTTAAGGATCGATATTTGTATGCTCAAACTAAAATAAATTCGTGTTTATGTAAAGTACGTTTTGTTCGTGATTTAAAAATACAGTTATTGTATATTATTCTGGAAACTGGTTAAATACCGCCATATCGGGAGACAAATTTATAAAAATAAATCCAAACGTAATTCCGAATCCCATATTTGACTGCTAAGTAGAATTGTACTTTTTAATTTTTTTCCATAATAAATACTGTTTAAACTAAATATCGTTTGAAAGAGTCATTTTGCTTTTCTGTGTTTAGATAACACATCGGTCATTGTCACTATCAGGAATTCAATAATATGTCATAATCAAATATGGTGTATGTAAAATTTGTTAAGGAATTATATGATATACGAGCTAAATATAGTAAATATGTGTTTTCGAAGTCGAAAATATTGCCATTTTAAAGTCATTGTCATTTTGGTTAGTTTCTTTTGTTACCTATTCTGACATCGGACTCGGACTTCTTTTAAACTGAGTTTTACTGTGCGTATTGCTATGTATTTCTTTATTCTACATTGGCTAGAGGTATAGGGGTAGGGTTGAGATCTCACAAAACATGTTTAACCCTGCCGCATTTTTGCGCCTGTCCCAAGTCAGGAGCCTCTGGCCTTTGTTAGTCTTGTATGTTTTTTTTTTAATTTTAGTTCCTTTATATGTTTTGAAGTTTAGTGTGACGTCCATTTTCACTGAACCAGTATACAATTTTATTTAGGGGCCAGCTGAGGACCACCTCCGGGTGCGGGATTTTCTCGCTGCGTTGAAGACCCATTGGTGGCCTTCGGCTGCTATCTGCTCTTTGGTGGGGTTGTTATCTCTTTGACATAATCGTTTGTAATAAGATTTCAAATATATAAGATACTTTTTAATGTGAAACAAAACAGATGTAGATACGAACCATTCATACCCTAAAACAATAGCCACACACTTGACTATGTGGATTACAATGTTTTTCTTTATCCTACATATGTCTTTTGATATTGTCCCTAAAAACTAAAAGAACCTTTATATTTTGCTCTGAGACCAGAATATAATAAAATAAATAAAACAAAACTTGAGTTTTAGATTAAGAAAGGGTCCGAAAATAACGTTCAGAATGCACGATTCTGCGTCATTTTTCCAGTTCTTCTGGGGCCTTGAGCCCTAGACCTCTCGCCAAAATATAGTTTGCTTCGCTTGTAATAGAGGCTAGTTACGGACCTGTCTTATCATCTTATATCAACCTCACCAAACTTAAAAGTAAAGATCACGCACCTTTATTGTTCAGATTGATAAAGACTTTTGAATCCGCCGACATTATCTTCGATTAAAATAGTATTGAATTGATAACCGCTGTGCATGTATACTTTAACGACAGGGCTAGTTTCTTATCAGTTTTAAAAGTAGTTACCTCCTTGTTAGTGTGATGTTGTAATCAATCTATTTATTTGTACCATCTTTATATAATATTATTTTGTACAATTTAAATTTGTGATTCGTTTAATATTTAAATATAATAATTTATTCTTTATCAAAGATATAAACAAGGTAATTTGAAAGTCTTTAAATACTTTTGCACCGTACGTAGTTCAAGTGAGAAGTCAGGCGGTCCATTTTGTCTACATTATTTTGTAAGAACACCGGGGTGTTTACATTGGCAATATTTACTATTGTAACGAAAATCGGTCATAGTTCATTTATTTTGATGTAAAATACCAGTTGTCTTTTCCTGTTAGTTGTGTTTCTATATGTACATAATTTTCTCCATAGTTGAGCACCATCTGTTACTTAAAACACCCTAAAGTTGGTATAATCTTGATTTTCACCCCTTTAAGTTTAATGGACTGATCCAGATGGTAGTATATAAACCAGCGCAAGACAGAGAAACTTTGTCAGTTTTATGTGGACCGTTGAAGTGATAACATCAGGGATTATTTTCCAACTGGTAAGTAGAGTGAATTAAGTGATTCCAAAGGATATATATAAATAGTGTTCGGATTTATATGTGAATATTGCAATAGTGATTGTGATACAATGTATAAAGTGAAACTTATATATATAATAAGTTATTTGTATTAGTGAGAATACAAGGTGTATACTTGCTGGTGTTGCAAGTTGTACTATGTGGAAGTGTGGATACTTCATAGATTTGTATTAGTGAGAATACAAGGTGTATACTTGCTGGTGTTGCAAGTTGTAATATTGTGGAAGTGTATTAGTGAAAGTGTACTGTGTTAAAGCTTGTACCAGTTTGGATATATTCATTGTGCGGGAAATCAAAGGGATAGTTAGTGCGTGAGTTCAGCTGTGTTTATATATATATTCCTTGTGCATTGAAGGATTTGTGCATGTGTAATTGTGTCATTGTGTTATTGAGGTTAGTTGCAGACTAACAAGGTGATACAACATATTGGTGGACGTTGTAAATAGAAGTTGTATAAATGTGATTCTGTGTTCATACGTTTTGTGTGATACTTACTTGATGCATGTTGCAAAGTAATCTGTTGGTGACATTGTGTAATAAAGGGCCGTATGCATGTTGCATAGTAATCTGTTAGTGACATTGTAAATAAATCGGTCTGATACATGTTGCATAGTGATTGCATAGTGACATTGTGTATATATAGTCTGTTATGAAACATTGTGTTTATGCATTGTGAATGAGGTACTTCACCTTGCATTTTGATTTATGTGCATTGTGCTGTATATATATTTGACATTGTGAATTCATTTAAGGGTGTGTTAATTGTTTTAAATAGGACAACTTGTTGTGGTGCAAATTTGAGTTGAACACTTGAAATCCTGATTTATTCAGATACGGATCCATTGATCGCCCGTTACACGTTACAAATTTGGTGGCAGCGGTGGGATTTCATGTGTTTACTTCGTTACTTTAAATTCGCATATGATTGAAAGTTGTTGTAATATTTCAAAGTTATTTGTGTGTTGCGTTTGTAGTCAAAGTATAGTACATTTTTAAGTAAAAAGGAACATTAAGTCAGTTGATATTGAAATGGCAGATAATCTGTTTGATTCGGAAATTGCAGTTTTAACAAGTGAAATTGAAAAACTAGAATACAGCTTAAAACAAAGATTTAAGCATTCACTGCTCAATTTGATCATATTAATTTATCTACCTTGAAAAGTGTAAATGATTCTAGAGATACACTTGTGCTGATTTCAGTAAGGATGAAAATGAAGTAACCAGAAATTCTGTTTAGTTTAGGGACATAGGAGCACTTTTCTGAAAACATGTCTGTTCAAAGTGAATATTTTTGACAAAGAGACTCTGCATTTAAGACATACAACTAGGCAAATTGAAAATTGTAGAGTAGATGATAAGATATATCATGTTTGTATATAGTGTACATAGAGTTAAATGTGAGTCCGTCGGATGGGGACATTAAATCCGAGGCCCCATGTACAGGAACATGTCACGCCCTGTGCATGTAAAAGACCCCTCCTGCAGATTTCGTTAAGAGTAGGCTCCTTGGGGCCGCTGCAGAGGCAAAATTTGTTAGGGAGCTTTTAAATTTATTCTTTGGCAGTGACGCTCAAAATTACAGACGTTAATAGGAAAGAGGTTAATGTTGGAAACAGGGATATTTTGAAGTAGGAAGTTTTAAAAAGTTTTATTCGGACAAAAAGAGAAATACTGTGAATAGTGTTAGTGCATAAGAAGAAAGTTCAATATGTTTGATATGGCTGACTGGAATTTGGACATATAGGTAGACTTTGTATCTACGGGTTGTGCCTTGTGATGTCATCAGTTTAGACCTGATGGACAAAAGGGTAGCCTGACATTATTGTCGGATGTAATTGTGCCTGACGTTGTGGTCAGAAGATATATATATGTCCAATGGAAATAGTGCCTGCACTATGGTAGCGTTTGGGTATGAAAAATGACCATTTTGATAGATGATTTCTCAGCATGTCAGATGTATTCAAGGAGTCATGCGGGACGCATGATTTTTGAGGCGTGGGTAGTGTAACGAAAATCGGTCATAGTTCATTTATTTTGATGTAAAATACCAGTTGTCTTTTCCTGTTAGTTGTGTTTCTATATGTACATAATTTTCTCCATAGTTGGAGCACCATCTGTTACTTAAAACACCCCTAAAGTTGGTATAATCTTGATTTTCACCCCTTTAAGTTTAATGGACTGATCCAGATGGTAGTATATAAACCAGCGCAAGACAGAGAAACTTTGTCATCATCATCACACAGTCACGTCTCAGTCATTACAGCTGAACGGACGTGCTGGGTCAGCTCTCTTTTACCCGCTATCTTCGATGAGGGTTTACTGTTAGATGGATCAACGACTTACTACTTTAGATGACAGAAACCAATCCAACGCTGTACAGTAAACGTTTGTTTTGTGCGTAAATTCCCGCGTCAACATGCACTCCAAAACCCATTGTGGATGGGGGAGTGTTATGCCGACTGACGTCCGAGGGCTGTATCCTAGGTGTTAGATGATTGACCTTCATTTCACTGTCTCACGACTTTGGTCCTGATAATGCTTCCTGTCATCTTTAATACTACGTCCGAGACTCATCTACCAGTGCTCCATCATCGAGGTTAGCGGGCTGCCAAGCTGACCAATCTGGCCCTGAAAGCAGCCGTTGTGAAGAATTAACACCAAAATAGTAAACAAAAGAAACCAAAACAACTCACAAAACCAAGATGGCGGCCTACCAAAATGGCGTCTTCCACCTGTTCCTGACCGATGGCACAAAATTATTTAAACGCTCACCAATCCCTTCGGGCACCGAGCCGACCGTGCGAGGGCTTAATAGCCAGTCAAGGTCGTTAAACACCCCAGTAGTAGTAGTAGAAACTTTGTCAGTTTTATGTGGACCGTTGAAGTGATAACATCAGGATTATTTTCCAACTGGTAAGTAGAGTGAATTAAGTGATTCCAAAGGATATATATAAATAGTGTTCGGATTTATATGTGAATATTGCAATAGTGATTGTGATACAATGTATAAAGTGAAACTTATATATATAATAAGTTATTTGTATTAGTGAGAATACAAGGTGTATACTTGCTGGTGTTGCAAGTTGTACTATGTGGAAGTGTGGATACTTCATAGATTTGTATTAGTGAGAATACAAGGTGTATACTTGCTGGTGTTGCAAGTTGTAATATTGTGGAAGTGTATTAGTGAAAGTGTACTGTGTTAAAGCTTGTACCAGTTTGGATAATATTCATTGTGCGGGAAATCAAAGGGATAGTTAGTGCGTGAGTTCAGCTGTGTTTATATATATATTCCTTGTGCATTGAAGGATTTGTGCATGTGTAATTGTGTCATTGTGTTATTGAGGTTAGTTGCAGACTAACAAGGTGATACAACATATTGGTGGACGTTGTAAATAGAAGTTGTATATATGTGATTCTGTGTTCATACGTTTTGTGTGATACTTACTTGATGCATGTTGCAAAGTAATCTGTTGGTGACATTGTGTAATAAAGGGCCGTATGCATGTTGCATAGTAATCTGTTAGTGACATTGTAAATAAATCGGTCTGATACATGTTGCATAGTGATTGCATAGTGACATTGTGTATATATAGTCTGTTATGAAACATTGTGTTTATGCATTGTGAATGAGGTACTTCACCTTGCATTTTGATTTATGTGCATTGTGCTGTATATATATTTGACATTGTGAATTCATTTAAGGGTGTGTTAATTGTTTTAAATAGGACAACTTGTTGTGGTGCAAATTTGAGTTGAACACTTGAAATCCTGATTTATTCAGATACGGATCCATTGATCGCCCGTTACACGTTACACTATCAATGAATGTGAAACAAGAAAAGAAAACATTTACATTATAAAACGAGAAATAATTAAAATTAAATACAAGACTCTTCTTTCGTGAAATCAAAACGAAAATGGAAAGACTTTTGATTTTCATTTTGGTTATAGAGAAATCAAAACAAAAATGAAAACACTTTCGTTTTCCTTTTTGGTTTTAGAGAATCAAAAACGAAAAACGACAACACTTTTGTCTTTTATTTTGGTTTTTTGAGAAATCAAAAACGAAAACTGAAAACACTCTCTTTTTTTTGTTTTTGTTTCGCCTTGACGGAGTCAAAAAGCGAGACATAGGTATGCTGTTTCCGGTGTCGGCGTCGGCGGCGACGGCGGCGGCGGCGTCAACAATGTATTAGTTTGTGATTAGGTCTAGTTCATGGTGAACCACTAGTGGTAGGTCAATGATATTTGGTATGCAGTTGTATTAGCATTGGCACATCTCATTACCATAGAGATTATTTGGCCCCGCCCCCTCAGTCAAGGTCTATTGACTTTGAAACTTTTATATTTTACATGTATTAGTTTGTGATTAGGTCAATTTATGGGGAACCACTAGTGGTAGGTCAATGATATTTGGTATGCAGTTGTATAAGCATTGGCATATCTCATTTCCATGGAGATTATTTGGCTCCGCCCCCTTAGTCATGGTCTATAGACTTTGAAAATTTTGCTAAGTTAACATGTATTAGTTTGTTTTTAGGTCAGTTCAAGGGGAACCATTAGTGGTAGGCCAATGTTAATTGGTGTTCAGTTGTATAAGCATTAGCACATCTCATTTCCATGGAGAATATTTGGCCCCGCCCCCTTAGTCATGGTCTATTTACTTTAAAACATTTGCTTAGTTTACATGTATTAGTTTGTGATTAGATCAGTTTAAGATGAACTGCTAATGTTAAGTCAATGATATTTGGTATGCAAATGTATTGGCATTTGCAAGTATCGTTTCCATGGAGATTATATAGCCCCACCCCTGATCATGGTTAATTGACTTTGAAACTTTTACATAGTTTACAAGTTAATGTTTGTGTTTAGGTTTGTTTAAAGGGAACGACTTATAATAAGTCAATGGTATTTGGTATGCAGTTGTATTAGCATTGGCACATCTCATTCCATGGAGTTGTTTAGCCATGTACCTTCAGTCATGGTTCATCGACATTGAATATTTGCATAACTTACATGTTAAAGTATTGCTATTTTAATTTCAACATTTGCATTATCAAAATTACAAAAAGGCGAGACATATCTCTGTGATAACAGGTTATTTGTTTTTGATATTTCAAAATGAAAAACGAATGGACGCAAATATACACGGACCCACAGGAAACTGGTATTACATTTATCGTTCCTATAGAATAATTCATTTGTATGTTTCGACGAAACTTGTATTCGTACTTATCAGGTTAAACGAAAACGAGGAAGTATAGTTCCATGTTTGTTACTTTGATAAGTACATTTACAACTTTGTGAAAAGAGAACAACGATTATATTTATAGATATAAGAAGATGTGGTATAGTGCCAATGATAGGGGCGTAGCTAGGTTTCGAATAAACTGTAGGCACAAATTTCGGCATGGGGTCTGGGGCTGCTTAAGGCCCCCAGCAGGTCCAGGGCAGAGCGTTGGTAGGGGTTCGATAATGTATCGATAAAGATTTTCAACGTTTAAAACTCGTTACGGTAACACGACACCGAATGGCATATCTCCGATATTTAAATTTTTGGCACACTTGTATTTTGAATCGAGTTACATTAGCATATGTCATTGTATGCAATAAAACTTAGGTCACCATTTTTGTTCTTGTAATTTTCATAAGAAAACGTCAGTCAATGTTAACGTTGACGACAATTTTTGAAGGAAATATATAACAAATGGGGCTTGGTATTTTTGGGGGTATTTAACTTAAACTTGCATAGTTGATTTATGTAAAAATTGACAAAGTAAACTCGTGTTTTCATCGAAGGAAATTCAATGTTCACACAAGTGTTTTTGAACCAGGAATGATTACACTAGTGCTTTTGTACCAAAAATGATTACACTGATTTTGAACCAGGAATGATTCCATTGATTTTGAACCAGGAATGATTACACTAGTGATTTTGTACGAGGATTAATTGTTCTAGTTATGTTGAACCGGGATTCATTACACGAGTGTTTCAGATCCATACATAGATGAAGTGTTTGGGTACTCATTTTGATTTGAACACATGATAACACAATAACGTTTTATTTACAAATTAGATTTAAATGATTTTTCTATGCAAATCCATAAAATCTTATGATTTGAATTGTCACTAATTGTAATAATCATATTTTGCATTGCCAAAGTTTTACAGTGCATTTGCGTTTTGATTGACTTAAAATCATGTCTTCTATGTCAATATCTATATATCATAAAACGCCGGATAGATTGATTCAGGTCATCAATTACACTGGTTCCTTGAAAATTATTCTAATTCTAACCCATAAATGTATGTAAACAATAAACCGGTCAATATAAACAAAACAAAAAATAAAATATACTTTGTCACTTTTTGGCCTTTTGGATATATATATGTTATGGTGCTATTTTATAAGGAATGTGGTGACAATACAAATATCATTGAATATGCAGTTCATAGCTATAGTGAAATGGTAATTTGAGATCTGAATTGAAGCAATGTTAGCAAACAAACATGTACGTCATTTGGTCTTTGGTGGAAAGTTGTTTCATTGGCAACTATACCACATCTCCTTATTTCATTATGGTTTGAGTTTTCTCCAGAAACAAAAGAAGTTTAACGATCAAACAAATATGTACTAGGAAACTGAAATATGTTACTACGATAATTAAAATATGGCTATTGTTGTGAACGTGATAGATTTAATTCTTGCTATACTAAATATACTTATATATCTTTCCAATTCAGGGGACCAACGTTTACTAAAACTACAAATTAGATGTACAAAGATACTAGTCCATAATGCATTAGTCACGATTTTCTAGATATATGTGGTTTTGATATCATTAGTTGCATAGCTGTTGCTATCTTATTGTATATCCCATATCTCCATGTATTCACACAAAGAAACACCAACACTATTTTTTACATACATAAAATTGAGAATGGAAATTGGGAATAGGTCAAAGAGACAACAACCCGACCAAAGAGCAGACAACAGCCGTACATACATACTTGTTTACTTGCTCTAAAAACTCCTTATAAGACTATGAAAACCCTCGGGCTTTTCCCCGACGCCTATGTGAGCAATATGCCCTCCCCAAAAGGCAACTCTGTTAATCGTCGTTTTGTCTCTCCTTGAACTTGTTCATTATGTCCAACTAAAAAACACAAAAACACACCATCCCCGAATTCCCATGGCGTGAATTAACATGGATATAAAACTTAAATGATTTTAAGATCTCATTGTTTTAGTCTGTTTCTGCCGTTTGACTTACAATTAATGAGTCATTTGCTTGTAGATTTCGAGAAAATAATTTGTAACGGGACCAGTCTGACTAATGCCAGCCCCACCTACCCACTTTTGTTTTTTTTTAGACTCAAGTGAATACGGGGGGATGGGTCTGGCTTTAATAAGGCTGTAACAGGACATGAATTATGTAATTTTATTTCTTCCTTACCAAGTGCACATGTATTTCTGAGCCTTTGTTAACTTTCTCCTCATTCCGATGTTGCTGTCCTGTGGAGACCCCGCTTATACGATTACAAAGCTAGCACTTTATTTTAAAATATTTCCGAAACTATATCAGATTTCTTCTGTACAGACCAATGAATTTCAGACTGATTACACTTGGAACACAGGAAAGTTATTTGGCCAAATAATCAAGTTCAACCATTTTTTCTCTCATTCGTTGCTAAAAAAACTCTTTTCTGTATGATCATGAGTTTCAACGTGAGCTTGTATTGTGCTTTTTGCCTAATTCCATCCGTATTCTTTCAGTCCAGTAAATTTCTTTTTTCTATTTTGCTAGCGGTGTTTTGGTGATCATTTTAAAACGAATGGGTTTAACGAAATTGCATTAATAGGGTACAATTCCCGTATTTTCAAACATCATCCTGAGTTTCTCTAAATTATATTCCTACTTTCAAAACAAAATTTCATGGGGATACGGCGTGCATCATAAATCAGAATTTATCGCAAAAATAAACCAAGAATAAAAATAAAATGTTAAAACTCAGTCTGTAATGCATAAGAAGATATATATAAATAATAATTCTTCATTGTCATATAAGTAAAATTATACTTGTGACATAAACAAAAGTAACAACAACAAAAACAACTGAGTTGAACACACACACACATATATATTTGGAAACATAGGATTATCTATTCCCATGTCATTAAAAAGTTTTATATGTAATACATTATTAATTTGACAGTAGAGGAGAAAGTGATTTTCATCTTCTAAGGTTTTACAAGTTAGACATGTTCTATTGTCTCGAGGTATTTTTAGATATCTACCCTTCTCTATGAGTAAATTATGGTCACTAATTCCAATTTTTGTAAATAAACGTCTAGTTTCAAAATTAGGATATCTTAAATAAAATTCTTGGTCTTGTTTGACTTTTATATTTTGTAAAGAAAAGTTTGTTATTTTCGTTTAAACTGTTTATTTTATTTACCAGTAATTCTGAATAAAAGTTGCTTGAAATATTCTTAATCCAAGTCTTAAGTTTTTTAACTTGTTCCATATTTTCACAGGAAACTACTGTATATCAATATTCATTTCTTGTGTAGAATCTTGATAAAAGTGGATCAAGTATAAATTCCTTGTGAATCAAGGTGTTTACTTAATGTATAACTTTCTTTTAGTAATGGGTTTATGTTTTCAGTATTTAATCTAGCCAAATAAAGAATTGCTTGTGTTTTTATATATTTTTCTATTGGTTGTCTACCAAGTTCAGCTTTAACACCTAAATTAGCTGATGTTTTTTAGTACCTAGCATATATTTACAGAAATTAACATGAACTTTTCGAAAGGAGTCTTATCCAAATATATCTTTGTTTTGGGATTTTAATCTGCCTTTGCTCTATAATATAAAGATTGATATGTATCTATGTATGATATTTCTGCATTATATGTTAAATTGGTTTAATAAGAGAATCAAAAAGATTACAGGATACATTAACAGGGAAATTTCCCAAAAAGGCTGCATGTGATTTTATTGAAAACAGAGCTTTCCTAGCTTTTTTGGCCTAATCTGTTAAACTTGCATTTAGATTTCCATTATTTTTTATCAGAGTGCCCAGAAATTTATATTCTGTAACGTTATCAATTGTTTCATTGTTGAACCTTACAATGTATGGTTCCAGTTTTGTAGTTCTTTGTTCAATGGTCATTGTTTTTGTTTTTTAGTATTTAGACATAACTGCCATTTTCACAGTAATTTGATAAGTTATTTAAGGTATTTTGAAGACCTTATTTACTTTCGGATAAAATGATAAGGTCATCGGCAAACAAAAGACTTCCTATATCAGAATTTAATATTCTCAAGGGTTTTGAATCTTTATGGTCAAAATTTTCAACTATGTCATTTATAAATAAATTGAAGAGTGTAGGACTAATACTGTCCCCTTGCTTTACTCCTCGGTCAATGGAAAAGAATCTAGAATGTTTATCATTATATTTTAGAGATGCTTCAGTATGAATAAACTGTTGTTTTTTATTCTAAACATATGTTTTCCATATGTTTAGCCAATTTATAAAGCATTCCAATTATCCAAAGGGAATCAAAAGCCTTTTAAGATCTACAAAACAGACATAAAGTTTTCTTTTATTTTTATGAATATATTCATTAATTAAAGTTTTAAGGTTAAATACAATGTCTGCAGTTCTATGATTAACTCTAAATCCAAACTGGGCATTAGTTAATTTTTTCTCATAGTTTTAATCATTCTTTGATTTAAGATACTGCTAAATAATTTGGATATACAGTTGATTAAATAAATTCCTCTGTAATTGCTTGGATTACAGTTGTCACCAGATTTATGTACTAAAGTTATGTATGCAGAATTCCATGAAGTTGGATAGTATCCTGTTTTTAACATTAGATTAAATAATTTAGCATATGCTTTGGTAGTTACTGGACTACTAAATTTAATTACCTCATTCAACACGCTATCTGGACCGCTTGCTTTTCCATTTTTTAAGTTTTTTATAATACATTTAATTTCAGAGCAAGTAATAGGACTGTCAGTGTCCGGGTTAAAAGAAATAGTATCTTCAATATTTTTCAAATTTTGCTCAATTTTGGTTTGAAAATCATTATTTATTTTTGAAAACTTTCCTTGATTTTGAAAATGTTTTATTGTGCTTTCACTGTCCTTTAACATTTCTTTTAAATCTTCATCTCCATCTATATTTTTGTTTTCTATTGATTTTATATAAATCGTGCAGATGCTAAGGTATCAATAGAATCAGAATATTTAAGGAGATTTTAAAGGTCAATAATGAGCAGAATAATCAGCGGAAAACGACAACGCAATCAATGTCAAATAAAGGTTACGTATTGAATCAAATCTATCGGCACTCTGCATCTAGGAAATTAACAGTTGAAAGTGTCACATAGTTACAAAACTAAAAGGATTTTCACATCACGATGACCGTGAGGGCATTTCGATGTATTTGTTGCCACAGAGATTTCCAGATTTCAGGATGCATACGGAAGAATATCTCAAGAACGTTTTGCGGGAAAATATGAATGCCTGCTCAAATCCAGTCTATTAGAAAAATCGAATAATACAGAAGAGTGTCCACCATGCACTTGCAATGCACTATTAATAGAATAGGAGAAATAGAATGATATACAAATGGATGGAAATTATATATACATGTAACTGTTATATACAAATATTAATATAATATTAATACAGTATTATAGTTATTATGGTGAGGTTGCATTCCCGGTCATTTATTCATCATCCACGCACGAATATGTCTCAGAAAAATAATATCCCTGGACATTATACTCACTTTCAAGTATAGAGATGTGATTTACTTTCTGAGACAAGTGCTTGTGACCATCCACAAGAACTTGCGGTCGTCCGATGTTCAGTACTTCAGTACTTTGATTATTATTTAATCATTTCGTGATTAAAGAACCTGCTGCATTGACTGGGAGGTATGAACGTTTTCTGCGGGTAAAAACCATTCAGACCGGTAAAGGAATGTTTTCATGGTTGGCCATATCTTCTAGGACTAAATAAACTAGAATCTGATATAATCACATGACTATTCTCCATATCTTCGTAAATTTTCAGTAAATGACGGGACAATAAGAAATCTCTACATCAATAAATCATTACACTTTTATTCTTTTAACAATTTTTCAACCCGAATTTCAACGGAGATGGTCCTGCCATGATACGATTTTGGAAACTGGACTTAGTCCGTAAGTCTAGTTTCACATTAATCACCATTCAAAATACTTTATTTTGGCCCAAAGGTTAATAGCAGGTATTTGTATCGTTAATTTGAAAGTTAAAAATGTATTAGATTGCATTAAAATACAATGTTAAATTGAATACACAAATTAAGATATAAAAGACTTTAAGTAAAAAACAAGAGCCGCCTATCAGTTGTACGGCAACCCCAAATAAAAATTCGGGGTTATTCGTTGAAATTCGGGTTGAAAAATTGTTAAAAAATAAAAGTGTGATGATAAATTGATGAAGAGAAGGAACCATGATATGTGAAACCGTTTAAACTGATTTGGTTTCTCAGTGTCACTTGGAAGAAAAAAACACAATCAGTAAACTTCTTCTGAACAACAGAGGGTATACACATACATAATTTAAAGTGTCATAATTTACCAGCAGCATTCAGTGCCCTAAATTCCACCTTTAAAAAGTTTGAGATGCAAAATCGTTGATTTAACGAGTTTAAACGTTGAATCTCTTTACCGATACATTGAATTCGTTTCGTCTACGTTATAGCGTAAAAACGTCACGTTCCGTAATATAGCGTTACTGATGTAAACAAGATCTCCACAGCTCCGACTGCAAGGGATTTCCTCCTGTTAAAATGAGTTTCCATATAGTGTATAAGCATTTCAGGTATGTAACTTGTTTATTTTATCAAGTTTTTTCATTTGTTATACATTTTTCGTACTTGAGCGCTCTGGTATTGTCTATATCGTCCCCGGGTAATCTACCCGGGAGCTTGCACCATTGAAGGTAATGGAGGGCGAGCTGGACTCAGTGACAACAAAAAAATAAAATTGAAAATAAGTCACTGAGGCCAGGGCTGGACTAGAGTCCGATACTGGACTGACAAATAGACTGGATGGCTCAGGTTAAGAATAATAGATTCGAGTTGGGAGGACATGTCTTTATATTGAGTGTTAAAGTGCGATAAAAAAAAATGGGCTCAGCGCGGCGGTCTATAGTACTAACTAAGTAGGATCCATCAAATTTTATCAATTATACTAGTAACTTGTTCTTGTCATGTCATAGCTAAGAAATTGCTCACAACACTCATTTATCCATTTATATAATATCAACAGTTTTTAAGAAATAAAATCCACTATGTACATTTATGCTTGACTCATATGAGACGTGACGCATATTCTGTCAAAACTTGAGAATTAGCTACTTCTCCGTTGAGCAGCAGAAATTGAGAAGTACACCAAGTTGGGACCATTTGGGTTTATTTTGGCATAACCCATTGCAGAAGATTAATACTGTAAACACAATAGAATTACTAAGATTGTGTGTTTTTTTACAAAGCAGGATTCATCTCAAGAATAAAACAAAATTATCGCTACTTGATATAACGAAAACATTGCTAATAATTAATATTATTTTATCATTAAATTGTCCACACAAAATCATGTGCTGTAAACTTGAAGAAAAGCCAAAATTAATATTGAGATCAAGACATTTTATTTGTCGTAAAAATCGTTTGCGGCATACATTATACATGGTTCCGAACACTGGTTAGTCCATTTGAAGACCAAGATCATCTTTTATCAGCCTTGTTCCCCATGGTTTGCTGTCTGACTTAGTTTTACATATTTTTGTAATCCCCGCCTCTAATGCTCAAAACTGTTCGGGATTTGAATCGTTCGTTTCATTCTGTTTCCTTTGTACGCATGAAACCTTCATCTACAAATCTTATCCTCCTGCCTGTGAATCCATTCAATTTAATAACGTTGTATTTAAAAACGTCATAATAATATCCAAACGCAATGCAAAAACATCGCACTTCAGCGAAAGTACCATCGCACTTCGGCGTAGACCATCTCACTTCAGCGTGACCACCGCACTTCAGCGTCCCCATCGCACCTCCGAGTCCTACATATATATATATATATATATATATATATATATGTGATCTAGAGCGCTGGACACGGTGCAGGCGGTGTTGTCTCGATATCCCAATAGCTTGAGTTTGAATCCCGGCGAGGGAAGAACAAACATTTGCTTCCGCAAATTTGAAGATTTAACATTGTTGTGCTGATATTTAGAGTAATTATGAATATAATATGTGTTTTCAGCCGTGTACCACCTTCACTGGTGATTCGATGGATGGATCTGTCGTAGAGTTGTCACTTGTTTAGATGTACAAAATAATTATTTCTGTAACTGTATCTTACGATCCTTTTCTATAGATATTTAGCTAATCTGCAATCAATTCTATCTTCATGCCTAATATATCATGTACTGTGTTACAACTCTAGATTCTATTGACGAGGAAAGGTAACACTAGGCCACCGTAAGCTGAATTATTAGTTTAGTCTAGGTGGCCGTGTGGTCTAGAGCGCTGGACACGGTGCAGGCGGTGTTGTTTCGATATCCCAATAGCATGAGTTCGAATCCCGGCGAGGGAAGAACAAAAATTTGCTTACGCAAATTTGCAGATTTAACATTGTTGTGCTGATATTTAGAGTAATTTTGTAATCAGATCAGATTGATATGGTGTACAAAATGTTTGGTATTAAATTAATTGGTTAGATCCATTTTGTTACATCTGGTGATCCGTTTATTTGGCAATCGCCATGGCAGTCGGCAGGGTTTAAGAACATCCGTTGTTCGACCTGCTAGTCAAATGCGTTTTGTTAAAATATACTTTTTCACTTTTTGGTCTTTTGGAAAATGTTGTTTGTGCTGTATTTAGACTCCTCTACCAAGAAATTTGTTTTGCATGCACACGTATAAAAATTGCGGTTTTTATCCAATGCAATCATAGGTTGAAACGTTGTTTTCAATTTAGTAGATATAGGAAGATGTGGTATGAGTGCCAATGAGACAACAGTCCATCCAAGTAACAATTTATAAAAGTAAACCATTATAGGTCAAGGTACGGCCTCCAACACGGAGCATTGGCTCACACCGAACAGTAAGCTATAAAGGGCCCCAAAAATTACTAGTGTAAAACCATTCAAACGGGAAAACCAACGGTCTAATCTATATAAAAACGAGAAACGAGAAACACGTATGAACTACATAAACAGACGACAACTACTGTACATCAGATTCCTGACTTAGGACAGGTGCAAACAGCGGAGTGATGTCAAGCAACAGGTTCGGGAAAGCTTTTGGATAAAGGAACTAAATGTACATCATTCAAACGGCATCAATAAGAAATACTAGCAGTTATATTTTCACTCATTTTGAGATGTATATATACACAGTCACTTCTATTGAGTATCGATTTATGTTTTATATTATGATGTTCAAGATTTGGGATTAAATCAATAGACAAAAACTTACTATTGAGTAAAACGTACGACACCGCCGTAGCCATAGGCAAAACATTACCATCCTCCCAATGTAAAAAACAATCTACCAAATCTAGATCGACCTCTGGGAGTTTGATAACCTTTCTTCGCATCTTCATCATCCACTAGGGTTACATTACATTAGAACTATTCTTTTTTCACTGCCTGTGATTTTTCTAAAATGTTTATGCACTTGACAAGGGATGCATAAATACATTTTCTCCAATATACAGACTGGTCAGTATAATTTGTGATGTAGCTCTTTTCCGTCTTTTGAAACCAGTAAGATTGGAAGCTTTACATGAAGAAAAGTGGAAATTCCTTCCAGTTCAATTTTCAATTAAAGGAATTTATGCTATGAACATCAGCAACGTTCTCTATCACAAGGAGGTAACATCTTAAATTCCACTTTATTTTCAAATCAGTCTTTACCTATTGTATCCTACAGTTACACCAAAAACCATTGCACCTAAAGTATTTAACTATAAGCAAGCATTACATAACCTTGATTTAGAAGAATACATAAAAAACCTTCTGACATGTGACTGTTCCAATTCGCCTTATATTTCCACATCAATTGGAACCATAACTTCACAATAATCATGGATTCCATTGAGGACCACGCCGGAGCATGGGCTAAACGAAAAGAAGTTGAACTGGGCACTTTGTTAGAATGGGTCAAAACAACCAGGTCTCTAATAAAACGTCGAATTCATCAGTTACAAAACTGTATGAATGATCAACTAATGTCCATTTTCAGAGACGATGAAGCTGTGAAATGCTATCATCTCTTCGCGATAAATATGCTGTTGTTCCTGCGGACAAAGCTTAAAAAAATATTGTCTTTGTATGTAAATCGTACTACTACGAGAGTCTTGTAAAAGAATTAGAAGTAAATGAGATGTCGGTTAATCCCACATCCAAATCCATACAAGTCCTTCATGGCTTCAATGAAAATTACATTGAACAGGAAATCTGATGATTTACATTGTTTGTATTGGATACATTGCTTCAAAAAATTCCGTACAAACAACGGTACATTACCAGCTCATTTACATCTTCTACAAAGGAATTGTTCATTAGATTGACAAAAATGCTGTCTGCAGTGAAAGAGGGTCTTCAGAAATACAGTGAAACTGTTTACTTGCGTAATGGTATACAGATGATTTCCTCTCACTTGATTGTTTAAAGTTTGGTGACTATGATGAACGCATCTATCTCATCGAACTTGAAATAAAGGATACAACAGATACAGTTATGTCTGTCTCATATCTAGACTAACATCAAGAAATTTACAGTGAGTGTCGGTTGAGTACAAAATTGTACGACAAAAGAGATGATTTCAGCTTCCCAATTGTGAACTTACCATTTATTTGTAGCAATATTCCAGCAGCGTCTACATTTGCAGTATATATCTTCCAGTTGATAAGATATTTCAAAGCTTGCATTTTCAATAATTTTTTCCTTGATAGAGGGTTGCTACTCACAAGGAAGCTATAAAACCAAGACCTCCAAGTGGTAATTTGAAAGCATCTCTTCGACAATTTAACAGACGCCATCACGAGTAGGTTGACCATAATGGAATATCTGTTTTACAGATGATGAATGTTATTGTCATAACCATAACCCCGTCCCCTCTTGAATGTGACAAACCGAATTAGACTTATTACCGGGTTTGTACACGAGCAACACGATGTGTGCCACATGTAAAGCAGGATCTGCTTACCCTTCCGGATCACATGAGATCACCTCCAGGTTTTGGGTGAATTCGTGTTGTTTAGACCTTAGTTTTCTTTGTTGTGTTTTATATACTGTTGTTTGCTTCTTTCGTTTTGTGCCATGGCATTTGTTTATTTTCGACATATAAATTTGAATGTCCTTCTGTTATCTTTCGCCTCTCGTTTACAACCACTGGGTCGATGTCTCCTCTGGTGTACATTTTATCACCGAGAACATCGTCCGCCCAGTAGCAAAAAATGCATGAAATTAAGAAGATCAAACAGAAAATTGGCTCGGAAGTAGTCCAGTATAAAAAGGTATGAAACTGATTTCATCATTAAGACGATGTCGTTTGAAATAGCAGGTGTCCCCTTATCACCAAACATGACAAATATCTCGTATATGACACATGCAGATCATCATACTAATGACAATAGCAATTATCTCAATATACGACCGTGTTTAGTTCAACAACAAGACATTTAGGACTTTGATGACTCTGAACAACACTGTCTCATTTCTAAATGTAAAACCAAAAACCAAAAAACCTGTAAATTTGCATCACAGATTCTCAATTTACAAATAATTGAACTTAGTTAGTACTTCAGCACTGACATGATTTATAAAAAACCTATCTAAAATTGACCGTTAATAAATTTTGAAATTGTTAGAAACTAAGGTTTCAACTCCTTCAGGCAAAGTTGACCTTAGATGGATTTGGCTATTTTTTGTTAGGTCCTTTTTTGGTTATATAGCTCTTCAACTGTTTCGGTTCTTATAAATCCTTGGCTTTCAAATATTCGGCTTTAAGCGTTTCTGATGAAGGTAAATCCAGAAAAGCGCTTTGGACGCATGAAATGTATAACGTGTTGTTTTCATTTTCTTAAAAACTTAACTGGAACCTACGATGATCTGAGTTGTAAATCAACATATTTCTTCTACGGATAAGAATGTAATCTATGCGGATTGTAATATGTCGTTGGATCGAAAATAAGGTTTAATAAACATATGTGCGGCAATTGATCAGACATAAAGAACAATGCAAATGACATTGTTTACCAGCATTTTAATAAGCCTGATCATTCAATCTTTCAATCAAGTTTGCATCATCGAAAAACTATACAGCAGGACTAACAATCCTCATCTTGCAGCACCTCTCCGTAGACAAAAAGAAGACTGCTGGAATCGAGAATTGGGAACTGCGACATCATATGATTGCAATGACTAAATTGATGGTATACAGTAATACGTATTATATCCAATATTCTCCACCTTGGTGGATAGGATAAACACTTTCAACTCCTCGACGTAGACGCAGTCATGGTCATCGTCAGTATACTTCACATATTATTCATGATGTATCTTTTAATGACCTTCTGCCATTTATACAAACGCCAATCACATTCTCACGAAGCTTTTTTTATTGGCCCTTTCAAAAGCTCATTCACTGTACAATTTATCACTAACCCTCCCGGAGCACCTGAGATCACAACCGGTTTTTGGTGGGGTTCGTGTTGCTCAGTCTTTAGTTTTCTATGTTGTGTTTTGTATACTGTTGGTTGTACTTCGGTGTTTTAGTTTTTTGCCATGGTGTTGTCAGTTTATTTTCGACCTATGAATATTAATGCCCCTTTGGTATATTTCGCCTCTTTTACACCATAAGTTAGTCGGTGCTCCTAACGAAAAAAAGGCTTATACAGAACATACATACACACACAACACACATTATATATTTGCAATTTGAAAGTCGCACATGTGAAAAAGGATATAGAATATAAGAAGTTTAATCTAGAGCAAAATCACAAACTATCTGTGTTTTGACCACTTTTATTACGTCGGATATCTGCGTTGTTATCATGAAGCTTGAACAGTTCGTCTGTGCATTTATCCTGCAAAATATATATAAGAGTTATTAACACATATTATCATCGATGGTTTCCTTGAAAAAGGGTTGCCGATTACAACGAAGCTACAAGACCAACTGATAAAGTTAATGTCATACCTCCACTAATTTTACGGACTCCATCACGATTTGATTGACCGTTATGCTCTCTTCACATACAAGTATTTTTCTGACGAGCTCTTACGGATCGTCAACTCTTAGTCAATCACAAGCATCCGTAAATGATATGCTGGTATCCGTAAATAACTCGTAACAACTCACAACGACTCGCAGGAACTGTTAAGGATCCGTGAAAGGAGGGCAATTTTTTACATGTCAAAATCGTCATACGACATTTTATTATTCTAACGGTCTATATCTGGTATACAGCTTCATTAGCACCATTGCACGTAATGCGTCAAAGATTTAGAAGTTATTTCATTCGAACGGTTTGGAATTACGAGTATTTATATATTTTGTTTATATATAAATTAAGAACAAATATTAAATCATGTCATAGCTTATGAAAATAATCCTATAATCTGTAATATCGCGAGATGACATAGTCCTATAATCTGTAAGATCGCGAGATTTACCACCTTGCTTACTCAAGTAAATATTAAGTCACAGTATTTATTTTATCAAAATAAGCACAGATTTGTTGCAAAGTATGGAAGACAAACACTTATTGTAATACAGGTTGATCTTGTTTGGCTAAGGTAAAATTATAAAAACCTCATAAGTCTTTTTTCTGTTAGTTATAAATAAATGAATGGTGTGTTTTTGTATTCATTTCAGAAAAAAATAGATTTCAATTCACATTCATGTTAACCTCTTAATGTTGCTGTATCATTATTTTGTTGTTAGATTGCTGTATCATAGACCTTTACCCAATATCTCCTTTTTTTTTTCTTATTGTGCAATGACCACTAATACAAAGACAAATGTATAATTCTATTTTTGGTATTGAAAAAGATTGGGAAAATGTAACTACTCTGTATTAAATACAAAAGAATATTCCAGGAACTTTATCTCTAGATAATACTCACTGGATGTTGAGTATCCAACAATCAATCAATCAATCTAGATAAAACTCTTAAATTTAACACTTATCTTAATTTCCATCAACAACTGAATAAAAAATAGATATTGATTTGGTGTAAAGAAAGATCATACCTAACAAGCAATAAGAAGAATCTTAAATTGAATTAAAACTAGTAAAATCCAAAAATAACCTTCAATGGGTTCTGTCCTACACTTCACTCCAACATTACCGACGTAAATTTCTGTTGTCCCAGTTTCCCATTCAACATTACACTCCTCTAAATCGCTGGCATTTGGAGGACATTTGATGTCGTCTATCCACATTTGTCCTTTTCCGGGAGGGATATTATCATATTTCGGCATACCTCCATACCTATATAATTATTGGTTGCACTTGTAAAAAAGGTTTATGTCGCATGTTCATTTCTTTAGTCGCATGTTATGTTCGATAAAACTTGCATCTATATTGCATGTGTATGTAGTCATTCGGTCATCAATTTTGTTGACCTGTATGTACTTAAATCTACGGTGGGATTGTGTTGCTGAGTCTATGGCGTTGTCAGTTTATTTTTGACTAATGCGTTTGAATGTCCCTGTGGTATATTTCGCCTCTTTTGTTCGGGATAAGAAGTATATATTTCTCAGATGAAACGATATTCCAAAACCTGCATTTCCTATCATGATTCTCTTTATCAAAATGTTTTATTTCGAATTTTTCACTAGTATATATATTCAATTTGCGAACGTCAAATCTCATATCGTGGGTAACAACTCTACACAGCAATGATATCGTCAATTGTGACAAAAACACACTAAGATACCACAAAATATATAACATACTATGAGGTTTCTGACTTGCGTAGGGTATAGCATCAAACTCGGGCAATCCTCGATAGATACACTAAACATCCTTCAGCATATTTTTCCCCGCGTCATACGGCTCAACGCTAATTAATGCAAATTTAAATTTAAAATTTTTATTTCGCACCAGTATAGCAATGAAATTCTTTTAATACTTACTTATATCCCATCATTTTACAAAACACGTCTGCTTCCGGATTACCAAACGATGTTGCCAAAGTTCCCCAAATGTTGTTGTGTAAAGTTCAACTCGTCCTTCGTTTTCTTCATTCGACCCTGCTAGTCGAACACGCACTTCTGGATTAATACCTTAAAAGGAATTTGATAAAAGCAAGTAGTTCTGACTATTGTGTCGTTTAACAATTTGTTTTTTATATAGATATTAAAACATTTACTGAAACATGAATTCCGTTAGTGTAGTTATATGAACAATTTAAACAAGAAAAGGTCCTTTTCTGTTATCAATACTAGTGCCATGAGAAATTTATAGAGTGTTTATTTTATTTTCATTTTCATAAACCAAACATTTAATTTCCTCAGGTACATACTAGTTCTTCATTCGTATTTGCTTTAGATAACTAAAATTAATGAAAATGGAAGCAGACAATCGTCAACTCTGAGTGATTGGACAATTATTTTCTATGCATGAAATAATTACAATGCTCATATTGCTCTTACGTTATATAATTTATAGCCTCATAATTATATTTTTCTTGTTTATTTCTTTTCTTGAAGCTTTATTTGCTGCCCAATTAAAAATCGAATAATAAAAGTGTCCGTACAGATGAGTTTATTACACCCCGTAGCAATCAGATAAACATATGTTGTCATATTAGGCATGCTTGTTGCCTTTACACTTACTAATTTCCGTGTCAGTCCAACATCTTATAGCCAATGCCATGGAAATCCCAAGATCACATCCACATGATGTTGCTTCACAGCGTTCTCCCAGTCCGTATGCCTACATTCATTAAAATGCATTGCGTTCTCGGGGCATGATAGGTTTTGCAAATATTCTCGGGTCATATCCAATGAACTATTCGAAAGGTAAATACCTTGTTTCATATAACTCCGACCACCAAACCTTGAGCAAGATAAAAAACAGGTTAAAATTTGTGTAAGTTTTCTACTAAAACATCCTTTTTGAGTACGTACGTTCTGTTTGTGCTACTGTAAATTCTTATGATAAAAATTCACGGATATTAAAAATGTATCATAATTATGATTTAATAAAACCACGAAACAGATCACTGTAAACTTGTCCTGACTAAATATCTCGTAAAATCGATTTTCTTATATTCTCCTTTTCAGTAAATAATTGAATTTCTTGTGAAATTACATTTAACTTAACTTTTATTACAAAGTCAGATCCAAGAAAGTTTCCACACTTCTCCTGATTTGGTTATTTATTATATCACAAAAATGCTATAATTTTTTGTTCACATTACAATCAAATATATATACAATATAATGTTAATAGGTTTACCGTACTCCCCCAACTGCTTCGTGCCGAATACAAAAAAAAAAAAAAAAATAAGAATTATTTTTCCATCCCGAAACGAGCCCCATATTTTGAGGACAACTGACGTTACGAGAAATCAACATTGCACGAGATATAGCGACATATCACTTTGTTACTGTAGTTGGGTAAATAAATATCATGTTGCAATATTATTACGTTTACTTACCTGAAACCAAGGGTGTTACAAAGAGCATTGACTTCTGTCTGCCCGTTGATTCCGTTGAAGCACACAAATCCCCAGTGGCCATTTAGGAAAACTTCAACAACACCTTCACGTAAATCTTTGAGATCCATACCTGGTATTTTTACTGTCAAACGAACTGGTACATCTGGAACTGAAGCCATTAGTTTAGGTGTTAAACATTTTCCATTGAATTTCACAAATACAACTTAACTTAATATGTTCGTCAAGATTTGAATTAGTTGACGTGAAGCACGTGTGATGTATTGTCATAATAAAATGTACAAAATATGAAGTAATCAAAACAAGGGACCAAAGATGTGACATGATTTAACAATCATGCTTCATTTATTATTTAGATTTCAAATATATAAGATACCGTTTGATGTGAAACAAAACAGATGTAGATAAAAGATGAAGAAAACACATACTAACAATGCTTACATTTACTTCATTTGAACTTTTGTGGATAGTTGTTTAAATGGCAATCATACCACATCTCCTTATTTTTATAAGATACTGCATTATTACATACTTTCCAAAGGTTGTAATCTACACGTTACTCCAACCAAAAATCTACAGTCGGTCTTTGGTTCTGGACAGGAGCACTGACTTATATCTGTAACATTCGGAGAGCATCGGAGTCCAAATATACACATTCGATTCCTATTTCTTCTTGAGGTAAGTAGTGTTTTAAAACAGGTCTATCATCTATTAATCGATTGCGTGGTACTCCTCCATACCTGCATAGAAAAACTATTTACTATTTACCGAAATGGCAGATTGTAGGTTGTGTTAAAAATAAAATAAGGAGATATAGTATGATTGCCAGTGAGACAACTATCCACCAAAGACAAACTGACGTAGATGTTAGCAACTTAAAGTCACAGTCCGGCCGCAAATATACACTGCATTACAAGCTTTAAAAAGCCTCGACATTATGAGAAAAACTTAAATCAATTCAAACGTATATCCAACAGCCTGATTATGTACAAAACAACAAGCGGAACACAACCATTATATATAGTAACAAACGGTAACACTAAATAACAGGTTCCTGACTTGGTAAAGGCACATACCGAATCGGACGGAGTTTAACATGTTTGCAGGCGCCCAATCTTCCTCTAAAATGTGCCAGCGGTGTAACAGCGCAAAATAAGAACAAACGATTAAATTCAATTGAAAAGCTTGACACATCAGATGGATACAAAGCGCAAAAAAAAAAAAAAAAAAAAATTACTAAAAACACTAAATACCGATCTGAGATCCTAGAAATTGCTGAAATCTTATTCCAAGAAAAACACAACTACAAAATTTCATATATATCAAAAACAAAATATCAATCAGTACACATCCAATGTACCAAGACAGGAATATGACAGTTGTTTTCCATTCGTTTGATGTGTTTGAGCTTTTGATTTTGCCAATTCTTAAGGGATTTTCCGTTTTGAATTTTTCCTTGGAGTTCAGTATTTTTGTTGTTTTGCGTTTTAGTGTAAAGATGTCATAAACAGAGTAGAAAAAAAATTAACCTAGTGCAATGCCAGAAAAATAAGTATCGACAGAATGTAAAACCGTAGGCCTTGATAACTGTTAAATATTACATATTTAGTAATTTATTGATAAGAACATCAATGTTAACTCTGATGAAAACAATATTCAAACTTCTAATAACAATGTTAAATTGATAACCATTCAGAACAAGTTTATTTTACTCTACTGGTATCTGAATATCTAAGATCGTGAAAACATGTCGCTTATTGAAATACATCGACACGGCGTATCCACTAATTCGTTTTGGTGACCAATAATGTTATGAAGTGTCAATTTCAGTCGTCGTTCTAACTCTGTTGAAACAGTTTTTCGAGCGTAACGTATAAACTGAGATAACTAAACGCTATGGATGGAGCAGAAGTTACTGTTGAGAAGAGGGAAGTTCAAAATTGCAAAGTTAAAATAATCATGTTTGCCGTAGAGTCTATTTTAAAGTCATTCACCTGTGTCATAATGGAGGAAAAGATCAAGACATGAAACAGACATTCTCCTTCTCTTTCGGTGGCATTCTTAATAAAAAGTTCAATGGGATATATCAGATGTAAGCACTCATTGAATTGTGGGGTTTTGAGTGACGGGAATCATCAATATGTCCGAAAGTGAAATTTTGAAGGATATTTGTCTTTCGCTTTTGATGAAATTGCTTTATGAATTTAAATTCGAACCCATTGGAAGGCCAACTGTCTACTGAAATATCAACTCAAAAAATATGTCGACCATAAAAAAAAGTTCAGCATTTAGATCACATCATTTTCAGTGTAAGGGTTGAAGGAATCAGAGTGGTTCTTAACAAAGTATGATTTTTCATGGCCCAAAACAGGGAACTTGTACGTTGCAGTCGATCTTTCAATTGAGCATGGATACAAATAGTGTTAAGCGTAGAAATAAAACAAAGATTATTATATTACTGCACATTTGTGATTGAAGATTTTGGAGTAGATCTTTAGAATATTTATTAATCCACCTCTGATTGACACCGCTGAATGAATATACATCATCACAATATTATAAAGACCATATTTTACAGTACAAGGAATTGTGTTAATCCGAACATCTTGCCAACATATGATTTTAGTGATTTGGTTATCCAGTATAAAGATATGAGATTTTCATCGTCCCTTTTTTTTTTATCTTAATACCAAGGAAGAAAGGACGGATTTTTGAATTTCTAAAATCTCCTCTTTCTTAGATGATATAGGGGGATATGTTAGATTTCAATTTTTGCTGTGAATTCCAAGATCTTTAGTGAGGCATTCCAAATAATAGTTTTTGCATATAAAACAATATAGTTTGAGGCTTTGTCTGCTGAAGCAACAACACATTTGTCGTGAAAAGGGGATATAGCATTTAACGTAAGGACACTTGTCTTTTTTAAACTTGTCTGTTGACCTTTTCATGTCTTTTCCCGATGTTACGGATTAGCGTCTCGTAAAGGTATACCACATGTCGCCTTTCAAAGAGTGAAACGCGAGACCGAATAGAATAAATGAAAAAAAACTAACGTTTTTCTTTTTAATCTGTCAAGTTTAGTTAGACAGGCATAATAATTACAAATAAGATGCTAAAGTTTTCATAGAGGAGCAACATCAGCTGTCATGTATGCCTTTTGTTGTTGAGGGTCTGTTTAACTTCATTCATGTAGCGCTTTAGAAGATATAAGGTGGTGTTACAGGAGGAGAAATAAGAACAATAAATGGAGACAAACTAATCCGTTATCAAAACCTTCAAAGACCTCTTAAAACTTTAGAAAAAATCAATTTTAATATGCCGCCTTAAAACGCTTTGGGTTTGTACTCAAATATAATATATGTCAGCTAATTGGCAACGTCATAATTGGTTTTACTGTTACAATTTACTCCCATGGCCTCGACAGTTATCAATAAACACAGAAACATATAAATGAAGGATGACACGGATTTGTTTAAAGCACGATTTCGTAAATAAAATTCGACTTTATTTAATATGATCTGTAAGTGAACAGTAATTGATTTACAAATTATTGTAGGATAATGACGCGTAGTGTCAGTTAAAATTGGATATTTAGTAGAGCTCGAATGGGTAAGTTTTAAAATTGTGAACTATGAAAAACTTTACAAACATTATAACCGCCTGTAATTGGGGAATCGTTTGATGAAGCATGTCACGTATTTATTTCTTCGCCGTGTACGTCAATATTAATTTGTAGTGCGGTCAATTGAGACAAGAGCAAATATTTAATTTGATCTAGAGCGCCTCGATCAAAATAGTCTACTAGAATCAAATAATCCATGGGGCTTCAATTTTGATTTTACCACAGGTTGGCGCTTCATACCAATATTTTACCCATTATTATTGCCCGTGGTACATTATTTGGTTTAAAAGGCAAATCCGTTTTTGAATCAATATAAACTCCAGCCCACATTAACTATTTCTTTACAAATATGTACATGTAATTTATAAGGAACTATGAATATGTCAGGATGATTGCACTACAATAAAATTGAGAATGGAAATGGGGAATATGTCAAAGAGACAACAACCCGACCAAAGAGCACACAACAGCCGAAGGCCACCTATGGGTCTTCAACGCAACGACAAACATATATTGTATATACTACCAAGAATTATATTAAATGGTATACATACGGATATCCAAGTGATCGACACACCAAAGATGCCTCTATTGTACTGAAGCCCCGGAAGTCAAACCGATTCCATTTGTTTCGTTGGAGAACTTCAACAAGTCCTTCCCCTTCCTGTGTATATGATTCCAATCTAGTAGTGGTTAAAACTGATTCTAGAATACATATAACTATCATTGTTGTATGTTTTATTATCTGATGCCCTTTTCACACATTGAGAAAATAAATAGGCTATTTTCTTATGATTGGAAAAACATTTTAATTATGTAAGAGTAAAATTTTTCCCATGGCCCAAGTTTTCCATTTAAAGACAAATCAAATCGAAAATTGCCATAAAAGACTTTTAGAGTATCTGCTGGCTCCATGAGTGTTGATCCCAATATATAGATATAAGAAGATGTGGTATGGATGTCAATAAGACAACTCTCCATCCAAGTCACAATTTGTAAAAATGTTAACTATTAAAGGTCAAAGTACGGCCTTCTTATTGTGTTTATGTTTAGATAAAAAAAAAACAATCTGGAATACCTTTACTACTAGTCACTCAGATTAAGGTTTGCAGCTACTGAAAGCATGTAAAATATTCAATCTGTAGATGTTTAAATAGGTCGTTCTACATTATGATTGAATAACAATATCAATAGCCATTATCAATGAGTCCAGTATATATAAAAAGAAATGGCTATGGGACGATTCATCATTTTCAAATTCGATTTTGAAAATAGCAGTAAATTTCTTATATTTTTCTTCCCTAACGTTTCACTAACACCCAATTCGATATATTAATAATAGTTAACTACGATGTCTTACTACATTACACATGCATGTTATACACAGATGAGCACTACTGATTGTTCTTATGTAAATGAAAGTTTGTTTGACATACTAATCTATTGTACTAGAATCATTATATTTTTATTATTTTCACATACAGTAAATGTTGCTTAATTGATCTTAATTGACTTTTCTGTAGATTCTCAAAGAACTAGCGTTAACGTATAACTGAAGTTTTCAATGCAGAAGGCATTTAACATAGAATTGGTGCGTTAAAGGACTTAAATGAGAATATTTTGGTAAAAGAACGTAACTGATAAAGCAAGAGTCATTGTTCGTTGACATCTTTTCAAAATACATTTCATTGAATCTTTAACTTTTAAAGTGCTATTTTTCAAAATGGTTAGTTTATTCTTGAATCAAAAAGCATTGCTATTTAAACAATAAAACAAGTTATATTCCACTTTAATATCCTGAGCCGACTAGCGTTGTTCCTAATCACAATCAAATATAAACTACCGTATAAACGTATACAAGTTCTCCTAAAATTGAAGAGATAGCAGCAGATTAACGCTGTTAAATCTAGTAAAACCATTAAGAACATACAAATCAAGACAAATAAAAAAAAAAAAAAAAAAAAAACACATAACGATCGTATCAACTTCAAACGAAGCCAGAGTGTTTGCATCGACATAATAAGCCTATCATGTTATGCATGCATCAACCACTATACGAATCCACAACGATTCAAATAAGAGAATATAACCCAATAATTGATAAATTTACAGATCAGACAACTGTTCTGCGACGAAAAAAAACGAAGACCTGGAAAATCCTGATTTTTATATTCTAATTTACCTTGAACATGAATTTTAAATTGTCTTTCTAAGGCAGTTGATCTTCCGGCATTAACACGACATGTAAAAATTCCAGAGTCCGAAGCTTGCGTATTTCGTATCAACAGTTTACTCGTGTATTGCTGACCTGGCCATTTCCTTAATCCAATCGAATATCTGCTATCCTCACTTGCGTTGATTGTGATTTTGCAAATGTTATGTTATCTATCCTCTCCACTGGCCGACAATAAAACAAACACAGAAGAAACAGTCTATCTTTCAAATACAAAATGCAAAAAAAAAAAAAAAAAAAAAAAATACTAAAAGAATCATTTGAATCTTTTCATGTAATGCAATTTAATACTTACATAAACACACAGAGTAATTGAAAGAGATCGCCAATGATTCTTGATTAGAGAAACGTCTAGGTAGGAGTGAATGAGTACCGCCTGAGTATGAAGATAAGACACCACAGTCTGAAAAATCATGGGGATCAATAGCACGGCCAAAAGGCATAGCCTTAAATTGTACACCTTGTCTGCCCAAACCAGTCTCAGGAAATGACGAAACTTGGGATAAAAAAGGATGTGAAAATAAGCGTCCATCAAATCTAGAGAGGTCGTCCTAATTTCTGAATGAAGAGTCGACCTGATTGACCTGTTGGTTTCCATTTTGAAATGTAGGACTACCAGGTACTGATTGAGAACAGAAAGATCTAGAACCGGTCTCATTTTCCCGTTCTTCTTGGGAACCAAGAACAGCCAGTAATAAAACCCTAGATGAAATGGAGGAATTACCTCCTCCAACACACCCTTCTGAACAAGAATGTTCACTTCGTCTTGTAACAACTGAATTTTTTGAGAATCCTTTGTCATTGACAGATTGATTGGAACAGGAGAAAGAGAAGGCTGTTCCAAAACCGAAGCTCTAATCCCTCCGTAAAATCGAAAGTACCCACTTGTCTGAAGTTATAAGAGACCATTGATCTAGAAAGCGGGACAGCCTACCCCCTGGAAGATGAGGAAGAGGAGTAGAATAATTTTCCTCTTCCAGTGAGGATTGATTGAACGGAGGGGACAACACATCACTAACCCTGCTTCTTACCTTTTACTTTGGCTTTCTTTCCACCTGAAAGGTTAGGACGAGAAATAGCTGATCTGTTCATAGGCTGTGAAAAAGAAAAGGAAGAGGCCTTGGGCTGATGAGAGGAAGAAGGCGTGTTAATCTGAGTAGTCTTGACAAATCTTTTCCCATCAGTGACCTTAACATCCACCTTGACAACGGGAGGAGCCTTATTCACCTCCTCCTGTAGTTGATCCAAGGAGACAGAGAACAGCGTGTCCTTAGAGGTTGCACTTTGTAAATACAGCTGTTTTTCAAACCAAGCCTCTTTTGGGGAGATATAGAATATTCATAGACAATTAATTTTGTTTACGTACTGGTTCCCGGATATGATCTCTATGTTTCATCTCATAGAGACATAACTTGGGAATGTTACCAGGAAATATACATATTCATAGTGATCAAGTTGAAGTCTGTGGAAATCCTTAAGTCAAGGTTGGGGTAGTATAGAAATTTAATGTAAGTTTAAACTCTTAGAAGTTCGGGACATATAAACGTTGAAAATATGCCGCACAGCCCTATATTTTGACCTTTGAAAAAAATAGTAGTGCATATGAACTTTCCATTCTAGGATATATATTTTTTTCAAAACTTCATAGTAAAAGTGGTACAGTTTTAGCCGTGAAAGGAGTTCCTATGGGAAATTGCATTGTTGATATTTACAGAAATGCAACCTATATTGGGTAAAAAAGGAACATACAGAATTTCACCAAATCTGGTTTATCTCAGAGATTTTATGAAATTAACTCAAATATGAAGTTTTATAAATATTTCATGAAGATTGAGAAAATCCTGGGCCTTAACTATGATGACTCAGCATAAATTCACAGTTTACAGTATGCATAGTTTAGTTAAAGCCCTGAATGCAAAATAAATTCATTATATGTGTATATTAGTAATATAAATTGTTTAGAAGTGCTTATATTTACTCTTCGCAGTCATTGAA
The DNA here is from genome assembly GCA_017311375.1 of Mytilus coruscus. Taxonomy (NCBI): domain Eukaryota; kingdom Metazoa; phylum Mollusca; class Bivalvia; order Mytilida; family Mytilidae; genus Mytilus; species Mytilus coruscus. The sequence continues at coordinate 82,363,425 of CM029604.1, forward strand.
ACTCATAGATCCTTCCTGAATATTATTGGTGGGGTGTTTTATCATGTCGATAACCCAAAAGTAAGCCGTAGCACCTAAATGTGCTTTTTTGTGATCACGGCATAAACAAATACAAGCTAGAAATACAAAAATACCTCAATAAAACTTACAATAGTGTGTTCTATCCTAAATATGCACTAAATATTCCATATTGCTAGAAACAGCAGAATAATTTAGGAAATTTGAGGCCCCAGGGCAAAAACAGAGAAAATGCCTACCCTCTGGGTCATAAAACAAATAATTTAACTTGTAAATGCTATGACTTTATTATTTTAAAGGTCTTTTGTACAGAAACCAATAACTGTACTTGGAAGTTATGCAAAATCAGATGTTAGCAGTCATTTCTATAAAACTTTTAGTTAATTCATACATTAAACTGATATCTTCATTCATACAACTTTTGCAAATATGGCTGTGTTTAAACACTTCTAGTTCATATATTAGCTAAATTATGTTAGATATATGGTAAGGGATAAAACTGTTGTGACAAGATTTCTTAACTGACCATTTGAGGCAGTAATTGTGAACTTTCATTGACAAATAGGCATACAGTAAGATGTGGACTGGAGACAGAGGCAGGATTGGACACTTTATATAATCTTGAATGTTGGAATGATAAGCTGCTAAACATTACATTTATAGTGTTCTGAAATGCTTTCAATTTGTTATCAAAATAGTTTCAAACAGGTTCTAGACATTTTATGTCAGAAAACATGCTCATAGGGTAAGCTGGCAATGATAAAAGTCTTGTTTTCAAATTCTGTAAAAATTGATACAGGGTGGGGGTACAAAATGTACTGTAAAAGTAAACTTAGAGTATATGCAGTGAATTCTTTCAGGCTATAATTCTGAGATTTCAGTATTGTTGTGAGAAAAGTATTTTTAGAAAGTTTTCTATTTGAATAAATGTTAGTATAGGTTGCACTTTGTAAATACAGCTGTTTTTCAAACCACGCCTCTTTGGGGAGATATAGAATATTCATAGACAATTAATTTTGTTTACGTACTGGTTCCCGGATATGATCTCTATGTTTCATCTCATAGAGACATAACTTGGGAATGTTACCAGGAAATATACATATTCATAGTGATCAAGTTGAAGTCTGTGGAAATCCTTAAGTCAAGGTTGGGGTAGTATAGAAATTTAATGTAAGTTTAAACTCTTAGAAGTTCGGGGCATATAAACGTTGAAAATATGCCGCACAGCCCTATATTTTGACCTTTGAAAAAATAGTAGTGCATATGAACTTTCCATTCTAGGATATATATTTTTCAAAACTTCATAGTAAAAGTGGTACAGTTTTAGCCGTGAAAGGAGTTCCTATGGAAATTGCATTGTTGATATTTACAGAAATGCAACCTAGACAGAGGAGAACTGAGAAGTCTCTACTGAGAGCTTGATAAACAGTCGATTTTCAAGAATCTCCTGTTTATTAGGAAGATTAAAGTTGGCCACAGTGCCAAGAAGAAGGAATTGAGACCTGTAGAAGCATAGACTTCAAGTCTGAAAATTCCTCCCTTTTGTCCTTTAAAAGAGACCCAGCTGCCGACAAAAAGTGTTCTGCTGTCTCAAGAACAAAAGTAAGACACCTCAGATTATTCTCCGACTTTACATATGAAGCCTGAGAAAGTCTGAGACCGTCCACAGGTTTCGAACCAAGTAAACCATTATAAGCCTTATCACAGATAGGAGCCGACATACCAAAGGAAGATCCATGAATCTCAAAGTCCTTAGATCTGCATTTCCCTGGGTAAGAGGCAGGTCCGAAACCAGAGAACTTACTACTACCAGTTTTGCTAGTGTGAGCATTGTTCTCAGCCAAAGACGAGTTAACAAAAGACATAGCTGTTGTGAAATGACCCGACTCTGGAAAGGAATGATACTCCTTCAAATCTGGCTTGACTAAACCAGAGCAAGCCATAAAATCTGAAGGGGCAGACGAAACCCTTGGTGGAGAAGACATGGGCATATCCGACATATCCCTGCGAATAGAATTAACTAGACTCCTAAGACATTCAGAGGAGTTGCCTGAAGAAGGCTCCTTAGGAGTCATAGCATCTCCCTCTGTGCTACCAACACTGTCAATATCAGAGGAAGCACCTTGGTCTTTAAGAAAGGTACCTTCTTGGCTTTTAGGAGCCAAAGAAACAGAATCATCTTCCACCAGTTGCCTAGGAGGTCTGGGAGGGTCCTGTGGGGGATCTTGAGACAGACCCCTAGACTCCATAAGAGTAAGCCTGTTACTAAACTCAATGAATTTAGCGTTAACAGTTGCTTGTATCTTATGGACAAAAGTGGTAAGACTCCTCATCTCATCCTTAAAAGAGGATGATTCTAAAGACGGTCTACCACCGAACCCCTGACCAGGCCAAATTGACTGAGCCGAATACGAATCAAAGGAGGCAAGCTAGGTATACCCACAGTCATGGGAGGGTAGGCAAAATTCATAGGCCACCTAGCCCTAGAAAAGGGGTCACTCCTGATGCCAGCTGGTAGCGTCTCCTGTATACATGTCGTGCAAGAAACAGGAGACATTGGTATCTCAGCAGACCTAGTTACGGTATGTGATACCCTGCTAGGCCTAGATAACCTCAACTGACTAGCACCAGAAGTGAAAGGCAAAGTCCTAACAGAGTCTGGGTCCTGTTTCAGACTAACACCAGAAACACCAGGATAAACTCCATACTCCTATCCCAAAACTCATCCGAATGAGTGGCCGAACGCCAAGGGGACAACAAAACACTGGCACTTGTGTGTGTGTCACTTACCTCTTGGCCTTGCGCTGCAGAAGTTGGTGTTTTATCCATTATTCAGATAAAATAAATAAATTATCCGAATAAAACAAATAATTTATACAAATTACTATTTAAATAATATGAATATACATTTTCTATACAGAAAAAACGTGGTTAAGCATAAAACTTTTCCTTCTCAAAAACGTGCAGCATGAACCATGGAACCGGAATAAATTATGAAGGTTTATGGCGCACATGCGTCAGGTTCTTTTTTCTGGCTGGTTTCCGGTTCGATAATGCAGCGAGTGGATTGATATCTAAATTTATGAAGGTGAGGTATTTAATGTAATGAAAATGTCGTATTAGAACTAAAGAGTGTGTAATATCACTACACTACTGGTTTTGGCTTTCAATTAACCTTAAATGTTGATAAATATAAACTTACATGGAAATTTGGTTCTGCATCACTGCGAACTTTACATCTAAGAATGATTTGATTGTTTTCTCCTATTCCATAATTACTGTAGTAAGGTGGTAGGAACTCTAATCCATGCACACTTGTAACATCTACATAACACAGTTCAGGAAAATCAAACATTCCCAGTAGAAAGCAAGAGAATATTTGCATCAATTATGATAGAAAGAAATACTACCATTTGTCACATATCTAAGATTGTAATCATGCAAGCCATTTATTGTATTTTACACTTAACTGTAAGTTCTTTTGAACATTTTGAACATTTACCGATATTTTAAGGTTATATTATAACACAGTTCTTTTAAAACAATAATAAAATAAAACAAAACTGCATTTTTTCTATATAATTGCGAATGTGAAATATCACGCACATGTAAATACCGTAGAAATATTGATATTTGAATTGACATTTGTGTTGATGGGACCAGAAACAATTTTGAAATGAAGTCAAATTGATATTTTTACAATTTTGCAATTTTTCTTTTTGTTATTGTACTTATGCATAAGGATCTTTCTTACATCTTTTCTATCAAATAAAGAAGACAATATATTACAGATTCACATGAACATCCGAGGTATTCAACTTTAGCTATAGACAGGCTACAAGCGGACTTCGAAGATTGTAATAACAATACAAGTTAAAGTCTGAAAATATTTATACTTACAGTGTGTTTCAGGGCGCCTATATAAATCATAACCCTCATAAGCTGTTTTGTATCGCACGGCGCCACACAATAAGATAATGCATATCCAATGTACCTTGTAGCACATCATTACCTCTGAAATATACAGTTAATACTAGTATACAGTTATAGCTACTCAAATATCAATTCTGTTGAACAAGTTACTATTTTAATATTTTAGATTTAAGTACTATTTAGTTGATAATTATCTCAAATTGGCGTTAATTTCACTTACATTAAAATTGTAATTTTTGACACAAGGCGTAATAAAGTCAATAACCCATGTATAGTGAACTAACACTTTGTGCATTAGTCTCCTTGAATACTTGTACTATTGATTATTGTATTCATTTCTGTAATGACTGTTCGTTTGTCATATGTAGTTTAATGGTTATCGTAGTAATAACTTCATGTGTACTAGATCGGTTCCCTGTCCTTAAGATTTTGACCGTTTGAAAGGTAGCTCAGATACCCGTATATTGCAACGGAGATAACCAGAGATGTGTATCTATGAAATACATGTTCGTGACCCTTTTTAGATTTCACGGACAATTAAATATTTTAGAATTTAGTTTGCTTTTGATGCAATGTTCTTTTTATCTTAATGCAACCACAGTCTACATACAGTTTACATATATATCATTCATTTATGTCTGCGATATATAACGACTCGATATAATAAATTTGAATCACTATGATTCAATTACTATTATTCTCAATTTATTACAAGTTATAATTTCTCAATATTGCAGACAATCTTGGTTTCTTTTAGAACAAAGGATAGACCGGTTTATGTCAGTTATAAATATATGTTTAGTATAACCGTTTCCTTAACATACAGGTTAACTTTTAAAGGATGTGTTTTTGTATATAATTTACAGCGGGTTTCAATAATATGTTATTGTGCCTACGGTCTAAAAAAAGTCTAAAAGCATTACATAAACCATGGATATCCGTGGAAATATATTAACCTGAAATTACCTTTAAAGACAGAATATACATATTAATTACTTTTGCATGTGTCCTGAACATTCACGGTGAGAACTGTAAAATAAAATAAGGGAAAAGGCGTAAACTTTCATATATTTTGTTTACTTGAAAACATGGAATTAGTACTTGTCGAGGAATGTCATACACTTAGCTTAGAGTATATGACAAAGAGAAACTACACTGTTTTGATTCGAACACCAAAGATGAATCTGATGTAGACGAAAAGCGCGTCCGGCATACCAAATAATTAGCCTGGTATCTTTGATGACTTTTGTTTAATATGTTCTTTCTTCAATGCATTCAAATACTCATTTACCAGACCCAGTGATCCCTAAATCAGTTTTGGAACATGTCGTCGTAAGACTGCAGATGTAATATGTTATTTACACGACTCATATATATATAAGGATATTCATCTTGATTCTCAAAAAACACATGGCGTGGAGGCTACATCATTTACGGATTTTAACATCATACATTAAACACATTATAGTACTTTGTTTCTGTCTCAAAATGTTCAAGAATGGAATATTGGATAATAATATAAGCAGTCATTTGGATATAATTTCAAGAACTTCGCTGATTCATTATTTAAATAAAAGAAAATAATTCAAAGCTGTATGCGATGCGACTTATGAGGTAATATCAGGTTGAAAACTATTTCTTATGTGTTCGTTCATTACAAAATGTCAGAAGAAACATTGAAACTAGAGAAACCAGAAGGTACAATGTATACCGATTTCATTGACCGATTCGATCCACAAAAGTCTATTTTTAACACGTAAAGCGATGATTTTCATTCAATCAAACAGAACTAGATAACGCTTGCTCGTGCTTTGTCTATTTTTTTTAAATTTGGTTCATATGATCATCGACAATGTTCAGAAGTCAGTTCATTGGTTAATTTGATTGGGTAAAATACAACAATACCCACTTAGCGCTGATACTTTTAAAATTAAAATTCCATGCATTTGTTAGTGTTTCTTGCGGAACTTTTGTAATTCTCAATTATAATTTTTTCAATATTTGACAAATTAAAGAGAGTTAACGTCAATTCTACTGCCATGAATTCAGCATCTAAGGCCTTTTAAAGTTGTTGTCTGTAAGTGGTTTCTGTTTCCTCCTTCTAAATTGGTCTGTTTTAGCTATGTATAGTTAAATGTTTTGGTTTGTGAAAGCTAATCATTAAAAATCATGTGGTGAGCGATAATGTTTGTTTCATAGTTTCGTTCCGAATATTTCGGATATTGTGTTATGTATATCTTCTCCATATTGTCCTTACCTGTAACGTCATTAACATCAGTTTGATTTCAAAAACTTGAAAAATAAGAAAAGTATCAAACGCTAAATTTTCAATTCAAGATATAAAACACTAGATGTCTATATACCCACTGACACAAACAACTTGATTCAGCTAAAACTGTGCCACTTTTGCTATGCAGTTTCTTAAAAATTATATCCTAGAATGGAAGGTTGATATGCACTACGTTTTTATTAAAGGTCAAAACATGGGGCTATGCAGCATATTTTCAACATTTTATGCTCCGAACTTCTAAGAGTTTAAACTTATACTAAAATTCTGCACTACCCTCCTTCACTTTATGTCCTACTCAAAATTCAATTCCACCGGCTACCATGTGCATTTATAATGATAACATTTAGAGCTCATATCTGGGAACCAGTACGTAAACAAAACAAAATATCTATGAATATTATATATCTCCCAAAAGAGGCGTGATTTATGAAACAGCTGTATTTACAAAGTGCAACCTATAATCACGAATGTTTTAAATATGCATCTGATATACGTGTATCCAAGAATAAAATGTTGGGATGTCTTCGTCTCATGAGGTATACTGGGTATAAAATGTTAATACTTCGTATATAAGTTGGTATGCATTTGTTTTCATTCACTTCTATTTTGTTGTTTCACTTTTAAGTTAGTGACATACTTTCAAGAAGACTATCAGTTGGAAACGTTTATGTACACACCTAACATGGATATACGCCATATTCGAAAGCTTATTATCTTCATTCTGGTTTGCTCGGTCGTAAACAACTCGTATTGTAACTTTCTTTTAGCCAACATCAAATTCTAACAATAAGTATTCCTAATTTTTCTATGATTTAACAAAATGTCGTTTTCTGGTGCTTGTATGATATAAAATGTTTGAATATCAACTGCACCTTATAGTAGAGCTCTAATACAATAATGCCTATTCAAATCCAAATTAAGCGGTTTATTGTCCATTATCTAAAGAATATTACAATTTAAAAATAAAACACACACAAAAATCAAAAGAGCAAAATATTTCTTAAGGATCGATATTTGTATGCTCAAACTAAAATAAATTCGTGTTTATGTAAAGTACGTTTTGTTCGTGATTATTCTGGAAACTGGTTAAATACCGCCATATCGGGAGACAAATTTATAAAATAAATCCAAACGTAATTCCGAATCCCATATTTGACTGCTAAGTAGAATTGTACTTTTTATTTTTTCCATAATAAATACTGTTTAAACTAAATATCGTTTGAAAGAGTCATTTTGCTTTTCTGTGTTTAGATAACACATCGGTCATTGTCACTATCAGGAATTCAATAATATGTCATAATCAAATATGGTGTATGTAAATTGGTTAAGGAATTATATGATATACGAGCTAAATATAGTAAATATGTGTTTTCGAAGTCGAAAATATTGCCATTTTAAAGTCATTGTCATTTTGGTTAGTTTCTTTTGTTACCTATTCTGACATCGGACTCGGACTTCTTTTAAACTGACTTTTACTGTGCGTATTGCTATGTATTTCTTTATTCTACATTGGCTAGAGGTATAGGGTAGGGTTGAGATCTCACAAAACATGTTTAACCCTGCCGCATTTTGCGCCTGTCCCAAGTCAGGAGCCTCTGGCCTTTGTTAGTCTTGTATGTTTTTCTTTTTAATTTTAGTTCCTTTATATGTTTTGAAGTTTAGTGTGACGTCCATTTTCACTGAACCAGTATACAATTTTATTTAGGGCCAGCTGAGGACCACCTCCGGGAGCGGGATTTTCTCGCTGCGTTGAAGACCCATTGGTGGCCTTCGGCTGCTATCTGCTCTTTGGTGGGGTTGTTATCTCTTTGACATAATCGTTTGTAATAAGATTTCAAATATATAAGATACTTTTTAATGTGAAACAAAACAGATGTAGATACGAACCATTCATACCCTAAAACAATAGCCACACACTTGACTATGTGGATTACAATGTTTTTCTTTATCCTACATATGTCTTTTGATATTGTCCCTAAAAACTAAAAGAACCTTTATATTTTGCTCTGAGACCAGAATATAATAAAATAAATAAAACAAAACTTGAGTTTTAGATTAAGAAAGGGTCCGAAAATAACGTTCAGAATGCACGATTCTGCGTCATTTTTTCCAGTTCTTCTGGGGGCCTTGAGCCCTAGACCTCTCGCCAAAAATATAGTTTGCTTCGCTTGTAATAGAGGCTAGTTACGGACCTGTCTTATCATCTTAGATCAACCTCACCAAACTTAAAAGTAAAGATCACGCACCTTTATTGTTCAGATTGATAAAGACTTTTGAATCCGCCGACATTATCTTCGATTAAAATAGTATTGAATTGATAACCGCTGTGCATGTATACTTTAACGACAGGGCTAGTTTCTTATCAGTTTTAAAAGTAGTTACCTCCCTTGTTAGTGTGATGTTGTAATCAATCTATTTATTTGTACCATCTTTATATAATATTATTTTGTACAATTTAAATTTGTGATTCGTTTAATATTTAAATATAATAATTTATTCTTTATCAAAGATATAAACAAGGTAATTTGAAAGTCTTTAAATACTTTTGCACCGTACGTAGTTCAAGTGAGAAGTCAGGCGGTCCATTTTGTCTACATTATTTTGTAAGAACACCGGGGTGTTTACATTGGCAATATTTACTATTGTAACGAAAATCGGTCATAGTTCATTTATTTTGATGTAAAATACCAGTTGTCTTTTCCTGTTAGTTGTGTTTCTATATGTACATAATTTTCTCCATAGTTGGAGCACCATCTGTTACTTAAAACACCCCTAAAGTTGGTATAATCTTGATTTTCACCCCTTTAAGTTTAATGGACTGATCCAGATGGTAGTATATAAACCAGCGCAAGACAGAGAAACTTTGTCAGTTTTATGTGGACCGTTGAAGTGATAACATCAGGGATTATTTTCCAACTGGTAAGTAGAGTGAATTAAGTGATTCCAAAGGATATATATAAATAGTGTTCGGATTTATATGTGAATATTGCAATAGTGATTGTGATACAATGTATAAAGTTTGATCATATTAATTTATCTACCTTGAAAAGTGTAAATGATTCTAGAGATACACTTGTGCTGATTTCAGTAAGGATGAAAATGAAGTAACCAGAAATTCTGTTTAGTTTAGGGACATAGGAGCACTTTTCTGAAAACATGTCTGTTCAAAGTGAATATTTTTGACAAAGAGACTCTGCATTTAAGACATACAACTAGGCAAATTGAAAATTGTAGAGTAGATGATAAGATATATCATGTTTGTATATAGTGTACATAGAGTTAAATGTGAGTCCGTCGGATGGGGACATTAAATCCGAGGCCCCATGTACAGGAACATGTCACGCCCTGTGCATGTAAAAGACCCTCCTGCAGATTTCGTTAAGAGTAGGCTCCTCGGGGCCGCTGCAGAGGCAAAATTTGTTAGGAGCTTTTAAATTTATTCTTTGGCAGTGACGCTCAAAATTACAGACGTTAATAGGAAAGAGGTTAATGTTGGAAACAGGGATATTTTGAAGTAGGAAGTTTTAAAAGTTTTATTCGGACAAAAGAGAAATACTGTGAATAGTGTTAGTGCATAAGAAGAAAGTTCAATATGTTTGATATGGCTGACTGGAATTTGGACATATAGGTAGACTTTGTATCTACGGGTTGTGCCTTGTGATGTCATCAGTTTAGACCTGATGGACAAAAGGGTAGCCTGACATTATTGTCGGATGTAATTGTGCCTGACGTTGTGGTCAGAAGATATATATATGTCCAATGGAAATAGTGCCTGCACTATGGTAGCGTTTGGGTATGAAAAATGACCATTTTGATAGATGATTTCTCAGCATGTCAGATGTATTCAAGGAGTCATGCGGGACGCATGATTTTTGAGGCGTGGGTAGTGTAACGAAAATCGGTTCATTTATTTTGTTGTAAAATACCAGTTGTCTTTTCCTGTTAGTTGTGTTTCTATATGTACATAATTTTCTCCATAGTTGGAGCACCATCTGTTACTTAAAACACCCTAAAGTTGGTATAATCTTGATTTTCACCCTTTAAGTTTAATGGACTGATCCAGATGGTAGTATATAAACCAGCGCAAGACAGAGAAACTTTGTCATCATCATCACACAGTCACGTCTCAGTCATTACAGCTGAACGGACGTGCTGGGTCAGCTCTCTTTTACCCGCTATCTTCGATGAGGGTTTACTGTTAGATGGATCAACGACTTACTACTTTAGATGACAGAAACCAATCCAACGCTGTACAGTAAACGTTTGTTTTGTGCGTAAATTCCCGCGTCAACATGCACTCCAAAACCCATTGTGGATGGGGGAGTGTTATGCCGACTGACGTCCGAGGGCTGTATCCTAGGTGTTAGATGATTGACCTTCATTTCACTGTCTCACGACTTTGGTCCTGATAATGCTTCCTGTCATCTTTAATACTACGTCCGAAACTCATCTACCAGTGCTCCATCATCGAGGTTAGCGGGCTGCCAAGCTGACCAATCTGGCCCTGAAAGCAGCCGTTGTGAAGAATTAACACCAAAATAGTAAACAAAAGAAAACCAAAACAACTCACAAAACCAAGATGGCGGCCTACCAAAATGGCGTCCTCCACCTGTTCCTGACCGATGGCACAAAATTATTTAAACGCTCACCAATCGCCTTCGGGCACCGAGCCGACCGTGCGAGGGCTTAATAGCCAGTCAAGGTCGTTAAACACCCCCAGTAGTAGTAGAAACTTTGTCAGTTTTATGTGGACCGTTGAAGTGATAACATCAGGGATTATTTTCCAACTGGTAAGTAGAGTGAATTAAGTGATTCCAAAGGATATATATAAATAGTGTTCGGATTTATATGTGAATATTGCAATAGTGATTGTGATACAATGTATAAAGTGAAACTTATATATATAATAAGTTATTTGTATTAGTGAGAATACAAGGTGTATACTTGCTGGTGTTGCAAGTTGTACTATGTGGAAGTGTGGATACTTCATAGATTTGTATTAGTGAGAATACAAGGTGTATACTTGCTGGTGTTGCAAGTTGTAATATTGTGGAAGTGTATTAGTGAAAGTGTACTGTGTGAAAGCTTGTACCAGTTTGGATAATATTCATTGTGCGGGAAATCAAAGGGATAGTTAGTGCGTGAGTTCAGCTGTGTTTATATATATATTCCTTGTGCATTGAAGGATTTGTGCATGTGTAATTGTGTCATTGTGTTATTGAGGTTAGTTGCAGACTAACAAGGTGATACAACATATTGCTGGACGTTGTAAATAGAAGTTGTATATATGTGATTCTGTGTTCATACGTTTTGTGTGATACTTACTTGATGCATGTTGCAAAGTAATCTGTTGGTGACATTGTGTAATAAAGGGCCGTATGCATGTTGCATAGTAATCTGTTAGTGACATTGTAAATAAATCGGTCTGATACATGTTGCATAGTGATTGCATAGTGACATTGTGTATATATAGTCTGTTATGAAACATTGTGTTTATGCATTGTGAATGAGGTACTTCACCTTGCATTTTGATTTATGTGCATTGTGCTGTATATATATTTGACATTGTGAATTCATTTAAGGGTGTGTTAATTGTTTTAAATAGGACAACTTGTTGTGGTGCAAATTTGAGTTGAACACTTGAAATCCTGATTTATTCAGATACGGATCCATTGATCGCCCGTTACACGTTACACTATCAATGAATGTGAAACAAGAAAAGAAAACATTTTACATTATAAAACGAGAAATAATTAAAATTAAATACAAGACTCTTCTTTCGTGAAATCAAAAACGAAAAATGGAAAGACTTTTGATTTTCATTTTGGTTATAGAGAATCAAAAACAAAAAATGAAAACACTTTCGTTTTCCTTTTTGGTTTTAGAGAATCAAAAACGAAAAACGACAACACTTTTGTCTTTTATTTTGGTTTTTTGAGAAATCAAAAACGAAAACTGAAAACACTCTCTTTTTTTTGTTTTTGTTTCGCCTTGACGGAGTCAAAAAGCGAGACATAGGTATGCTGTTTCCGGTGTCGGCGTCGGCGGCGACGGCGGCGGCGGCGTCAACAATGTATTAGTTTGTGATTAGGTCTAGTTCATGGTGAACCACTAGTGGTAGGTCAATGATATTTGGTATGCAGTTGTATTAGCATTGGCACATCTCATTACCATAGAGATTATTTGGCCCCGCCCCCTCAGTCAAGGTCTATTGACTTTGAAACTTTTTATAGTTTACATGTATTAGTTTGTGATTAGGTCAATTTATGGGGAACCACTAGTGGTAGGTCAATGATATTTGGTATGCAGTTGTATAAGCATTGGCATATCTCATTTCCATGGAGATTATTTGGCTCCGCCCCCTTAGTCATGGTCTATAGACTTTGAAAATTTTGCTAAGTTAACATGTATTAGTTTGTTTTTAGGTCAGTTCAAGGGGAACCATTAGTGGTAGGCCAATGTTAATTGGTGTTCAGTTGTATAAGCATTAGCACATCTCATTTCCATGGAGAATATTTGGCCCCGCCCCCTTAGTCATGGTCTATTTACTTTAAAACATTTGCTTAGTTTACATGTTTTAGTTTGTGATTAGATCAGTTTAAGATGAACTGCTAATGTTAAGTCAATAATATTTGGTATGCAAATGTATTGGCATTTGCAAGTTTCATTTCCATGGAGCTTATATAACCCCACCCCTCATCATGGTTAATTGACTTTGAAACTTTTACATAGTTTACAAGTTAATGTTTGTGTTTAGGTTTGTTTAAAGGGAACGACTTATAATAAGTCAATGGTATTTGGTATGCAGTTGTATTAGCATTGGCACATCTCATTCCATGGAGTTGTTTAGCCATGTACCTTCAGTCATGGTTCATCGACATTGAATATTTGCATAACTTACATGTTAAAGTATTGCTATTTTAATTTCAACATTTGCATTATCAAAATTACAAAAAGGCGAGACATATCTCTGTGATAACAGGTTATTTGTTTTTGATATTTCAAAATGAAAAACGAATGGACGCAAATATACACGGACCCACAGGAAACTGGTATTACATTTATCGTTCCTATAGAATAATTCATTTGTATGTTTCGACGAAACTTGTATTCGTACTTATCAGGTTAAACGAAAACGAGGAAGTATAGTTCCATGTTTGTAACTTTGATAAGTACATTTACAACTTTGTGAAAAAGAGAACAACGATTATATTTATAGATATAAGAAGATGTGGTATAGTGCCAATGATAGGGGCGTAGCTAGGTTTCGAATAAACTGTAGGCACAAATTTCGGCATGGGGTCTGGGGCTGCTTAAGGCCCCCAGCAGGTCCAGGGCAGAGCGTTGGTAGGGGGTTCATGACGGAAAACGGTTTTCAGCATTTTTTAATAGTTGCAAAATTTGTATACAAAAAACATAAAATTAACTGGTACAAAATGCATTTTATCATGCAAAATAGTATACATGAAGAAAAGTTCGAAGAATTACAAATAATTTTACAATAACATCAGACTAATGAATTAACGCAGTACAATCGGAAATCTAAAAAAAAAAAAAATACTTTGGCTAGGTATCGACCATTCATCTTTTGATTCTTAAACCTTTACCCCCGGCCACACTAAACACATACGCACACACAGTCGATGCCTAATGCAGAAGTTCGGTTCTGTTCATACTATCTAACAAAATTCAATAAATTCATATTTTCTGATATCCTGTACTGTCAAATCCCTACCTGCCTAGGAGTTTGAATAATTATTGTCATTTTGTCATTACACGTAGATCTGAGACTACTCAAAATTACTGAAAGCTAGTTGATTGATAGATTGATTGCTAAACGTCCACTGGTATTGAGTTCATGTATGTTCAGGACAAAGGCAAATTTACAACAAATACAACAGGTAGGTACAGTAAAAGGGGTTGTCCAGGATGAAGGTCAGGAAATTTCGAAATGCCTTTGGAAAATGAGGGTTTATTGGATAGGGACAGAAATTTTGCCTTGCAGCAGACCTCCTACGAACCCCTGAAAGAGTTTTGTTGTAAGCGTTGTTAATGTGCAGATAGCGTGGCATTCTTTCTACACTAGGCATCGGATTTAACGTCCCCTTCTGACCAGACGTGACTGCGTATTTATACATCCCGCACAGCCAAACGGACACCCAACTTTGACAAGGGTTTCATTGTAGGTCTGACAAAGACTAAGTGGAAAGCTAGTTGAAAGCCAACAACTAATAAAAAAAATCATGTGTCTAAGAATTAAATGTCAGGGTTCTAAGCATGTTGAGGTTCATTCAAGTATTAATTTGTTGATAGATGTGAAATGATCTGAACCAAAGTTCTAGTTTTTAGTTTCTATATAAGGTGGATTATAATGTACATATAAGTCTATCTACTACTCGGAGTCTCCATTCACTGAGGATGATAGAATAGCGTACAAATGACATTTGATAATTAAAGAGTTTTGACGACTTCACGTGCATCTACAGATAACGTTGTCTGGCCATTATTTAAAAAAAAATTTTTTGTGAAAAAAATTATGTGTAGGCACGTGCCCTAAATGCCTAAGGGCAGCTACGCCCCTGATATTATGAGACAACTCTCCATCCAAGTCAAAATTTATAAAAGTGAACCATTATAGGTCAAAGTACGGTCTTCAACAATACATAGATACACGTTCACAACATTACTTCTGCATGGTTACCAAAATAATACTGACTGAACAATGTGAAACTTTATTGAATATAGTAATACAATATGCAGTATAAGATATATATCTCTACAGTATAATCCTAAATATAACAGCGTCTGTATATCACTTCAAAAAATACTGGAAGCTGTATTCATACATAAATCTAGCATTCCACTATCTGAAATAAGGAACACATAATACATAGTTTTACATTATGGAATAAAATACAATGTCCTTATATATAAAAATAAGAGGGTTGGGGTATAATTGCCAATGAGACAACTCTCCACAAGAGACCAAAATGACACAGAAATTTACAACTATAGGTCACCGTACGACCTTAAACAATGAGCAAAACCCATACCGCATAGTCAGCTATAAAAGGCCCCGGAATGACAAATAAAAAACTATTCAAACGAGAAAACTAACGGCCTAATTTATGTACACAATAATGAACGAAAAACAAATATGATACACAGAAATAAACGACAACCACTGAATTACAGGCTCCTGAATTGGGACAGGCATATACAGAACTTGGCGGGGTTAAACATGTTAGTGGGCGCCCAACCCTCCCCCTAACCTGGGACAGTGGTGTAACAGTACAACATAAGAACAAACTATATTCATATATATTGGAGATAGTAAACTGTTATATAAGAAAAGACGTCAGATACTTGATAAATTGAAGGGCAAACATAACAAAAAAAAGCTGTAAAGCAAACGTCAAGTTCTAGAAATATATACTGTTTTTTGGTGGTTTTCTGTGTCAGTGAAAAATATGAAATCAAATTGGTAGTTGGCGAACAGACTATTTTCGCGGCTGCTTTGAATTTCATAATAAAATGAAGGATTTATAACCCGGTACATAGAAAAATATGCAAGTCTTTCTCATGCGAAAAACGCACCAATTTTACGAACACTTTGATGACACATACGTAAAATGCACGTCAATTTTTTTTTCTGTGTTGAGTACTATATATGTTTCTTCTTTTTCTATTTTTTGTTTTTGTTTTTGTTTGTTTACTGGTGCAATTGGTGCTACTCTTTCTAAATGAAACAAAACAAAAAACAAGCAAAAACAAAATGCAACATCTCTATTATCTAATTTATATTGGTTTTGCATTAAAAGTTTTTCAACTTTAATACATTTTTTGATTTTTTGCATTAATGTTTAAGAAGTTCGACGTTTTTCATTTTTTATTATCTTTAAGTGTTGTGCTATTTACCTTTTAATGCTAGAAAAAGCATAAATTCGTCCATGATACCACTTCCAACGTCTTTCTCAGCAGCTTCAGGCTGATAGTCTGGAATATTGTTGATATGATTGTCTATCTTTGTTCTTTTCCATGGCATTCGACCTTTGAAATATGAGTCATTTTCAAATGCAAAATCATCAGCAATACTTAATGGTTCTTTACTTAAACATTTGTGTTTTTTAAGATGCAACAACACCCAATCCCCCCGTGTTCTACAGATGTTCTTTTTAAAACTTCTCTTAAGGAAGATCTTCTTCGCTTAAATTTCTTATTGATTATTGATTTAGTTTTTGAACAACACTCAATTTTGTTTATATCCTGTTGCAATTTCCATTACGATATGAGAAAAAAAAATAACACAACACAATGAGGTGACTGAAGGACAATTAAATAATTTAGCAAAGTATAATGTGGTCATATACAGTGTATATTTTACCTAAAATGTTGAAATACTGTTTTATAAATACATATTCCACTTTCAGATGTTCCCAAAAAAATATGCACAACGCTCAAACGTATAAGTGCATACAAGCAAATACCAAATTTGCCATCTTTTTATAGCTTTTTTTTCAGATGGAAAAAGCAGTGATCACGGTTCTCCAACATTTGATAATTAGACTAAAACAACATTAGGGATTACGGGGTCCTCTGAAGGACTGCCATCTTGATATTTACCTGTAATTCATCTGTTCTGAACTAAAATATTGTTAAAAAGGGTATTTTTTAAAAGTTATAAAGTTGTATATTAAAACATTGACATTTTTTTTTACAATAATTGGTTTTTCATCAAAATATTTTAAATAGTTTTCCTAAGATTTTAAAAGTCGATATAATCTAGCACAGTAATGTAAATTTTAATTTAATTTGTTTTCATATTTTTCTCTATTTTTATAATAATGATTTTTTATTACAATTTTGCGATCTTGAATATAAATAAACATTTTATATTCTGAGAGCTATTGAGAATTTATAATAGCTTGAGGCATTATTTATAAATAAGAAGATGTTGTATGAGTGCCAATGAGACAACTCTCCATCCAAGTCGTAATGTATAAAAAGTGAACAATTATAGGTTTTAGCACGGTCTCAACACGGAGCCTTGGCTCACACCGAACAGTAAGTTATAAAGGGCCCCAACATTACTAGTATTAAACAATTAAAACAGAAAAATCAACATAAAAACGAGAAACGAGACACACTTATAAACCACACCAACTAACGACTTTTAAGCTTTTATAAAATTATCAAGCGCTGCTTAGTATTAAAGATGTAGTATATTTGAATTTCTTAGTCAACTTACATATTGTAGTCAACTTGCATATATTGTCCAAAGCTTAAATGAAAAATCGAGAATAATTGTAAATCACAATGCACCAAGCCAGTTTCCACAGTTAAACACCCTATAGCCCACGACGTGATGTACCCAATTTGTATTCTCCCTTTTTCGTGGAAAAAGTGGACATATATATACGATTGACTCTTCCATCTGCTTAGATAGCATGTCAGGAACTCGGACTTCGGCTCTTATGATATACAGACAGAACGACTAGCTAGATATATGGTTCTTCGCACTAGAAGACGACAGCTTTAGGTGACTTTCTACTTAAATTAAACTTTGTTGTTGCGCATCGTTTTAAATTTGAACATCTACATGTAACACAAATACAAAAATATATCGAGTAATAGAATAAATTACTAAAATGATGTACAGTCAGTGAACATTTCGATTGTTGATGTTATTTTCAATAAAAATTCATTTAAAAAAATATAATTTTGAGATTATTTCTTGATAATTTTTTATTAAATTTTGAGTTTGATTTGAATTGTCATTGTTTATTCGTGGAGTTTTTAGTTGAAAAACTTTTAATTTTGTAATTCAAATTTCTGGTTATATTCGACCAAAAATAAATGAAAACCAATAATTATAAAAAAAAAAAGATTTTCAATGCCTTAATATATATCTTTAAACAATTTGCCTTTTACATTACTTTAGTTAAGAACTGATATAGGTGAATTACATGTGATTATCCAGATGCCAGTCCTTATAAGGACCCCTTAATCCCTTATGTTGTTTTAGTCTAATTATAAAATGTTGGAGAAACGTGACAAAACCAATTAACTATATCAGTCCTATTCAGGACCGATAACTCTGCGGGTATACAATGTTGAAATGTATGCAATAATATATTTTTGTACACAAGTTAAAATTTCAATATCGATTTTTTTTTAATGCCTGGATTTTGCTTTAACCATTGAATTAAAATAATAAATGACAAAAATCATATGCAATGAAGTCTCGTTTAATTTTCTATGAAATAAAAAAAAATCTATTAACGTTAAAATTTGGTTATTTTTTTTTTTTTTTTTTTTTAGTAAAAATCAATTTATCGAAGAATTTTTCATAATATTCATATTTTCTTCACGTTTTTATGATATATTTCTTCGGTAGTGTACACGGGAAAGAGAAAATATGTATTTGTACATTTCAGAAAACTTTTGTATATCACTAAAACTAAACTCTGGAAATTCATGTGTACGCAGGATGTTAATGTCACCTGATGCTTTTTGGTTTGACACTATTCCTTTACATTACCTGACAATGTGTTGTTATGCAACATTATAACCTAAATCCCAGTTCAACTGTTCGTATATTGGTCAAGGGACATTAACTTTAAAAGGTACAGAGCATTTATCTAGTGTTGGGCATATTTTCTTCTCTCGAGACGGAAATATTTTTTTCCTAAAAGAATATATATTTTTTCTAAATAAAAAAAAGTGAAAAATAATTTTCTTGCAGTGCTTACTATTTTTTTCACTTCACTACTTGAAATAATTCTTTTTATCAAGAAATTTTGAAATCAAACATATCAAAATATCAACAAAGAAAATAACAGAAACTGCACAAAATCTGCATGAAAAATGCATGCAACACTTCCAAACACATCCGCAATTTTGAAAAATTCCGAAAAAAATCACTTTTTTAAATCGATGTGGGACGTAATTTGCCCTCGATTTAAACTGTTTTAAGTAGAATATTTCGCAAGATATATGTTTTAATATAAACGATCGAGTTGCAAAGTATTACTTTTTTTACGGAATTTGTGAATTTGATGTACAAGTAGACGTGGGGTCGCTTGATTTATCATCGAGTCAACGGGGAAATGACGAGAAAAAGTACGATTTTTACGAATCTCCAGGGACGTAATTTAATGAAAAATTAAACTGTCAAAACCAACATTTTTAGGTAGAATTATGTTTGAATACCAAGGATATAGTTGCAAAAATTAGAAAACGGGTCAAATTAATGAAAAAATTGAACTTCATTGAAGCACCTATGCATTTTATATGGGACAAAATGACACAAAATGGCGGCTCGCTACGTCACCAAAGTCACGTGATGTCTTACTTAGTTGAATATGAAAAAACTAAACACTTTTTCTAGGACATACACGACTTGATTAAAATTACGGGATGAGGCTTTTACATAAATGTAATCAAATCAACAGCCTTCAATAGTACCTCCTTTATTCTAAACTAAATGAATTTCACTAACATATTCTCGACTCAATATTATGCTCATTGATAAGAATTTAAAAAAATTTTATCAGTATTATGGCACAACTTCTGTTAGTTGTACATTATTCTGTTGGTTATGCATTATGTTTCTTATTTCATATGCTGTTATTCGTATTTCATATACTGATATTCGTATTTCCTGTACTGTTATTCGTATTTCTTCTGCTGACATTCGTATTTCATATGCTGTTATTCGAATTTCATATGCTGTTGTTCGTATTTCATATCCTGTTATTCGTCAAACTTGTTAGTATAGATAGCTTCTCTGTTTAAACAAGGATAAAGTGCTAATGCTAGCAGATGATAGACATATTGTGAAACTATAAACATACTATGCATTTTTTCTAAATATCATACTATACCATATGTATTCCGAAATCTTGAACTTCCTCTTTTGATTAATCGATGGAGATGACTTTTGTCACCTAAACAAAAATGTCATATCAACTAAACAAAACATGCATTGACTTTTGGCATTCTGTATATTTCTAGCCAATACTACATGTCCCATGTAACTGACTTATCTTTTTGGCAGCGATTTTTTGTTGTTAAATTTTTGAAAATTGCTTAAAGAATTCCCGGATATGATAAAATACTGTGATGGAGAATTTTAGGTAGAAACTGAAAGTTGAAAATGTACTACATTTCTAACTCAACGCGAATAAAGGAGAAAATATCGACACTTATCCATACCATATATATATCAAAAACTAAATATTAAATTCATTTTGGTAGTTTTAAGAATTAGTGGTGGATTAAATCGATGTATACTTGTCCAGTCAGCATAAGATACCGTTAGCAATTTTACAAATAAGAAATAACACTTCTGTAAATTAAGATAAAAGTGTTTGCTCCAAGTATTGTTTAAGACAAAAATGATTCTCTTTACCACCAATCACTGATTGTTCTCAAAGTTCGAGTACATTATATCTATGCCCCTTAATATGATATATTAACCTTTGAGATGTACGCCTCTATCCGATTGAAGTATGATTTTTATAGTTTGTTCTTATGTTGTGCTGTTACATCACTGTTCCAGATTAGGGAAAGGGTTGAGTGCTCACAAACATGTTTAACCCCGCCACATTATTTACGTGCCTGTCCCAAATCAGGAGCCTGTAGTTCAGTGGTTGTCGTTGGTTCATGTTTTTCATTTGTTTTTCGTAAATTGTTTTGTTATAAACTAGGGCGTTAGTTTTCTCAATTAAATTATTTCATATTTTTCATGTCGGGGCCTTTTAAAACCGACTATATGGTATGGGTTTTTCTCATTGTTGAAGGCTGCAGTATTGACTATAATTGCTTACATCCACTTTATTTGAACTCTGGTGGATAGTTGTCTCATTGGCAATCATACCAAATCTACTTATTTTTATAAAGACGACGAGGGGCAATCCATAATTCTCATAAAAAATCTACAAAACTGCATATTTCAAAATTTGAAAAAGATGTTTCTGTAGATGGAACAAGAAACTTGAATCCAAAATTATATCCATTTTTAAATTTTACGAGAAAGATAGATACACAAATGGTTGAATTTCATCAGCATTATTTGACTAAAATAGTATGAGGAAAGTGATAATTGTATTTACTTTTACATCATAATTCTAAGCACAAACAAGAGCATGACATATAATTTATTATTACCAAGGCATCCGGTTATACTAATTACACTTTAATTGTAATATCACCATTAACTCATTTTAAATTTACACAAAAATCCACAGGTATCGTTGGCATTGAAGTATTGTTTTGTATATATAACAGCTACCATATTTTTTTAGGGGGGAAGGGCAAGTCACAGTTATCAATAATGTCATGGTCACTTACTGACTATAATTTATTTGTAAATTTTAAACAGTTGTTACATAACGGATATTTTAGCAGTTAAAAAAACCATATTTATCCTGTCGACATACTTGCTATTTAGATATTGTTCTTTAATTTTCCACTTTTATTTTTCCTGACCAAATATTTTTTATTGAAATTTAAGGCTTTTCAAAGTCTATTACTAAAAACTTCTACCGGTAATACGTCATTCTCTTAAATATAGCAGTAGTTTGCAAGTTAAAAGATTTTGCACGAATTGTAAAATAATTTTTATCAATTTTAATTTTAGTAATATTAGCGGTCATGTCATGTTGGTAATCTCTATGATCAGTAATTACTTTTCCTAGCTTTGTATCCTATTCTTTTGTCATGTTTTATATCTGTGGTAACAGTAGCTGCCATGTTTTATATCTGTGGTAACAGTAGCTGTCATTTTTTTAATTGCCTTTGTCATTGTTCGCTATTAAAAACGAGAAAAATATGATTGTCTTCTGAATCGGACAATGTTTATATAAATTGTATAAAGAATCTATCATTTTATTGTTTTCACAATTTATGGTAACGAATGGTTTCATAGCATTTCAGACAGATTGGGGAAAAATAAAAAAAGAATGCAAAACAATTTATCTACCAAAATTATGAATTTAGGTTATTGAAGAATTAATGTAATATTATAGTTGATTTTTTTCTCCCTTTTAGATAGTGATAGTACCGGACATATTAATAAAAAAATAAAGGGATGTGGTTTTATTGCCAATGAGACAACTATCCAACAGAGTCCAACTGAAAAGGATTTAAACAACTATTATAGGTCACCATATGGCCTTCAACAATGACCAAAATCCCTACCTTATAGTCAGCTATAAATAACCTCGACATGACAAAGTGTGAACCATTTTAAACGTAAAAACCAGCGGCCTGATGTATGACAAAACAATAAACGAAAAAACAGACACCTGACTTGAGGCACGTGACTTGAGGCAGGCACATGATAAAAATTGCGGGATTAAACAAGTTTTTGAGTGCTCAACCCTCCATCGAACCTCAGACAGTGGTGTAACAGAATTACATAAGAACAAACTTTAAAAATCAGTTGGAAATAATTTCAAAGTTGACTCATCATATTGGCAAGAAGCAATAAATTTAAAACAGCTAACATAAAGACAAACGACACAAAGTGCCGATCTTAAAATACTAGCAGTTACCGAAAGATAGGTCAAAGCTCATTTCAGTTAATGAATAAATCAATGTTTCCCTACCTAAAGTATAAATCAGTATCTAATGTAAAGACGTCATAAACCGTCTGAGAAAATTACCTTGTGCAATGTCAAAATAATAGTAATACTAGTACATAATATCGAAAGGATTTTCATATATGTATAGCAATTATACATATTTAGTTATGTTTTAATTTATCAAAAACAAAATCAATATAAGTAACGTTAAAAACTAATATTATAATCATTATAAAGTGTTTTATCTTTTAAGAAGGAAGTTATTCAAAAGATCAACGAGTGAGGCTATATGTGAAGCAAGAACTGATTATTGTCAAGCATGGCTGAGTTTACCAACAACTCAGATTGTATGATGCCTATACTTTTTGTGTTACTATTTAAGTCGGTTGTCATCGTCTTCAATTCTGTTTCTCGCTATCTTCAAACTTTTCTAGTTACAATGTATATGTTGTGTTTTGTAGACTTAATGTTTTTTTCTTTTCGTCGTATTTCGTTTTTTGCCAAAGCGTTGTCAGTTTGTCTTAGATATGAGTTATACCTTTGGTATCTTCCGCCTCTCTTTTTCATTTAATAATCCTATATACATAATATTATATAGTATACATTGTATAATTCTTACATCAAAATATTATGTTTCCTGTACTTGGATGGGAACTTTTATGAAAGGCAATTGTTTGCATTACACAATTTCATTTATAATTGAATATAAAGATGGTTGCTGAGTGTGATATTTTATTCTAACTTCACAAAGGCTATCTAAATCATGACACCTATTTCAAGATAATGCGTTTTAATCAGTCTTTTACCATTATTCCTGAAATATTTTCAAAATATGGCAACAATAGAGTATGTCTGTTAAATTTTGTTTAGGAAAATTATCATCCTTACAAAATTTTTATTTTTATGTAAAGATGGAAGGTACGAGCTTAATGATGATTATCGAATATCTGCTTTTTTTCAAATTCTATCAAGTTTAATTGCAGTTACTATTACAAATGTAAATTCTCTAAGAGCCAAAATGTATCATTATATCGGGTAATTACGGTGCATACGAAAACATTCACTCAGACATGTTTATTATTCCATAGTGTAACATATCAGCTGACATACATGTATTTCACCCAAAGCGCAGATGTCTACGCAGATGAGAATGAGACGAAATGTTCGTATTAAGACTAACAGATCAACAATGTTCAGCTGCAATTATTTGTAATACTCATCGACATTACTGTGCATGATTTGACATTTGATATGGGACTTCTATCAAGAGCACTTTTGAAGCTAAGAATACAATGTGTAATGCCGAGGTATCTTTTCATCTTAATGTATGGTTGCATTCAAAAATGAATATATGATTGACATTGTGTGAAGACAACTATTCCTAATTGCACAGTTCTAGTAAATGGGATCAGTATAGTTGTAGAAGTAGAGTAAATTTGTTTTGATCTTACATTAGCTTGTTCGTGATGGACAACGAAAGGGAAAGAAAACAATAACTGCATTATAAAAAGGCAGACGAGATCTTTCAGATACAATATCGAAGTACGACTTTCGTATAACATAATTACTCTATTAAACAATTAGGGAGATGTGACTAAGTAAAAAGCATTCTATTGTTTCAATGATGTGTAACGTGATTTGATTTCTGCCTTTCTACTATTCACTAATAGATGATAATCAGCCGTTGTATTGATGTACTTTGGTTGAGAAATAATTATACTGTTTTCGATAAACCAAAGACAACATAACTGACGCGATATTTGGATTTACTGCTGTTTTGAAAAAAAAACCAATGCTAATACGCTTTATAGGATTTTCTCTCGTCGAAACATTTTCTTTAACGATGTACAGTCCTGTGTTTTATGACAGTGCAGTGGATAACTTCAATTAAGTATATATAAACTAAGATACAGCAAGCGAGTCATTGTGGAATATGTTTAAAATATCTTACCTTGTATTTTGTTTGTAGATTTCTGAAAAATAAAATTAGAGTCCATTTTGTAAACCTTCTATACCATAATTTGATATGAAGATTAGTGCTGAATGTGACTTTTAGCAGGAAACTTTACATAGTTTATAGACCAGCTGAAGCCCGCCTCCGGGTGCGCGACTTTCTTGCTGTGTTGAAGACCCATTGGTGACCTTCGGCTGTTTTCTGCTCTTTGGTCTGGTTGTTGTCTCTTTGAAATATTCCCTATTTCCATTCCCAATTTTAAATGTTTCATAAACTATTACTGTCCCTAGTCATCAGTCTGTAGTTGTGTTGTTGCCGTTGGTCGCGGTATTCATATGTTTTTTGTTTATTGTTTTGTACATAAATTGTTTGTTTTTTGTTTTTTTTCTCGTTTGAATTGTTGTACATTTTGTCATTTCTGGGCCTTTTATAACTTACTATGAGGTATGGGTTTTGCTCATTGTTGAAGGATGTACGGTGATCTATAGTTACTTGCGTCTATGTCAATTGATCATTGGTGGATAGTTATCTCATTGGAAATCATACACATGTAATTATCAGCTCAAAAGTCGGTGCTTCGGCACTGACATGATTTATACCATAGCTTTCTTATATGGTTCGTGAATAAATTTAGAAATTATTAAGAAACTTCAATTCCAACACCCCGGGCCGCAAATAAAGTTGGCATTAGGTGAATTAGGCTTTTATTTTTAGGTCCAATTGAGGTTCCTTTTGGTCTAACAGCTCTCAAAATATTCCATAATGTCTACATCCCTGGCTTTCAAAGTTTTTGAATCGATAGACTTATGTTCTGCAGCTTTGGGATTAGAACTTTTCTCATAATGGTTAACAAGGAAAAGCGCTTCGGACGCACCATATAAAAATGTTAATTTCATCACTTTTACGTTTGAAACCATTAATTTCTTCAAATTCATGTCTTTCCATACACATCGTATGAATAGCCAGAAACATTTGTCTCGCCAAAATTTCTAATTTCTTAAATAGTTGTATCTAAAAAAAAAATCACTGAAACCTATCTTTATTTTACTCTATCGCGTGTTTTTACGGTACGTCAGGTTTTTTTTAGCACATTTAGCAGGCGATTTCATCCTAAGTAATTTCGATGACAAAAATAAACATTAACCTTTTTTTTTGAGTTATTTGTTTAAAATTATTCTTTCAAGGTGTTAAAATCATGAAATCCAACCATAATATCTTGTAAGTTATGCTTTTGTTTATCATGTAAAGTCAATAAAAAAAATAATCTTGATTGTGTCGACAGTTTGGATCCTGGGGTGTATTTCATGACCTGCAGATTTGCACAAATGTAAGTGAATGAAGTGTGATATAAAAGGGAACACAAGTATATGTGTGGTATAAGTTCATAAGATAGAAACCCAACGACACAAACACACATCTAGATGTCAACCTTTTGTCTAACTCTAAATCGCCCCGAGTCTAGAAAAGATTAACTAAAATATTTATTTTCAAGGACCTGTCTTGAACAAAACATTCATAATAAAATATTAGGAATTGATTCGTAATGGCAAGCTGAGTATTTGTTTTTCTTTCAAACAGTCAAAAGAGCTTTCCATCTTCATACTATTGTTAACATTTTATAACAGAAGACAACCACCGAGGAGTTTCCTGCCTATGGACAGGCACATTACCATGTGGGGTTATATATATTGTAGATGTAAACTCTTACCTGTTTACCCCTACATGTAGGATAACAACAGGTATTTCAAGGAAAGTACAGTAATAAAAAGAATAAGCACAGAAACACGTCTTTCCTTAATAACGATATGAAAGATAACAAGTTGAAGCGAAACAATAGATCGAAACTGTGTGAAAGATATTCGAACTAACTTATAGTATAGCAATAAACCTGCATATATTTAAAATCCTGCCATATCATATACTAAGTATTGATGAAATTATAAGTTTTAATAAAATTTAATTATCTAATATTTCGGACCTTTCCGTTTTATAGATAATATTTAGCCTGACAAATGGTATAATTGTATAATTAAATAAGCATTTAGAAAAGAATTTATGGATATAAATAACACTTTACACGATTTTCACGTCACATGCTATATAATGAATGATGATTTAAATGTCATTTCAATGATACGAGCTGATGGCATACTTTGATAGAACCCTGTTATCATATATGATTATTTTTTTTTTTTATCAAAGCAGATAATTAAAATCTTTGACAGCAAAGTTGCCTTAAAGAATAATCCTTGGTACTATTAATAGCAAAGTTCAATTCATCAATTCATGATGTTTATAATGCATTACCGAGAACAATTCAAAAAGTCTTAAGTTTTCATCTAAATATATTTATCAATACTGAAAAACTAAAAGCCATCTAAATTACAAAAAGAGGAAGAAAATACCAAAAGATAAAACCAAAAAGTACCAAAAGTAAAGCCAAACCCGGACAAGAAATCAGATGATTTTCTAATTTTCTAGCAACAAATTTCAAAATAAAATATCCGCATTTTCATGTCAGTACCTAAGTACTGACTTCTGGGTTGGTAATACTACCGGGGACTTACAGTCTTCCAACACGCAATAAATACTGGGATAAACTCAAGTGACTTGTAGATGTGTAAATATTACATGTAAACTGCATCATCTTTGTTCATTATGTACCGTAGAAGTCTGATCAAGGGTATCTCAGCAAGCGGCTCTGCTTACATTACTTAGATATCGGCGTTATCTAAGATATTTATAATCATGCTTTTGTAATAGCTGAAGGAACGTTTTTACATTATTTTTTCTCTCCTTTATCAGCAAAAATCAAGTGTATCTGGTTACGTACAACTAAGTTGATATAGGACACATATCTATTACAAATTATACCATACTTCCTTTTGTTATAATAATAGCTTGCGTGATTCGTGAAGCTTTCCACAAAATAAACTAACCTCAAGTCCCACCACAATGATGATCATTCTCAATCAAGCACGCGGCGTTCATGGGCAAGAGGAAAAGACGGTCGGCTCGGAGTCAGAAAAATGTTTCAGCGTAGGTAGGATGACATGTCTTCCTGCGTAATGTTACATGGTGCATTAATAGAGAAACAATGGATATGAGGTATCCATCCATGACACAATTCAGTACATGCACAGCAAACAAACACACAAAAAGCAAATGGTGAATTAGCACGTTAAAACCCTGGCTCAGTGTGTCGGTCTAATACAAAGAAGTGTTCATTTTAATATCGCATTAACAAGTTATCGTCCTGACATACTTGTAATATTTTCCTCTGGACGTTTAAACTAATTCGTTTTTAGTCTCAACAGTTTGGTGTTTGATAAAGCAATTACCGAAAAAAGTAAGGAGATTCAATTTTGAAACAGAAGTAATTAATTGTTTAGCATTCTCTGGGAAATTATAGTAAAAAGTACTTTTTAAACATTTAACATTATCCTTGTAGCTATATCTTAGATTCTTTCATTTAACATTAAAGTTTAAAACTGAGTGCATCTAAGTGATACAAAGAACTATTAATGAGGTTTTTTAGCGTTTTAGAGGAATTGATTTCTCGTATCATGATATAGTAGCTTTAAAACAATCAACATTTCATCTCTTGAGTTTAAAGAATAAGTTCCGTGTAACTGTTCAAAACGGAAATTGCCAGTCTTATAAATGAACACTGGCGCCAGATATTGCTGTTTGAGGAAGTGATATGAATGACCTACAAACGAAGGTTGTTCCAGGGACACGTGTTAGGCGCACGTACATCTCATTATTATATTCATACATTTAAGGAAATAACATGAACAACAAAAGCGAAGTAGTTCAAGATTTTTATATAAAGGGAAGATTGTGATAATCAGACGATGTCATGTTATTATTTTACACAAAATAAATCTCGACATTTTTTAAGATTGATTGAAAAAGGACAAGAATGGTGAAACACAATTATGAATGGTATAAAATTGAAAAGAATTATTACATTTTCACTTTTAAAGTTTTAATCATTAAAGTGAATGAGGACAAAAAATAGATTCAAAGTTTATTATTCATATCAGAAAGGTGAAGATACCTTTCGAAAAAAGTAAATAATTCTGATTTTTTTTTTTTTCAATTTCCAAAACCCTTGCGAAGCACCTGGCTTTCTCCCCAATAGTCTGTGTAGTGTTTTGTGGGTTTTTTGTTTGTCTTTTCATCGCTTTTATTTTTAGTCATGGTGTTGTCTGTTTTTATACTACTACTACCACTGGGTCTGTTAAGTTGCTGGTAAACTTTCAGTCCCTGGGGTACGGTCTGCCTAATAGGCCTTGCGTCGGTACTGGCATGAATTAAAGGATATAACAATAAGGATATGCGGTATGATTGCTAATGAGAAATTATCAAACAAAGGACAAGGACGAAAATGCATACATTTCGTTTGTAAATATCCAGTCAATAAATCAAGTCCAATTTTGCCTTTTTACCACTTTAAACCGCTGAAAATAGATTAAGTATAACCACTTAATTGATAAATTCCGTTTTGGCTTTCATATAATTCTTCGGTCAGCTATATTATCTTCTGACCAAATAACAATGACAATATTTAAAGGGGCATAAGCTAGGAGATATAAAAAAATCAAAATATGATTTGCTTTTTCGATCATTAATGAAAGTGATAAAGTGAAATAATAATTCGCTTTTAGCAGCCAATTTGGTTCAATTTTGTCAAAATAAGCTAAGAAACGTCGCTGATGAATTATTCACTTGCAAGTGAATAATTGGACGTCATTGAATCCGTATTCATGTAACCTTCAATTTAACCCCTTAGCTGGAGATTGGTTACGCATGTTTTCAGCTATTAAAAGGAAAGCATGTCAACATTGAAAGTGAAACAAGGATGAACCATTTGGTTGACTGATTCGACCCACAAAAAATCATTCTTATACAGGTAAAAACGTTGATATTCATACTTTTAAACCTGCAATATATATCAAATAGACCTAGAAAAATCAAATTGCACGTGGTCGCTATCTGTTTATATTTATATTTATGTTTATATCGGGTTTTATGACCGTCGGCAGTCTTCGGAGGTCATCTCGATGGTTAATTAGATGACGTATATACACACACGAAATGTTGATACATATTATCGAGTCCATGCATTGTTAATTGTTTATTTTAAACTTTTTGTAATTTAGATAATTGTTTTATAGATATAAGAAGATGTGGTATGAGTGCCAATGAGACAACTCTCCATCCAAGTCAAAATTTATAAAAGTAAACCATTATAGGTCAAAGTACGGTCTTCAACACGGAGCCTTGGCTCACACCGAACAGTAAGCTATAAAGGGCCCCAAAAATTACTAGTGTAAAACCATTCAAACGGGAAAACCAACGGTCTAATCTATATAAAAAACGAGAAACGAGAAACACTTATGAACCACATCAACAAACGACAACTACTGAACATCAGATTCCTGACTTAGGACAGGTGCAAACAAATGCAGCGGGTTTAAACGTTTTAATGGTACCAAACCTTCACCCTTTTTCTGAAACAATAGTGTAACATCACAACATAGAAAGACACACTATAAAATATCAACTGAAATAGCTTAACTCAATCAAAGGACATATTAACACCATTGAACATACACTGAACAAATAAATTTGACCTATAATACAATGTAAAAATACAAAATAAATAAACTAAGGGAAGAATAATAAAAGTAACATGTTATATCGGTATGAAATGTTAAACAATTTAAGAAAACAATATGCTCGAACAAAAATATCAGCCATTTGCAATAACTTTAAACACAGGTAAATGAAAATAATTTTGTTGTTAGGTATACGTGTACAGTTACAATAGAGAAAGGAAATATTTTTACAAAATAAATAATTTTGATGTTCATAGTACGAAGTGGAAATTTAATTTGTACCAAACACTTATCAAAGCTGGTATATAGACCAGATATAACCCTGAATAACATTAAATAACAAAAAAAGCATTACAATTAGTATCAACAGGTCAAATAAACAAGAAAGTACGATTTGAGAGTACTCGCAGTTACTGACAGCTAGTTAAAAGCCAAAATAATTAATAATAGTACGTTATTAATCACCCCTTTAAATCGTCCCGTAGTAAACCTATAATATGTTGCTCACTCTCAAGAAGTTCAGTTTACGGAACCGCCATCTCGGAACTCAACTGATCAATTCAGATGTTTTATAAATTTAGCAAATATGACATTTATTCGAGGAAGTTCATTAAAACGAAGAAATTCATATGTCTTTATCTTTTTGTTAATCTAAAAACACCAATATTTTTGGTTGATCAAAATAACTTTGCATACTTTGAAAAGGTAACTAATAAAATTACGGTAAATAAAAGATTGTAACTTGCAATTCATTTAATCTTTTATTTTTAACTACAACTTTGCTTTATTTGGAAAGGTAACTCATAAGATTATGTTAAATAAAAGATTGTCACTTGCAATTCATCTGATATATGATTTTTGAAGCTTTCTTGCTATATTTCATTTTAAAAAATGATCTTTTTTCTTTTCTTTCTAGTCACACAATAGTCCTTGTTTTGTGTATAAGCTTCTCTTAAATGTGATAATTTTCTTCAGCCTGAAGCTTGAAATCAAGTTTAATGTCCTAGCAATTACAATATAACACGACAGGAACAACATTTTGGCAAAGTATAAACAAAATATATCACATTTGTTTATACATGACAACTTAATAATACACCAAACTGCTCTGATAAATCATTACGGAAATTAGTAGATTATAGACGCCAGTAGTAAATACCATGACTTCAAGTCTTTCATTTCTAAATTTGAAACAATGTTAGCTTACGCTAATGTAGAATAAGTTCCTATGGCATTGTTTAGACAAAAAGGTCATAATGTTTAATAGAAATCTTTGCAATTTGAAAACAAAGGAAAATATTGAAAAATACGCCATCACCAATATCTTCCTTTAAGAAACAGTGCGCGTGGAGTGACATTGTAAATGTCTATGTAATGATTCTATGGTCATTAACACGAAAAAAGAATTCGTCCAGTTCTTCTCTTTATCAAATATAACGTATTTCGTTAAAATTTATAACATTTTTATCTCACCTGGTTATCTTGTGCTACACAACAGAAGACCACTACACCTACTACCATTATATAGGCACTATACATCCTGAGATTCGTGTAGCTGAAATTAAAAAAAAAACTTATCCTTAAACTTATTACATTCCGTAAGACTGATAGATGATTCCGAACCTTCCTAGGACTGCTTCTTCTTCTACTATGACAAAGACTTCAACTGAGTTGTGAAGTACTAGAAGTAGCAGTAGCAGAACGAGGAAGAAGAATGACATTTATAAATGACCATCGTAGTGACCATTAACTCCGTCGACATTTGATTACTCCTGATAACACAAGACGTATCTCAGTCAACTGACTATCACTATAATTGAGGTAAGCAGCTGTGATCAAAGGAACATACCACATTGTTAATCACAGTTTTACTTTGCAAACTATTCTGTAAGTTGTCCCAATGGTCTAGCTAGTTAAAGTCAGAGAAAAGAGCGTACTTGGAGAGATTTTGGATAAGGAATGTAAAACAACGGTATAAGAGTTGATTGATTTGATCGGTAGCTTGTAGTGTATTGCACACAATTCACATTTTACAATATCTACATGTGGAATACGGATATTCGTGTATACATACATCCACAATGATTTTTTTAGAAGGAACTAGAGTCAATGTCATAATAGTTGGAATTTGTTTAGGAGCATGATCAAACTCTGGACCTTAAGAGTCAATCATTAATCATTTCCTATCGCTTGGATTGATTGAACGTTTTGGAATATATTCTGAGGTTTGCTATTTTTGTAATTTATAGATGATTGCCTTAGCTGATTACATATTTCCTCCTAACTTTTGTTGATACTTATTTTGTATAACTATTTAAAGATTGCAAACTACACATTTGACGTAGAAGCTCAGGCAGTCAATTTCACAATTACTAGAATACTGTGGAATCATTATTATTCGTTGGATACCAATTTTCGTAGATTTCGTGGGTACAGGGGAACCAAAATTCAACGAAACACAATTTTTCTATAAGAATATATGCAGACTTTGGCAAAACCACGAAATCAAATATCCACGAAATTGCAAGTTTACCTCAAACCACGAAAATTGGTAACCACGAAAATAAATGAATCCACAGTAATTTAAAACAGACAAGTTACTGGATTGATGAATGTTTTGTTGTCCAACACATGTTATTATTCTTGTATTTATTATTAAATTTTGTTTTTATTTATTTGGATTTATTTTACACTTTTTCTAAATATATATTGGAGCAATTAACGAAAAACAAATATAACAGACATGAACCAACGACAACAACTGAACAACAGGCTCCTGACTTGGGACAGGCACATACAGTTCAGTTGTTGTCGTTGGTTCATGTCTGTTATATTTGTTTTTCCGTTAATTAACAGGACAAGTGAAATTAAGACGGATCTTCACTGATTTTGACCATAAACTGTGATTCATATCAATACAAGAGTAAGTCTGTTATTAAAGGGTGCAATAGGTGACCACAGGAATACCTACTACCTGTCGATAAACTTTATTGCTTAAACGTACATAAATGTTTTCAAGAATGAAAATTTAAAGCTTTAATACTACCTGTCGATAAACTTTATTGCTTAAACGTACATAAATGTTTTCAAGAATGAAAATTCAAAGCTTTAATCATCTCATTAAAGTTCAGTAAGTATATCTAGCATATTTCCCTTTCCCTTTTTCATTACAGAAG
The DNA here is from genome assembly GCA_017311375.1 of Mytilus coruscus. Lineage (NCBI taxonomy): Eukaryota > Metazoa > Mollusca > Bivalvia > Mytilida > Mytilidae > Mytilus > Mytilus coruscus. Next base: position 82,397,012 of record CM029604.1, read on the forward strand.
AAGGCTTTATATGAGTTGCAGCATATAGATCTGCAACCAGATTCGTCCAAGAACTATGAAATTCAATAAGATAATTTTTGTTTGATAAATGTGTGTGGTAGTGTAGTGTACAGAGTCGAAAATGTCAATTGAATTGAACGGACCATCGAAAGCACGTAATTTCTCTAAAACATCCAAAGAGTTTTGGACACTCCAAAAATAGTTAATTCCATTAATTTTATATGGTTTATTTAAAAAAAAATAACAAGTTCTTTAATAGAAATAAGAGAACTAGTTAACAGCACAGAAAGATTTGTCGTAGAACACTAACTAGAAGCTGAGATGAAACGAAATTTGAACGGATTTTTTTGTGTAGTTTAGGAAGCCAATACATAGTAGGGGCTTTCTTATTTTCAGAGGAGGCCTTGGGCTGGGCCCGATAGTAAGCCAACAATGACCCTGACATAACAAAGTATTAAACAATACAAAACAGAAAACCATCGACTTTACTTATGTACAAAACAATACAGAAAACAAACATTAGTTTAAGATAAAGATACCACACCGGAGCACTTGGATATTGCTCATATTTTTATGTAGACTGGAGATCATTCAAACGAGCAACACAAAAAGCGCTGGTAAATTAGTTAAAGTAATCAGGAAGCATGAATTCCATTGAACACGCTTTGTAAAAATTCATTTATGATATGATGAAAGCATTGATTGATCTTTCAAAACTTGCAGCCTGTTTATCGTGCTATCTATGATCCATCTGTCTCAATTAAAGCTTTAATCAACTTAAGTTTGTCAGATAACGACTGTTTAATTTCCAAGAAAACAAACGTTTACCAGTATCCAATAAGTTCCCACGCAATTAACGAAATCTCATGGACATTAATTCAATATTTGCAAAAAAACTGAAACAATGAATGCATATAATTTGATTAATTGTCACTACAGTACTACACGTTTCAAATACATCTATCGTAAAATTTAATTGATCTTTCCCGAACATATTTGTAAATTGAACTGTACATCCCACGAGTTGTCATTTGTATTTCCTTTGTTTTTTTTTTTTTTATTTCAAAGAAGTAATGCTATTGAAATTTCATATTTACATCGTCTGGGTTTTTAATCAAATTTGGACATAGTGGGTTCTCTTCCTCCGAATCGTTTTTTTTTTTTTTTTTTTTTTTTTTTTTTTTCCTTTCTACATATTCTCTTCAAACAGTTTACTTAAAGTTTGAGATACAAGGAACAATTCCAAAAGGTTATATCATCGTCATGTAGAAAGTAACCAGTGCCATTAATAGAAATGTACAATATTGGGGCATTTGCAATACTGTACAAAATAAAGATATATATTTCGGAAATTGTGTGTCTTTCAACTAGCGTTAAGGAGCTGTTGAATTTCAAAATGAATGTTAACTAAACCCGACAAAAAAGTGAAGATTCACTTCCATTTGAATTAATGTTTTGATATTCTCATCAAGGGCTGTAGGGAAAATACTGAGCCTAGAAACACGACTACTTGCATTTTGTTTTGGCAATATCATGCCAGCAATTTCCTAACATTTTCTCGTTTTTGTTTTATTTTCATTTTTCAAGTTTTCAAAAGTCACCATTTTCCACTAAAAACCAAATTTCTGTGAATTTCAATGAATTTTGACACCATTTGACTCTTTCACTTCGCACAGATTCAGCCGTTTAAATAGCAACATGACTAAAACAATGATCATTATGTTCAAGTACCCATCTTCTGGAAAATTAATACAATTTTTCAAGCTGCTATTGTAAAATGAGACAGTCTTGCTAGACATTTGTGCATTGTGATTAAAATGAGACGTTTTAATCCCTCAGTACAAAAAAGTTAAACGAAAGCTATATTTGATAACAGAATCACTCTTTATCAAGCACATGTTATGACATGTCTTATTTTAGGGACGAAAATCCAATTCCAAACCCTGTATTTTTTTAAAGAAATGATATCACTTAGAACTTCAACTTCATTCACTTTTGATTGAATAAATATTAGTTTTCTATAATCAAGCAAACTGGTGTTCCTCCTTGACATCCTTATGTTCATTGCTGCTACAGAAGATATTTAAACACGAACTTTAATACTATTGTACTAGTGTAATGGAAATTAAATTTAGTGGCCGTTATCTCTTTTGTTGAGTTTATTTATAGAGAGATAATTGTTTTTACAATAAAAAAAAAGATATATTTGTACTGTAGTGTGACTGCTCGACGTCCGTCCATTAATAACATGATCTAAAATTTAAACAAATTAAAATACTTTTTTTTCAAGAAAATAAACATATAACGATAAAGAAGGCCCCAACAGGATATGCCGCAAAAAATGTAAGAAGATAAAACAAAATAACATGAAAGTAAACCTTTAGTAAGACTATTAATTTTTTTCGCAATAATTCTTATGTTTAAAAGTAAATATCTAATCAAGGCTACAATGGATTTCTTGATTTTACTTTGTCTAATGTGGCTTTGACTCTAAAAATATATAATTAAAATGAATTGAATTATCATGTGTGCCTTTGAATGCCAATTGGCCATTCTAGTTACAATATTGTGAGTGGGTGTGTGGAAGGATTATAAGTAGTACAAAATTTATATAAATAGTTAATTCAAATTTCAATTTAATCAATTTCAAGTAATTTTATATCACGATGTATGACATCTTTATTTTATCTATGTTATGACAAGTACCCATCAGCTTCTTCTGACATCATTTTATTTTCAATTGCAGTCAATTCTGATAATTGAATTTCATCTATATCTCTTCTCTTTTTGTATTTCGTTTTATTATGTAATCATAGTGATGATTTGTATTCTAGATTTTTACACATTATGAAATACATATCAGGTGTATTATAATGTTAAGAGGTTGATCAGTTTTGTTAAGAAAATATCCTTAAATTATTTAAAACAAAAATTGATAAGGTAGTAGTAGAGTAATCAAATCCACAATTCGAAGAAAGACAGACAAACGAAAAACAGACGAACAACAGTCAACAAACATAACGTAGAAAACTAAAGATTGTTCAACACGAATCCCACCAAAAAAAAAAAAAAAAACGCGACCTCAAGTACTACGGAATGGTCAGGATAAAAAAGTATCATGTTAAGCTATCCAATAAAAATGGTCAATACTAAAATGAAGCAAGTTTTAAATATCGTAATGCAATATGTAAACGAATACGCCAAATGGAATTTGAATTATTCTGGCGTACAAAATTTTAATCCTTGTATCTATGATGAGTTTATTTAGGTTAATCTTCAGAATTATTTACATGTAGTTTATTTTAGCAGTCGGAGCCAAATGTAGATTACCCAAACTATCTACTTTATATTTTCCTTTAACATGTTGAACCCTACGTCCTAAAGTTAGAAAAATTAGAAAACGATGAAATTCAATCAAATTAAAAATCATAATCATTGAGCAATGCGACAGATGACAACTGCGGAACAGTTTACATATTTATTGTCCAGGTATTCTCATTAAACATCAATATTTTATCAGATATTATAATTATTATTCTGTACAAGTTTATAACTGCATTTTGGAGAATTTTCTATAGGTTTGTTTGATAGGGAAATTATATTTGAAATTAGATATATTTGAAAATATGTGTGTTTCATTAAATAACCAATAGCAAAACAAAACCAATAAAACATGTTTCAGGTATTTCACATCCAATATTTTATGGTAATATTCTTTACAAAGCACAAAAATGTCGGCATTCACCTCAAAAGCTAACCAAACCTTTAAACAGACTTATTCGGAAAGGATATAGTTACGATACTGTTGTCAAGTCATTAAGGATTGCATATTTTGGTATTAATATTGATTCACTCATAGGGTCTTTGCATCGGAAATAAACACATTTATTCTAAAACCAGTTGTTGGCATGATACGGGTTATGTTCTTCTCATATATTTTATGATGGTATGATACTAAACCCCTAACGGGAGGGATTGTACTTGATTTTCATATGATGAAGACATAATCTTTCAATCAGTTGAATTGAGGTTTGGAGCTGGCATGTCAGTAACTGCTAGTAGTCCTTTGTTTATTTATGTATCATTGTCATTTTGCTTAGTTTCTTTTGTTACCTATTTTGACATCGGACTCGGACTTCTTTTATACTGAGTTTTACTGTGCGTATTGCTATGTGTCTCTATTTTCTATATTGGCTAGAGGTATAGGGGGAGTGTTGAGATCTCACAAAACATGTTTAACCCCGCCGCATTTTTGCGCCTGTCCCAAGTCAGAAGCCTCTGGCCTTTGTTAGTCTTGTGTGTTTTTTAATATTAGTTCATTTATATGTTTTGGAGTTTAGTGTGACGTCCATTTTCACTAAACTAGTACACACTTTTATTTAGGTGCCAGCTGAGGACCACCTCCGGGTGCGGGATTTTCTCGCTGCATTGAAGACCCATTGGTGGCCTTCGGCTGTTGTCTGCTCTTTGGTCGGGTTGTTGTCTCTTTGACATATTCCCCATTTCCATTCTCAATTTTACAATTCCCTTTTGTTTTATTCATTGCATTTACTTGTGAAAGTATATTACACCAACATTTCATTTGTACCAAGGTTACAAATGATCAGTGCTTCAAAGTTGGTAAATTTAACACATTTCTGTTTGCTTTATTTCACACCATAACACAGAAGAAAATTTACAACATGCTGTAAAAAATGTTATAATTTAAAGGAGACGTGACACGATTTTTTTTTTTTTTTTATTAAACTAATAAATATTAGTCTTAAAACATGTTTTGTGCAATTTTGCTGGTCAAAACCTGATCAATCGGCATTTTTTAGGTCAAAGAATCCAGCGATTGTCATAATGAATGATTTTTAATTAGATAACGATCACGTGATCGTGCTTACGTCAGTGGTTACAAGCTGGCAAAATGTCTCGAACTGGACGATGTTGATACACTATGAACGTATTGACAGCACTTTTCCCGATTACTGACAAACTACAAAGACAATTGATCTCATCAATTTGAGCCATTGTGTGTGGAAAATAACCAAGAAAAAGATATTAATTCTTCATGCGAAGAGTCCAACAACGACAATTTTTCAGACAAAACCGATCGGACTGTTACCATACCTATGGGTTTGTCTGATGAATAAATTTAATAAACCGCTTTCTGCATTTATTTTAATTTAAATCAAACTACATTTAATAATGATTGAAAATATAAATTTCTAATTTGATGATCAAATTGTTCTTTTTTCTCTATGTTACGGTAACGTTATAATTATGTGTGTGCCAGAAGCAGAAAGAAAAAAAAACGATATTTTTGGTTGGAAATCATACATCACACCAATGATTTGTGTAGTGACAAACTTTATCACACTATTTCTACATTAGGATATTCAATTAACAGTTTTATTACCCCCTTTTCATGTAAACATTTATTGAGGCTGTTGTTTAAGTAATTAAATTTTGACACCTATAGCATACTTGACCAGGTGAAAGGTAAGAAGGCACCTGTAATGTGATTTAGTCACGTGTTCTGTTATATACCTTTAAAACCATACATGTTTAAGAAAAAATATCTTATGTTGAAACAATTAATATAGTTACACTACACTTCTAAAGTATGGAATTCCATTCAGACCCTTATAAATCTAACTTCAAATTTAATAAATTACAAAGTAAATTCAAATTCACATATATTTCCACCCCTCTCTTCCAAATATCATTTAGCAATCAATTTGTTTATTGCTACCAGCAAAATGCATGAGTCCAGGAAAATATTCACAACACATAATGTTCTTTTTCAAAGCATTTCAACAAAAAAGAGTAATTTGAATAAATGAATAGGCGCTCACAAACATATACCCGGGACACATTTTGAATGTGCCGGTCTTAAATCAGGAGCATGTAGATCAGTGGTTGTCGTTGGTTCATGTCTGTCATATTTTTTCTTCGGAAATTATTTTGTTATAAATAAGGTCGTTAGTTTTCTCGTTAAAATTGTTTCAAATCTTCATGTTGAGACCTTTTATAGCCGAATATACGGTATGGGGTTTTCTCATTTTTTGAGGCCGTACGGTTATACCAAATAATTGGTTCAAACGACACTTTCTTCATTTATTATTAAGTTTCCATGTTAAAAAGAAATGTTTTTCGTCATGATCTGAATCTTTACCAACTAGATAGTTGTCAATAATTATATTCGATGTTCAATATAAGAATGTAAAAGACTTATGATTCATATTCTCGTATCATTTCCTTGTTTGCTTTTTATGCTTTTTGCCTAACAATTTCTTATGAAATTATAGACTTGCAAGCATACATAAATATTACTTATCCATCTAGTCAATTAAAAAAATGCATCTGTTATAAACCTTTTTACATCTGCATATTTTAAAAGCAATAAAAATAAGATCTATATACAGGTTGTCTATTAGTTATCAACACTGGTTAGGGTATTTAATTGGTAGTGCATAGGGTATTGCATGGTCGTAGTACAGGTGTCCATTAAACATCAAGTAGTTGTACCGTTATTACTGTAACAATAATATATTCCAATCTCACCTGTGCCCTCGGCAAAACCAACATCCAGGATATACACAAAGAACTAATGAAGTAATATTGCGTAATAACTATGTCTTATCGATCCCCCATGTGGCGTGACACCTGAAGCTTACAACTTCAAACGAGACCTGAAATTGCGAAAATCAATCACCTGTACCGCACACCTGTGACCTATGATGAACTCATATGGCATGGCACCCGAGACCCCAACTCAAGATTCTTTATGAAAGTGGGAGGAAAGAAGTGTAGTTTGGGCTTGTTAAAATGTCACATCTTTACACCTTCTAAGTCTGCGTGTCATTTGAAAAACAGAAAACATCATGTCAATATTATTTTTTTATTAATATATTGTTGAATCCATCGGCATCACACAAAATCATTGTTCATCACTGTCATGCGTTTTGTTGGATAATAATCGAAACTAAATTTGCTCTGTACCCATATGTCAATATGAATGAAAGTAACCACTGACGTAGTAGCCTCGTTCTGAGTGACTTCCGGGATGGAAATATGCATATTTGACAGGTCATAAATCGTTGCATTAAAATCTCATTAAAATACATATTTTACCAAATATTTGACACTTATATTGCTATCGATGTATTTTTGGGGAAGATTAAGTATAAATAAACATTTTGGTACACAAATTGAAAATCGTGTCATGTCTCCTTTAAATCATAGATCAGCATAACTGTAGTCTGTGTTTTGGATTCATGAAGAACTGGTAGGAACATCAACTTAACTCTCTATGAATTGAATATGTCTCGTTAACGGGAAAAATCAGAAGAGTTACCACATCATGCTACAGAATGATAAAGAACAAATATAGTTTTACCGGTGTATCAATAAACAATGTTGGAGAAGAAATATGCTGTCTTGTATGCACTTTAAAAGTAATGTAAAACACCGTAGTAACGACCAGTAATAATCACGAAAACTTAAGTTCTACTAAAAATAAAATCAAAATCTCGGGCATATGAAAGGTATAAATGGTCATAAAAAGTGCAGAAAGACATGATCGCGTGCCATGTCAATAAAGAATATACAGAATTTGAATGTACAGAATAGAATGAACCATGAAGTTTCATTTTACACTTTTAATTTACGAATCTAATTTTCATCTCCTGTAATGACATGAAACATCACTTATATGGCTATTTTCCGTAAAGGATAAGGTATTTAGGACTTGGCCCTTGAGTTGATTATATTCTAATTTTTCGCAAATTTCCAGAATTAAATGTTGAATATATTTACTTTAATAAAACCTTAGTGTTTCAGTTTTAAAATGTGCTACACGCTGACCATGGAAAGACAGTAAATTCATTCAATTTAGTATACTAGTAGTTTGTTTATCTACTTGCTGACAAAATATTGTTTTGGGAGACGATTGTGCTCTACACTTATGTAGCAAAAATGTTCATGAAATTAGCGATTTTTTAGCTAACATTAGGTTTATTTAAAAATACCAAAAACATGTATTATAATTACGTAGAAAAAAGAATTAAGAGTTAGGTATTTTTACTTTTTACTGTTTATAAAATGTTACATTAATCAGAACTTTGTATTTGATTTGGCATTCCAACTGTTTTGGTTCGATTGCCACTCTATTGAAAAGTTCGTCCTCGAGGTTATCAGAAGCCAAGTTGTCAATTATCCTGTACTGAGGTCAAATCTGTACATTCTCTGCTTTTCAAATGTTTATGTTGAACATTTCTAATAAAAGTAAAGCGTTCGGATGCACGAAAGTTATAAAATGTATTTTTCATTTACTGTATATAAAAGGTAAAATTAAGGCAACAGTAGTTTACCGTTCAATACTCCTAAAATTGTAATTGAATTACCTTCATAAAAGAACATATAATATCAACACTATAAAAGTTACAGTCACAATCACGAATCGATTGACCGATACGGTATGTATGTGTCTCAACTTGCTAGCGACATGTTTTCGCAATCTTATATCATAAGTTACCAGAAGAAGAGTCTAAACTCTAATTGTTTACCGATGGGTGTCCTATTCCCAGTTGTTACATTTTGATTGAAGGTGTGTATTTGGATGGCGGGGATGCATGCACAACAGGAAACGCTTACCTTGTCGACGCACCCGATCTCGCTCCTTTCGGAGTTCATACGATTCTTTCAGCTTTTGTTTGTTACCTTGATTTATCTTAATCGGTTCATGAGATTTAATATCCACAAATGATTGGTGAGTGAAGTCATTTCAACAAATAAATGCAGATTGTAAGTAGTCTTTATGCAAATAAGGAAATATGGATGATCCGTAATGATACCAAAATCCATAGACCAAAGGAAATAGATGTTAACAATAACAGGTCACCATACGGCCTACAACAATGAGCAAAACACAATACTGTATAGAAAGCTACAAAAAAACCCGGTATGACAAAATATAAAACAGTTCAAAAGAGAAAACCAACAACCTATTTAATTAACAACTATGGACTAAAACAGTTACGGCAGACAGCAACCAACGACAACGGAAACAACCAGATAACCGGTACTTGACTTTAGGCATCCACAAAAAGAATGATGCAGGGTATATGAGCGTGTGTGTTAAAACACAAGATAACAACAAACTTTAAGCTCAGTTATTTAAATCTGCGACTTTTTGGGTCTGTGGGATAGTTGATGATTTCAACTTCACCACTTGGAACTCTTTTTTAATAGCTGCATTGTAAGCAGCAACCCTCTATCAAGGTTATCGTGATAGGAAATGCAATCTCTGGAAAATTGTATCAACTGGGAGATATATTCTCCATATGCAGGCGTTGCTGGAATGTTGCTACATAGAAATGAAAAGTTCACAATTTGGAAGCTGAAATCATCTCTTTTGTCGTTAAGTTTTGTTTTCAACTGACCATCATTGTTACTTTCTAGATGTAAGTCAAGATATGAAGCAAACTTAACTGTATCTGTTGTATCCTTTATTTTAAGTTCGATTGGATAGATACGTTTAATATAGTCACCAAACATTGCATTATTTAGTGAAAGGACATCATCTATACAGTGGAACGTGAAGTTAAAGACAATGCTAGCTTCTTTTGATTCTTCCTAGGAAGATCCTGTATGAAGTCATCCTCATATGAATAAAGGAACAAGTCGACAAGATGAGGAGCACAGTTGTTCGGTATGCCGATAGTTTGTTGAAAAAACACGTCCTCCAAACGTAACAAATATGTTGTCAAACAAGAAAGTGGCCATTTTTTTTTTATGAAACAAAGCGGGACCAATTGTTTCAACTTGTCATTTAGGTTGGAATGGGGGGATACTTGTGTAAAGGTTAGAAAAGTCAAATGTTTTAATACTATTGCAAGATCAAAGAAACTTAAATTGTATGTACTCTAAAAGATCTTTGGAACACATCTGATCCACGCCGCCCCAAGAGTAGGTAGTTTTACAATAACTTTGAAGCCCGGCTTTGATTGGTGATAAAATTGATATAAAAAGTTTAGAAAGAGCTTTCGTGGAGTACTTATACAACTAATAAATTGCTTTGAATGACAGCAACTGTTTTATAAATTGGGTTTGTAAATAATCCCTTCTTTAGAACGTGTGTGCTATACATTTACAATGAACACATTGATTCATATACGAATGTTGTTTGAAGATACAATTTTTTCGTGCTTAATAAATTAAACACTCCTGTTTCCAAGCTTTTACAGTAAATAATTTGTAGTGAAAAAACATACGTGGTGACATTGCACTCTGAAGTAAATTCCCTTTTCCAATCAAGGTGTCACGTCATTTCTGAACAATGAACTGTAACACTGTTTTAATAGTTGGGTAAATTGGCTTTTAACTAAAGTATAATTCCGCATGTGATGTAACATTATTACTTTTCATCACCAAGTAAAAACAAAACTCTGAAATAATGCACAGGATTAATAATAATGGTACGGCTCTCATGCAATGTAGTTCTTTCCTTTATAATATGCGTGGAAGAATAATAATTGGACAGTTTGTGATTATGACATGTATGATTATCAAACTTGGGCAAAAATATTTCAAAATCTGATTAGTTAGCAATTAATTTCTAGTAACAAGTCGGGTTACGTACAAATACGAATTGACAATGAAAAAAATAAATGTTCGAAAATGTGATGTTTAATATGGTGGTTAAATTGTTCATGGTTAATATATTATTAAATTTTGATACATCTTCCACATGTTCCAGTGTGTTTGTGGTTGGAGACTTCAAAGAAGTAAGGTATAATACAAGATTACAGATAACAAACACATTTGTTAACCCAAATGGGCATTTCGAATATTTATTTCTTTTCAATGTTGCTCGAAGCAAAATATGAGAAACCCGATAAAAATATTTAGCTGTACAATTACATCGTATTCATGTGTATTTCAGTTGGTGGTTAACGAAAATCCTACAAACAAAATCATCAATCATTTCTATCCCACTTATATAAAAACAAATCCACAGTAGATAATGTACAAGGCATTTAACTTTAAAATAACGGTTTCAAAGCCACATGAAAACAATCCATTCAACAACTCAAAGGGTCATTAGCTATAATGTTCATCAGTTCGACTTAAAATATCAATGGCTGATCCAAAATGGGGGTTCAGGGGTTTGAACCCCATATTTCAAAAAGATCAATGCTTTTGAATGGGTCCATATGGTTCGAACCCTCCTCCTTTTATCCTGGGTTGGGAACCCCCTCCCCCCCTTTTAAAAATGGCTGGATCCACCCCTGAAATCTCAGGTTTTATTTCGAACAAACTAAAACGTCTATCTAAATTACAAAAAGTCTTCAAGAAACAATTTACAATGTATAAATTCGTTATAATTACAATCCATCCCCAGGTCAAGTTGAAGTTCACATACATAAGGATTCAAATGAGTTGAGCTTATTTTGACAAAATTGAACCAAGCTGACTGTTATAAAACGAAATATTATTTCACAATTCCCCTTTCATAAATGTTTGAAACAAAACAAATCTATTTTGATTTGTCGTCAACTTCGTTGGTGAATATGATAATGAATCAGGTAAATTATTAATTGTTAAGTTTATCACCTCATCGTATCTTTATATGATAGGTAAATGCGTGAATTTTCGATTTTCAGTGTCGTCAGGGTTCAAACTTGTAATCATGCCATCCTTTCATTATTTTATTTTAAATAATATCCAATGGTTAGAACACCTTGATTTTCTCCCATTATGTAAAGTTGATTATGTTGCATGATATATATTTTTATCGGGGGAAAAAATTGATATGCAGCAAAGATTGGCAGTTTTTTGTTTGCGTTGCTACGTGAAATAAATTAAGGTAAATTAAAGTAAAAGGAGGCGCGCTTTTTCAAATAGTAAACAATTTAATTCAGATGCATGGTATTTTGTCAAATGATAAAGAATATCGTAGAAAATTACTAGAAATTCATCTCATTTATGCAATTTTCATTAAAGATATACAATATGACATACTGATAGCCGAAAAGGGGTAAAACCACCATACCTTGAACAAATTAGAGGAGGGTGTCGGGTAAAAATATTACGAAATTTAGATTATTTTTAGTCTGTGGTAACAACCATTTGATTTTCAGGGGGCAGCTAAATACTGGAATTCCAAATAACTGTTTAAAATTTTAGTCAGAGCCAATGAACTGATCTACATTTACTTTTAACTGAAACAAAAGATAAAGGGACATGCAACTAAATAGTTTTTCTATTTCATAAAATGGCTTTTTTTTGGGGCTTTTCTCTGATCAAACATTGGTCTAATATTTTCAGGTTCTCTTTGGATTGCCAAATAATATTATTATCACCTGATTGAATGTTCAAATTATTTTGCAGCTATGTTCTGTATGGAAGGAAGACTGTCATAAAATCCAACAGTTCTCGAGGGGCCTTTAAACTAACTGTGTAACATCAAGATCGATGTAAGATTCAAGTGCCTGATCCAGTGCAAGTTGTAGCCAGTTTTTCCTTGTAATTGTGGCAGAAAAAAAACCAGTAGCTCTCAGCTGGGAATAGACAGTTTCTGGCATTGAAAAGATGTCAAATGCATGTTTTATGAAATGATTCTCAAGTACATATGAAGATCATATGCATAGAAAAGTAGAGCTAGTCTCTTTCATGCGGCAATTTGTAATTCCCAATTTAAAACTCCGAAAAGACAAGAGCAAAGAAATGTACATCAATGAGAAACACTCTCTGTGAATAAAATCATTCCAAAACTTAAATGTGTCATAAGTTTTGCATTATTTATTAGTAGAGATAATTAGATTACAGCAAGATTGCCCAACTGAAGGCTTTTGTCGGTAATGTTTTGTAAATCTTGAAGATTTCTTTAATCAATATTGTTGCCTCCATTGTCAGTAAAATCACGTCTTTCAATATTTTGTTTGTGGTTTGTTTACATGTAAATTCTGAATGTTCATGCTTTAAATTTCTATTGAAAAAGAAACTGAGCAACTGAGCTTTTTAGAAAGATGTTAAGATAAAATAAATGAATTTTCCTAAAGTTTGTGCATTGCTGTTGGACTGTTAAGAGGCCATCTTCTTTGTGTCTTAATTTGGTATTTTTTTCAATCCAGCATAGAAGTACGTTTTCAAAAGAACTGGCTAGGTGATTTTTTAGAAAATGCTAGTCACTGAGGGAAAGGAAAAACCCACGAAAGTTTATCTGTGTATTCAATTTTGAACATTAGCATATTATATGTTTTGGCATCAACGACAGTTAAAATAAGGCCGCAGTTTAAATTTTTGCCTAAATTTTCATGACTTTTTTAAGCTATATTGGGACATATTTGACAATTGTCCGACCTTCTCTTTTTTTGTGGAGGACCCTGGGGTTTGACACATTTGCATTCTAAAGAAATGTTAAAACTGGGACAGAGACGGTCCAAGAATCATAAGCTACGATTGTCTTGTTACCAGCTTAAGAAAACTCCACTGGCTAGTTCATATTATAATACGATTTGTTTGCCGTCTTAATTCCATATTTGGTACACTTGACATTTTTATCAAGGATGGGCTTTTGGTTTCAGTTTGCATGACATTGTACTTCATAAAGTTTGTGACAAAATAAAGATTTAATTTGTTTATTAATACATGCCAAGTTATAGTCCGAGATTACCCTGAAGTCCAACGACTGTTTTGCCAGACATGCAGGGCCGTGCTTGTCTGGGAAAACAGTCGTTGGAAGTCAGAGAACTAGCCAAGTTATTCTAAAAATAGCTCCTCGCATGCTACCCGCCTGATTTACAAACTTTCATCAGAGTCTGAATAGAGGGACAGGGTGCCCGGCCGCCCCTTTTAGTGTGAGACAAATTTGGTTAATTATATACGAAATCACTGAAGCAGTACTGGAGCGGACCCCCTTTTATGCAGTCAGTGGGCATCCCCTTAGGTTTCAACAATTTAACTTCAAAACGGGGGGAGGGCGTATGATGTGTTTGTCCGAGTCAAACATTTTTCATATATTGATAAATTCGGATTTAACATATACTTTCATATTTTTTTATATGTAGTGTTTGTATAAAAATATTACCAACAAAATTCATCAAATTGCGGATCATAATATTTTTAAAGAAAAACCCATAACCCATGTTTTTAAGGAGGCTCGAGGGTATAAAAATTTCAGAGAAAATTTAACATTTTATTTTTCATTACACATTTTATTTATTACTTTATAAGTTGTTACTTTATCATAAAGTACAAAAATCAATCCAATAAATCAATTCGTTTTTGCCGCAGATGAGTATTAAAATGTATGTATCATTGAAAAAGCTCCAAATTATCTCCCTTTGGTGCAAAATTGCCATTTTTTGGTATTAAAATTGAAATATCTTTTTTAAATCATCGGTGACCTATATTTTTTATAATTATTTTCAAATAAGCTGTTCTTAAACTAAACTATTGTAAAATTTCAGCGATTTCTGTAATTTAGTTCTTTTTTTATTTCGATATTACCTCTTTTTCTCCTATTAGTTCAACAGAAAATAAGTACTTTTACAAAAATGTATGCTTCTTTCGAAGGCAGATTGTGAGCGTAAATGGACGGTGACCCCATTTTTTTATTTTATTTTTCTATCAAGTATAAGATAAAGTTCATTCATAGAAAATACAGCGAAATCCTATATTAAGAAAAGAAATTGATTTAGACCCGCGAAGTTAAATGGTCGTTCCTTAGGAAAATTTCTGAACTGCCACTGTTTATACTTAATGCACGTTAAAGATTTCACATGCGGACTTCTAAATCAACACCTGCAAAAAGTGTTCAATTTTTACACAAAGAAAAATTAATGCATTTTTAATTTGACTCGGATGGATATTTTTATTTTCCACACACTCCAACATATTACATGAACTGACATTAAACAAAGTTGGAGAAATGAGTATATTCATATCAAAGAAATACCAAATAAAAATACTCATGATTTTTGAACAAAGACAAAACTATTGCGTAGTGTGTAAGTATTTCAATTTTTCATTTTTTTTTAACATATTTGAATATGGAAGATGCGCATACCTGTACATTATAAAAGTGCAAAGTCTGTTCTTTAACACACGTGGTTAATTTGAATCACATGTTTTCTAGTCCTATATTATAAGAATTTGAAGGTTCATATCATTTACATTCAACTTTTTTATGGGATTTTTTTTACTATCAATATTAATGTTGAACCTCGAGGTAACATTGATAGTAAAAAAATATCCGATAAAAAACGTTGAATGTAAATGATATGAACCTTTAAAGTCTTATATTATAGGACTCATGTTTTTTAAACATAATATGTTTATCATTTATATTATGATGATTTCAATACACTTCACATTAGGTAATTTGTCACGTATATTGATTACATTATATCGAGTTGTCCCAACGATACACTTATCGGTGTGCTCGATCATACGAATTTACCGACATTCATATAGACAAAATGACCCAACTTGGAAAAATTCTTGTGGCGAAACTACATTTTGGAACACGTTAAAAATTGGATCCTCATTAAGCTACATTATTAAGGTTTGATATATATTTTTTTCCAAAAAAAAAAAGAAAAATATGCAGTCAAGATTGGCAGTTTTTTATACACCCTATGTTGAGCAATAAATTGTTCAATTAACAGCATATTTGGCAACTAAAAAATCATATATCAACAAATTCAGCTTTAAAATATACTTTACTTACAGTGCTTGTATAAAAGTTATGTAATGGTTTTGTGTTTTAAGAGATATTCATCCCTATGCATATTGAGTTTTATGTGTTAATTGTCATTCCTTTTTTTTACCATTTCTATCTCTTTCATAAGAAGAGTCACTTTTCTATTGTTCTAGTGTCACTGGAAATCCCACTGAGTTGTAAGTGACTTGATATTAAATCCCACAATACAATAGACACAATTTTTAGCAATGATGTTGTAATGATTATTTAACTTGTTATCAAGAGTGGAAGATTGAAGGACAATTTCTAAACTATATTGCATTAGGAATAATATAACCATTATAAGATTGGTATAAACAATCCTTTTTTAATAAAATTTCTGGAATTGAAATCGATCTTCAGCAATATATTTATATAATATTTTTTTTTAAATAAAGCAGATGTTTCGGTAGTAATGTTTTATAAAGTCGAATGGATTGGGACGTGTACTCTATATAAGAGGCAGTTAATAGAATTATCAATGTGCTTAGATATGAAAATTACCGCCAAAAATATCATGGTCTAAAAAGGGATGAGTTCTTTTAACGGTAGACTTAGAAAGAGCACGTTCAGATTTCATAATATATTATTTTCTAAACATATAAAAAATTATTAAGATCTGTGTTTAAGATGGGCGCTCATAGATGGGGTTTTGATATGACGAATTTATTTTGGAATTCTATTCCGTTGACCCCATCTTGGAAGTGAAACTGATTGAGTTTCTTAAGTCACTTGACAAACTGAAGTCAGGAATCTGATGTTCAGTAGTTGTCGTTTGTTGATGTGGTTCATAAGTGTTTCTCGTTTCTCGTTTTTATATAGATTAGACCGTTGGTTTTCCCGTTTGAATGGTTTTACACTAGTAATTTTTGGGGCCCTTTATAGCTTACTGTTCGGTGTGAGCCTAGGCTCCGTATTGAAGACCGCACTTTGACCTATAATGGTTTACATTTATAAATTTTGACTTGGATGGAGAGTTGTCTCATTGGCACTCATACCACATCTTCTTATATCTATGAAACATGTGTAGGTACTCGCAATTATTCGAACAGACCTTTTCCAAATTTCTATTGCTGAATATTGCGCGGTTTACTTAAAATATTCAAAGTTGACCAGAAATGAAGACATTCGAAGGTCTCGGGGTCAGTCTGAAAAATTGAACTTGGTTGATTTATAAACAAATCTGTACACGTTTACCGCAAACATGGCGTCAAAGGGATACAACTCTTGCTCAAATTGGATAAATCGAAGTCTATTCAATGCTGAAAATATTTTATTTCAAGATCGTTGTCAAGCAATAAACTGCAGTGAGAGAAACCATATGTCTTTAGAGGATTAATAATCACATGACGTTGTACTTTAACGACAATATTATTTACCGTTTTATCAGATAATGCAAGCACTAAACGCTTTCGGAGTGCATATTACTTGTTTTTCAGTCTTGACTCCTTGCTTAAGTAGAGCGATTTTGGTAAATATTACTATTGAAAACCTTATTTATATAGTTTTTTTTCTTTTCTATCATCTACTTGAAAATGTGTACATGTTGTAATTAGAAGACAGTGAGTCGTTGATAATTTTGATACTTTCTAACATTTAAATTTGGTACATTTAAAAGAACGTTTCGATCCTTTTTTAGACAATTTACACTGTGAACTATTTTGTGAAAATATTGAATATGGTCATATTCATTATACAAAAATGCTGTTAAAAGTTATACTTTAAAACTTTTGGTCTGGAACGAACCTTATAAAAAATTCCGGAAACGTGTCGTTTGCACGAATATCGGTATCGTACGTTTGCAAACGTCTTATTTTTTAAGTCTCGTGAACTAGAGTAGATGTATATTTGATTTCGATAATGGAAGTGATCGGAGTGCAATTTAAAACTATAAAAGATATGTTAGGATATTTCTTACAGATTTAAGAAATCATATCAAATCAGGAATATGGCAGTTGTTATCAAATAGTTCGTTTCTATGTATGTTTGCGTTTGTATTTGTTGCACTTCAGTGTTCCTGTTGTTCCCTTGTTTTCCTCTTATAGTTGATGTGTTTCCCTCGGTTTTAGTTTGTAACTCGGATTTGTTATGACTTTTGAACACCGGTACACTACTGTGTTTAGAATATAATTTGCTAGGAAAATTATACAAATTCCTATTTGATAGCAAATGTAAAGGAAATGTGGTATAATTGCCAATGGCACAACTCTCCGTGCGACAAAACGACGTCAAAGTAACCAACTATATATCACTGTGCCACCTTCAACAATGGACAAAACCCATACCGTATAGCAAGCGACAAAAGACCCCGAAATGACAAATGTAAAACAATCCAAACGAGAAAGCTAACGGTCTGATTAATGTACAAAACAACTAACGAAAAAAAAAAAATATGATATACAGCAACAAACGACAACTACTGAATTACAGGCTCCTGACTTGGAACAGGCACATACAAAATGTGGCGAGGCTGAGCATATTATGTTGGTTTTTATAATTCATACAAGTAATTAAATATACCTTTTCTATACTAGTTTATTTATTCATTTCAAATGTTGAAAAACTTATTTTAGATCCTAAAAATGTGTTTGAAAGTCTTGTTTTGCCATTGCATATGAGTAAATCGTTCATTTGTGTGTTATTCTTGCTTGTTCGTATCACGCGCTACTTTGTACTCAACAAATATCTAGGTTTATACTGGGACTATTATACTAAGGAAGTACACCACTAATTCATGGCCCCATTGCTTTCTATGTTAAATTCCTCAATTTCAAGCAGACACAGCTCTTCTGTTTCAAGTTCAAATAAAGTGACAATCATTGCATGTCAAAGCAACACTTTATGGTGTCTTGTACTGGAAAAATCAACATACCTTTAATGGCATATAAGAAAGAACTGGTTCCCGGAACTTCGGATGTACCGAAATAGGTACTTCAGATCTGACATACAGGCAAAAAGTACCCTCTTTATAAAATTTGGTGCAGTTTTTTTAATATTCAAAATTATAAGTCAAAAAGTGTTCTACAATGATCACCAGTCATTCAGCTTTCCATGTGATACCAACAATACCTAAATATTCTACATATTTTGAAAGATACACTCATGCGTAGGAACTATTTTGTGTTAAATATGTACTACTTTCTGGTATGTGCTTTCTGTCCGGGCCGAATTAGTGGTGTTACACCTATAACAGAACCAAACTTGCTATACTGACTTCAGCATCACTTTATTTCATTCTATGATCTATTTCAAGCAATAAAAACACATAAAGCTTAAGGCCAAATACTTTTTACTAATTTTAAGCTCAAATTGGACTGGTAGTAACATATAGGTTATTCAAAGAAAACTGCATATGGATATTATAAATGGCCCATATACTTATCTTATTCTCAATATCATTGTTGTATTTAATCATTTCTGTTAGGAAAACAATATGCTTACCAATAGTCATATTTCACCAGAGTTTGTTCATTTAATAAAAATATATTAGACCAAACCTAAGACATAATTGAGAAAATTGTCCCCTTTTTCTTCAAATTGGAAAAGGGACATTTTGGTATAAACCATACTTCTGTGGTACAACATAGATTATAAAGAGCAATTTATATATTTTCAGCTGGATAACTTGCTAAACTGGTTCAAAATTGCATGTACAGTGAGATTTTGGAATTCTTATATGAGTATATACCAATTGCCTAGATTGTAAAAGGCTATCATAAGAAAACCAATAAAACTTGAAAAATCATAGGATTATTTGACCAAGAGCTATTTTTTTACCATAAACAAGTCATTATATACATGTTTTATTGTTGCAATCCCAAATAATGCAATAATAAGAATTTGGAGTCAAGTCTTAACTGCATGCATGCTGTGTGACCATAAAAGGCTAAAATACTTGATTATGTCAATTTAAGAGCTGAAATTTCCCATAAACAGAATTGTTCATCCAAAAAAGATGATTAAACATGTTTACTTACATCAAATATGACTTATTTTCATTGGAATAGGTACAACTTCTAAAAATTGAATTTCTGATGATTCTCTGTAATAGGAAGTACACCACTAATTCATGGCCCCATTGCTTTCTATGTTAAATTCCTCAATTTCAAGCAGACACAGCTCTTCTGTTTCAAGTTCAAATAAAGTGACAATCATTGCATGTCAAAGCAACACTTTATGGTGTCTTGTACTGGAAAAATCAACATACCTTTAATGGCATATAAGAAAGAACTGGTTCCGGAACTTGGATGTACCAAAATAGGTACTTCAGATCTGACATACAGGCAAAAGTACCCTCTTTATAAAATTTGGTGCAGTTTTTAATATTCAAAATTATAAGTCAAAAGTGTTCTACAATGATCACCAGTCATTCAGCTTTCCATGTGATACCAACAATACCTAAATATTCTACATATTTTGAAAGATACACTCATGCGTAGGAACTATTTTGTGTTAAATATGTACTACTTTCTGGTATGTGCTTTCTGTCCGGGCGAATTAGTGGTGTTACACCTATAACAGAACCAAACTTGCTATACTGACTTCAGCATCACTTTATTTCATTCTATGATCTATTTCAAGCAATAAAAACACATAAAGCTTAAGGCCAAATACTTTTTACTAATTTTAAGCTCAAATTGGACTGGTAGTAACATATAGGTTATTCAAAGAAAACTGCATATGGATATTATAAATGGCCCATATACTTATCTTATTCTCAATATCATTGTTGTATTTAATCATTTCTGTTAGGAAAACAATATGCTTACCAATAGTCATATTTCACCAGAGTTTGTTCATTTAATAAAAATATATTAGACCAAACCTAAGACATAATTGAGAAAATTGTCCCCCCTTTTTTCTTCAAATTGGAAAAGGGACATTTTTGGTATAAACCATACTTCTGTGGTACAACATAGATTATAAAGAGCAATTTATATATTTTTCAGCTGGATAACTTGCTAAACTGGTTCAAAATTGCATGTACAGTGAGATTTTGGAATTCTTATATGAGTACATACCAATTGCCTAGATTGTAAAAGGCTATCATAAGAAAACCAATAAAACTTGAAAAATCATAGGATTATTTGACCAAGAGCTATTTTTTTACCATAAACAAGTCATTATATACATGTTTTATTGATTGCAATCCCAAATAATGCAATAATAAGAATTTGGAGTCAAGTCTTAACTGCATGCATGCTGTGTGACCATAAAAGGCTAAAATACTTGATTATGTCAATTTAAGAGCTGAAATTTCCCATAAACAGAATTGTTCATCCAAAAAAGATGATTAAACATGTTTACTTACATCAAATATGACTTATTTTCATTGGAATAGGTACAACTTCTAAAAATTGAATTTCTGATGATTCTCTGTAATAGGAAGTACACCACTAATTCATGGCCCCATTGCTTTCTATGTTAAATTCCTCAATTTCAAGCAGACACAGCTCTTCTGTTTCAAGTTCAAATAAAGTGACAATCATTGCATGTCAAAGCAACACTTTATGGTGTCTTGTACTGGAAAAATCAACATACCTTTAATGGCATATAAGAAAGAACTGGTTCCCGGAACTTCGGATGTACCAAAATAGGTACTTCAGATCTGACATACAGGCAAAAAGTACCCTCTTTATAAAATTTGGTGCAGTTTTTTTAATATTCAAAATTATAAGTCAAAAAGTGTTCTACAATGATCACCAGTCATTCAGCTTTCCATGTGATACCAACAATACCTAAATATTCTACATATTTTGAAAGATACACTCATGCGTAGGAACTATTTTGTGTTAAATATGTACTACTTTCTGGTATGTGCTTTCTGTCCGGGCCGAATTAGTGGTGTTACACCCTAACGGGACTGGAAACTGTTACACCAATCAGTGTAATCATACTCAACATCACGGTCGTTAGAACGAGACTTTACCTGCGCGAGATTTATCGATACGCCATATTGTTTTGACAGTGACAGCGTGTCTTGATCGTATAATCTTTGTAATTTGTTTTATTTTTAATAGTTATTCGAAATGATAATCCTTAATGTAAACACGATTACTTTAATGATAAAAGATATCTCGATCTTTGACAGTTGTTATTAATCACCAAATCCCGGCTTAAGTGTAAAATATATTGACTACTTATTAATAATTTTCGTTAACAATAAGAAAAGTATTTATCTTTCAAAACTTGTCCCAGTTTTAACCGGCATTAGTTTATTCCTGTGTGAAAACATTTATTTCAAGTAAATATATTTAATTTGTTAAAATAGTTTTGTTATTCATATATTTTTATTATTTTTTTTTTTGCATTTAATTATTTTTTTTTTTTTCAATTTCAAGTCCACCAATTTTAACGGTATTCTATAAGCTGACTTGTTCGCCGAAATCAATTGTTTACATGTACCGAAGGCTAATTAACCACGTGGCACATTAAGCTGTCAATCAAAACAAAAAATCAATAATCCGCTATCGGGACAATGAAATCTCAACAGATCTATCAGTTTCCAGTCCCGTTAGTATAATAGTCCCAGGTTTATATGGATGTTCTTTGATCAATATAATGAAATTATATTTGCCTACAGAGCACACACATCAAGCGATGTAAATTGCAGGAAGATTTTCACAGACAACCAAACATTGAGCACAAAATCTTGGCATCATCTCGTCTGCTAAACAATGGATGTTTGTGATAGAAACAGGTACATATCATGAATATAGTGCTATTATCGTCCAAAGAAGGACACAAAGAGTTTATTTGATAGGGACAATACATCCATGGTTCTCCATAAGAGAGACATTTGTTTTTGCAATGACAATTAAATTGGCTGCAAATGTGATGACTTTTATACTTTCCCATTGAAAACTTTGGTTCAGATGCTTTCGAGTCAGCACTAAATCTACCCCCACCCAAGATAGGAAACCAGGGATCAAGATGATAGTGCGAAGTCCACAAAACTGACAAAATCAAACGTTAGACTCTATCGACAAACGGAAAGAATGTAAAACTTGGTGCAGGCATTTTCCGAAAAATTTATTTAGAAACAAAAATTTCGAATCCCTTTGACAAACTATATCATTGTTAATGCTTCTGGTTATTCGTTCATTATCCCTTTGACAAACTATATCATTGTTAATGCTTCTGGTTATTCGTTCATTATCCCTTTGACAAACTATATCACTGTTAATGCTTCTGGTTATTCGTTCATTATCCCTTTGACAAACTATATCACTGTTAATGCTTCTGGTTATTCGTTCATTATCCCTTTGACAAACTATATCACTGTTAATGCTTCTGGTTATTCGTTCATTATCCCTTTGACAAACTATATCACTGTTAATGCTTCTGGTTATTCGTTCATTATCCCTTTGACAAACTATATCATTGTTAATGCTTCTGGTTATTCGTTCATTATCCCTTTTACTCATACATAATGCTCCTCAAGCGTTAAGGCATCTTTGACTTTATCTTTCAATTCTGTTTCGTTTTAAAATTCCTAACTAAAAGATTGATCCACAACAGCACTTCGACAATGTTGTTTCACGGATGTTAGTCCACGAAGGTATTATTAGTCTTGTAGCCAGACAGGACTTATTTCAAACCTTTATGAATATATCGTCCGTAAATATGAAATGATTAATAAACTAAGTTTTTAAATCCCTCAGCCAAAGTTGACTTTAGATGGTTTTAGTAACTCTTTTAATACCGCTTTGGCCTCAAGTATTCATACATCGTTGTCTTCAATTTTTGATTTTAGCGTTCCTGATGGAGACCAATTCAGAACGGCGCTTCAGACTTTCCACATTATAAAGTGTTATTTTAATGTTTAACACTGGGTCGATAGCGTTGCTGACGGATTGTTAGTCCTCGGGGATGTTTCGCTTCGAGCTTGATTTTTACAAACTTTTCTTAAATTTCCCATTGATTAATAAGAAATTATTTAGAAACTGACCTCCCAAAAGCCTCTTGCTTAACTGACCATAAATGGTCATGTTTTTCTCTTACTGTTAATGATGTCTTTACACTAAATTCATTGGATGTTGGATGTGTACTGATTGATATTTTAGTCTTAGATACATGATTTTTTTTTATTAGTTGTTATTGGCTTTGAACTATCTGTCAGTAACTGCGAGTACTCTCAGATCTGTACTTAGTGTATTTTATGTTGTTTGGGATGAGGAATGGATATATACCCTACCACATCCTGTCTGTGTTTTTGTTTAATGTTTTTGTTTGTATCGATTTGATGAGTTAAGCCTATTTCAACTGATGTTTATAGTTTGTTCTTATGTTGTGATGTTACACTGCTGTCCTAGGTGCGGGGAGGGTTGTGCGCTTACAAACATGTTTAACCCTCCCCCATTCTTTATGTGTCTGTCCCAAGTCAGGAGCCTGTAGTTCAGTGGTTGTCGTTGGTTGACGTCTGTTATATTTGTTTTTCGTAAATTGTTTATACATTAGGCCGTCAGTTTTCTCAATTGAATTGTTTCATTTTTTTTTTTTTTTTTTGCATGTCAGGGCCTTTTATAGCCGACTATACGGTATGGGTTTTCTCTTTGTTGAAGGCCATATGGTTGCCTATAATTGCTTACATCCATAAATTTGAACTTTGGTGGGTAGCTGTCCCGTTGGCAATTATACCACATCGGGCTTTCAAATTGTGGTTTGGACCGTTCCTGAATAAATGTTATAACAAAAATAGCTTCGGACTGACGAAATTTATACTAAATATTCACTTTAATCTTAATCTGTTGAATTAAAGAAGATTCATTCAAGAAATCAGTTCAGAAAAATACTACAATTCCTGTATTTCAGACAACTGATATACGGATAAGGCTAAAGCAATACTAAATACTTCACTACTAGATCATTTCGAGAACGAAACACTTATAGTTGCGGTTTTTCGTCGGATGAGAATTCAAAAGCGCCTTAAACAGTGCAGCAATATCCAATCTTCTGCAACGGTCAAAGTAATGTGTACTGAGTTTCAGATAATATAAAGTACCATTTTAGTTTACATTCAACATTTAAACAAGCAAACTCAATATTACAAGTATAAACTTGATTTCACGGAAAACTCATTTTCGTAACTAATATTAGTTTGGAACATTGAGTGTGAACTTTATCAAATTCAATCACCTAAAATAAAATTTCACTGATACATTCCTATATTTGTGATAATCTTAAGACCACTTTAAATAATAAAAAGTAATGAAAATAGTAACTTCCTTGAAACTGTGATGTCAATGTGACCCCATGCCGTCTAACCATCAGCGAAGGGGGAATGAAGGGGATCATACCGCAATAGTCTTATATTAACAGATTTAATATCAATGTGTGTTGAAAAATGTAGTCAAAATAAAAGAATTTCAACTGTCAATCAAAATATTAAAAACTATTACAGTTTTATAAATAATTTTCAATTCAAATAAATTATCTATCTTTTTGTGTACCATAGTAAATATAAGACTTACCTGTCTACTGTAAAGTATATTCTAGTAGTGATAATGGATTAATGACCATTTATTGAAATGTCGTGTTTGAGGGTAAGTCCAATATCTGACTGTCTCTTATAATTCTCTCATTTTCTTTTAATAAATAATCTGTCATTTGCATAAATTCTGACTGAAGGCGTAATGGATGGTACTGGTCTTTTTATTCTTTCCTTTGTAATATCATTGATTGGATTCGATTAAAGATCTGATATCCATAGATTGCTATTAGACATCTATTAACGATAGTACAATACATCTATAAATGGAATTACCAAGGTTCCACTTTTTTCATTCATTGTTTTCTTTTAAGATAATTAATGCGAAATGTTATAAGACAAGAACTGACTTTACCACAATGACTATGTAAGAGGATAGTTTCTAAATTTGTATATTTTTTCGTCTTTTTACTCCTTTTAGCTACTTACTGTAAATGCAATTACACAATGTATAACAAAGAACAGAAAATAGTTATTATTAGCGATTCTGACTTTGTCACTGGTAAATAGAATCGTATCACTTTTGTAATTTATTCAATTTAAGTATAAAAGAAAACAGTTCTATTTTAACGTCTTTGAAGAAGATATTACCAAACTTCACGAATCGAGTCTGCAATAAACATGAACTATTTTTGAGATTGTTTTACGTAAAAAGGGAAAAGTCAATGGGTACTATAATACCACATTTAGAAAACAGCGAATGTCTTTTAAATTGTATTTGCACATTCAATAACATTCTAATTAAGGTATCAAAGTATATTAAAGGTCAAACTTTGTTGGTATCTTTGCAATTGCCAAAATAAAAGCTATTCTGGCTAAATTTAGAGACTAAAAATGGAATTAAAAACATCATTTCCTTGTATAACAAATGGTGATACTTGATAACATTTAACGATTTTATAACATTCAACAACAACAACAAACTCACCAAAGATATATATACAAGACTTATAACTTGTTAGGTCAGTCGTGCGTTTTGTCTATATAAGACTCATCAGTGGCGCTCGATTTAAAATAGTTGGAAGGCCAAATCATATACGAAGTTAAAAAGCATTGTTTCATTTTGTAATACTGAATTACCTAATTTAATATGTACATTTACAAAATATAAAACCTAATCAAAATATTGTTTTAATTAAACATGTTAATATATAGAAATCACTTCGATAATATGATACTGAAATCAACAATTCTTGTTCTTCAAATTTTGAAAATGCAAAGTTAAGATGGCTCTGTTGTGAGATTTGAATAAAACCAAACTCGAACAAGAATTTCTTGTGACTATAATTGCACATGGAAAAACTCTAAAATCGATTTTTTTTTTTTATTGCAATTTAGACAAAAGTTTCTCCAAAACGGTATGGATTTGTTGGTTGTTGAAGGCCGTACGTTAACCTATAGTTCCCCACATCTGCGTCATTTTGTCTCATTGGCATCATACCACGTTTTCTTATTTTTTGTATTAAAGAAGTACACAATCGACTGGAAAAATTTGAAAAAATGGCATCCATGTGATAGTTCTTTGGATAATAGCAAATAACTTTTTTTGTTTACTGCTGGAGATTCAATTCTTGTGTCTGTGCTAAATATTTTGCAGCTTATATTCTAACGAAACATTGTCGTATGGGCTGAAGACCACTTTTGATGTGTTTGAGCTTTTGATATTGTCATTTGATAAGGGACTTTCCCTTTTGAATTTTCCTTGGAATTCGGTTTTTTTGTTATTTTACTTTTTGACAACTTTTTTTTATCACTTAATCTATTGACACATATTGATGCTACGATATTCCGTGTCCACTTTATCTAAGAGAAGATTCTATGTGCTTCCACAAACAGCATTTTTGTTCTTTTTATCAGCTTTTTTTCAAAATTCACGCAACCAATTTGATGACGTCATTGTATTAGCGACAAACTTTTTATACCTATCATTAGGCACCTTTAGAAATACATTGTAACCCGTTAATAAGGATGCGTAATCATCTGTCCATGTAATTGTTTCATAAGTCTTTAAAGTTGGCATGTGTTACCTAAGGAAAGAGTAATGATAAGAGCCACTTTTTAGTCCGTGAAATTGTTCCCCAAAAAATATTCATGCCTTTCAAAATAATGATATAATAATATGTATTAGATACAATACAAAGGTAACAAAGAAACAGGCCGGTAACAACCGTTGCCGGATAGTTTTTCTGCACGAGTAGTCAGGTGAAGGTCCGAGGCGATAGCCGAGGACCTTGACCTGACTACAAGTGCAGAAAACTATACGGCAGTTTGTTTCCGGCCTGTTTTTTTGTTACCTTTGTTTTGTATCTGACTTGTACGACGTTTCAAGAAAGGAGTAGTACATTTTGCATTTAGAAGAGGTAGCAAAATTAAACAGATTAGAAACTTAAATGACCATATACCAGCTAATGTAAGTTACAGTTTAAACAAACTTTTGTTTCACTTTCCTTCAGCCGAGATTTTTTTCTCAAGAAATTCAAGAATCTAATAATTTTATAAGAAAAGAACCATGTCAAGTAAAAGATGAATGTCGTACACATTTGAGACTTTTTAAAATGCAACTTCGAAAGTAAATTATGTATGAAAAAGATTTCAGAGGTAAGCAATCTAACATTTAATTTTTATTTGGGGAAAAACAGAAGAAGGGGGGTGGGGGATTAAAATAGATTAAAAATAATAAATAATCAGGTTTGATCCTTTTTTTGTTGAAAAAATACAGGATGTGCCATTCCATTCCCCATTCCCCTTAAAAATAATAAAATCGTACGTTTGCTCCCAAATATATGAATTCAATATATATATGAATTCAACAACAGTATAAATGTATAAATGAATTTCCTATTTCATTAGTGAATGAAATGTTGTGAAAAAATGGATTTTGTCTTGTTATTAGATATATATAGGCATATATTTTGGATTTAAAAAAAAATCATGCTTATATGTTTTTATATGTCTCTAATATTGTTGATCAGGATTAAACACGTGTCACAATATGATCCAATCGCAGTTTACCGTCCAAAATTGGTGACATTAGTTGGATGATTTTCTTCAAGATTTGCTGCCTATTTGGACATGTATTACACGGACACTTTTTATTTATAGGATCAATCGTGCATTGGTGAGTTGATAAGGATTTTATCTTTTGATTAGATTTGATTTTTTTATATATATTTCCTGTCTTTTTTAATGAAATATAAACTTCGGTACCAGCATTTCTTTACTTTCAGCATTGTCCAGAATACTATTCATGTCCATACATTGAAAAAATACATTTACGGACGGACCATTTAGCGTCAAAAGGGGGTATGTTTTTTCTGTGTAAGAAAATTATTTAGTTTTTCAACGCTATCACCCAAATATTTTTTTTCGAAATTAGCACTATTATATACGGTATTCGGAAAATCAGGAATCGGAACATTATAGGTCATCTGCTTGACCACAATATATTTTTTCTCATAAAATAGGGGATCAGATTATTTTTTTTAGGAAAAAACCATAACCCCCTTTTGAAATTAAATGATCAATCCCTTAGTGTACTGATATGAATAGTAATATACTGGAATTGTTTAAAATAAAATATAGTTATTGATGCCAACGTAAATATTTGAATAAAAAAGACAGGAAATATGTTGGTGTAATCTAATTGAAATTTAAAGTGCCAATGAACTCACTGATCATGCACGAGTGATTCTATTCATAAAAAGTGTCCGTGTAACAACTAAAAAATGTCCGTGTATCATCTAAAAAGTGTCCGTGTAACACACGTTATTGTACTGTTTTTCTATAGCTCTGCTGGGGGCAAAGTCGTACAAATATAGGAGACTCCATTTCCAAACAGGAAACCAATGTCTATGAGTCTATGCTTATTTTTTTACTTTCACGTGGTGCTGTTTTGAGGACACTAGTCAATGCCATAAAGATTAGACAATTCTCAGTAGTAATATTATAATATGCGCACCCATTCAAAATGCACGAATGGGATAGTTCCCATGGTAAATGAGAAAAGTTGCAGTCTTAAGAATGATTTTATCTGTATAGAACTGAAGCCAAATATAAATATCAAAGCTACATTCGCATGGTATGTAGGGCAATTGCAAAAATAAAATTACATTTAAATGACCTGCAATACACAGATGTATATCCTGCCTTTACTTAATGAGTGAATCAATTGAAAAACTATCAGATCAAAATTACTTTCC
The DNA here is from genome assembly GCA_017311375.1 of Mytilus coruscus. NCBI lineage: Eukaryota > Metazoa > Mollusca > Bivalvia > Mytilida > Mytilidae > Mytilus > Mytilus coruscus. The sequence goes on from CM029604.1 coordinate 82,426,437, forward strand.
CCTTCAAGAAAAAGTAATTGTCCAAAATATCTGTGACATAATCTCGAAAAGCAAATCTAATTTAGCACTGTGTGCAATCACTGTACAAACTTTAAAGAATAGTGAAGGACAACTGTTGAAGTTATGCATGCTCTAAACTAAGCACCCGCTATAACATTCAAAGACAAACATTGTTATTATAATACATAAACAGCAATAACAGGAATCGCGATAAGTACTAGTGCCGCAAAGGATAACAAACCACATCAAGTGCCAGCACCCGACTCGTCCAAATAAAAAGACAAACAATAACTGGAGAATAATTATTTTGATCTGTGAACCATTCGATGACAAAAGAGACTAAGTTTCCCACATTGGAAGCCTAAGAAAAACATTGCAAGTGTGTCCAGCATAAGAGCTGGACATCTTTTTTTTTGTATGCAATCAATGTGGAAAGTTTGAATAATGTTGATGGAAAGCTGTTTGAGTTATGCATGACACAAACTATAATATCCTGTAAAGCATTTGAAGTTAGACAAATGGGAAGCCATAGAAAACAATGCAAATCTGTACAAAATAGATGGTGCACATCTTCAATAGGTAAATAATCACGTCAAAGATTGAATAATGTTACGATAATCTATTGAGTTTCACATTACACAAACAAGATAAGCTCTATGTGATTCGGACGGTTGGACGCTTACTAGACCTGCTCTTATTTCTGGTGACGTAGGTAAAAACAAATAAACAAATGAACAAAGAACAATAAATACAGTCAAACAAAACGAACAAGTATAAAACAATGCTAGATTTTTTTTGTAGGCAGTAATGCCCTTAATGCTCCAGCAGCATGAGTTAGGAGTCCTTATCAGGGCTGTCGAAAACCCGCGAGGGTGGGAGTATCATTTCCGAATTCAGATATGTAACTATGACAGTGTTTGTTAAATATATACAGGTCAATTTTGAGATATAAGGTAAGGTTTACCCGGTTGCTTCATTTGGAGTTTACGCGATTCCCTCAGTTTCTTTGTGTAACCTTGATTTGTCTTCTTTATCGATCCATGAAATGTGTCCATCGGTAAACTATAGTAACCATAAATCATCACATATTCAAACCTCTCTCCACAATTATCACATATTCAAACGTCTCTCCACAATCATCACATATTCAAACGTCTCTCCACAATCATCACATATTCAAACCTCTCTCCACAATCATCACATATTCAAACCTCTCTCCACAATCATCACATATTCAAACTTCTCTCCACAATCATCACATATTCAAACCTCTCTCCATAATCATCACATATTCAAACCTCTCTCTCATTTGACGGGACTGAATTATAAAGTTCCGTGGGGTCATTTACAAAATATACGAACAAAGCTGAATTTAATTTTTGTCAAAAATAACTGTCTAAAAAACCGCTAACGCATCATGCTATTTTTATGTTCATCGATATCTATAAGCGCGTATATTTGCTATGGAAAAGGCAGGTTCTTTTTCTTCAGTTGTTTTATGGTTGCAAGTAGAACTTGTCTTTGTCGATGTCTTAAAACTGTTGAACATTGTTTTGACCCCGGTGTTTGTTGTTTCAATCAGTAGGCATTTTCCTTAATTCATTTTACTAGATTCTGATAAAAATGACACACCTTCAAATCAAATGTTTTAATTCCACTTCGTCGATTATATATTAAAATATGAATTTCTTTCTTTCTCAATATCTCAAACAATTAACGTATAAAAGAATGTTTGACAGAACAGATATCTCTACGGGCAAGGATGTTGGTTGCAAGTGGCAGTTTGTTAAATCACAGATATTGAATCAATAACTTTACTTTATTCATCTCTGCATCTATAAGTGTGTATTTCAATAAAACACAAGTATACTATCTTGAAATCTCGGCATATAATTTATACTACAGCATAGAGTGAAAAAATACATTTCGATTGAATACTAGTAAACTGATATTCAAACTGAAAGCCATTTTATACAAATAAGGGACAATTTCTCCTGGGCACGTGTGGTCGTTTATGCTCTATACTGTTTTAAGTAAATTTGAAGCTCGATGGTCTGGTCACCACTAGTTTAATTACAACCCTTGTTTTCCAAAGCTTATATTTTAGAATTATTTATATTTCACTTTCCTGATCTTATACACATTAGAATTCTGTTTAGAATTGGTTTGCCCGATTCTTGTTAGAAGAAATACAACTTTGATTTTCTTAATGTAACGATAATTTATAATATCTAATACATTCTGTGTACAAATAGTTTATTTTCATGCTTGAATACAATTGAAACAAATGAGTCGTGGCGCAAAATGACCCAAATGACCCATATTGGGCGCGAACGGATTTCTCCCGTCAAAACTAGGTACCAGTATATATTATATGAATAGATCATATCCTAAAATTCTTATTACAATGCATGTCAAATATATCAATAATAAAGCAATGATGATGAACTTGTGTATTCGGTTGAAAATTAAGACCAGAAACAATACTATGGTGATCTTTCATTAACCAGATGTGGATTACAAAAACTGTAAAAAAAAAACTTTCTGAAAATAAATAAATATCTATTGTATCCATTATTTTTTATTATATTAAAATCCACAAATTTTAATAATAAGTTAAAGATTCCTTTGATGTAAGAGTAGTGTTTATGCATAGGTTCAAATATAGTTCTGGGCTCTCGGTCATAAAACTTTACTCAGTACTCGGAGTACAAAATTTGTGCTCAAAACACCAAATCCAGGATTTTGATTGGTTGATTTCTGAGTCTGAGTGCGAAAATCGTGCTCGAAATTTTTATGACCGCAAGGCCCGGTATCAAATGCGTGATTTTAATAACAGTACAAAATGTACAACTGTGTTCGAAGTTTCTATAGCTAGTCCATTTGGTTTTGATCCTTACAAACATTTTATATCATTTGCTTTCCAAAGTTTTAATTTCGAGCGCATCTGACGAATATTATTTAAGAAACTAGTGTTGAGTGTACTGAAAGTGATATCATCTGGTTTATTTTTAAATATTAATGACCTATATTGGGTCGATACTGTTGCCAGTGAAATGTCAGTCACATAGGACATCAGCCGCTTTGTCTATTTTTCTTTTTAAATCATGTGTCATAATACACGGCGTTAACACAGTGCCGATTATAGCCAACGTTTGAGAAAAAATTGGATTACTATTCTCAATGGTCTTCAATGTTTTGTCATTGTCTTAACATAGTCGTATACGTTCGTAACAGACTCCTACGGATCAGGAATCGCCCAGCTATGTCAGCCAAGCACTCCCGACAGTTTGGTGAGTTCCGATACATTCTGGAAGACTCTGCCGATTTTTGTCTAGTCGGATTACAATCGTGACAAGTTTGAGCTTTCTAAAAGCTGTGGACTGCTTCGCTCTATCCTAATTTAAGGTAATATGTGTGCATGTGGTTGTTGATTTAGTCATGATTGGAAATGTGGTATTTTTAGATATTGATTGATATAAAATGGATGTCTTAGACTTGGAATATCAATTTTTGTTTATATATTAAGATGAACTTTTCTGAAATTTTAAACTGGCTGTTCAGTGTTTAGTTGTCAATGTGTTTTTGTGGAGTGTGGTTTTCTAGTTCTTACAGCTGGTCGTTGACTTGCGATTTTGATTGCTAGTTCTGTATATAATTTATTTAGATATATATGAATGTTTAGGTATGTTGATTAAGAGTAACATGATTTCGAGTGATGAAGACAATAACAATTAAAACCAAGGCATTTACAAATAGACACGACTCTAGAGGTGTGCCTAGATTGGCAGAAGTTATGAAATACAGATAATGCATTTTTGTAAACATTGTATAGGAACATTGTTTAGCAAAACAAATCGTGCATATTGCAGATTAACATAGCAAATAAACACGTATTAACAATTGATATTTCAATATTGAATTTCAGTGTGCAATATATGCATAATAAAACGAACATGAATTAATGACAGTTGATCGGAACTGAAATACACATACTAGTAGTTAATTTTCCGGCATTTGATGTCTTATCCTGAGACGAGAAAATTCTGTAATTCTTTATCTCATTTAAGTCAATAGCTGTTGCTGTATCTCAGCCGCATCATAAAGCAACCAATCAGAATCTATATGTGATAAGTAACTATTTCAAGATGGCGTGTATATCGACTGAAACTATTATAGCTCCGCACCGTGATGCGAAGCAACACTGTCGTGACAGATTCCACTGTATCGGATTTAAATCGTAACAATGTCATGTGTTGTCTGGACGGTGTCCTGTGGAACGGGCATGATCTGGAGAAATGTTTATAGGACGGTACTGTACTGTAAAGAACAGATGTATTCCGTAAGCGTCGGTTCACTGTCTGATCTCTGTCGGGTCTTATTCCGGAGAATTGGGACGCTTTCGGTACAGACTCGGTCGTTTTTTACCATGCAAACTATAAAAAATGGATAAAAATCGGCTTGAGAACGGGATCATCGGGAAGAAATCGATTGGAAACAACTAAATCGGGACGCTTCCTGATGAATATCTAATATATATAAAGTTTAAAATCCAGTCAAGAATCTCAGGATCTTGATCAGACTTTTGACAGTCTTAATCGGGAAAATGAGTGTGACTGAGTGTATATCTTCAATAAAAGAGAGGCGATAGATTCCAAAGAGGCATTCAAACTCATAAGTCGAAAATGAACCGACAACAACATGGCAAAAAAAAAGAAAAAAGACAAACAGACAAACAGACAAACAACAATACATAAAAAACAATATAGAAAACTAAAGACTGAGCAACTCGAACCCCACCAAAAACTGGGTGATCTCAGTTGCTCCGGAAGGGTTAAGGACGAAATACCGGTATAACGATACGATCCGATAACAGAAATCCATGAAAGTTGATTTAAAGAACTTCATCATCTGAATAGATGTAGTTGAGATTTAAGGATCTAATCTTATGAGTTTTCGTTTCTTATAATACGTGTTTCAAATTCCTGCGAAAACAAATGAATAGACGCTATCCTATCTGATTGCTGAGACCTGTTGAACATATATATATATATAAAATACATGTTCTTGATAAATTTTCATTGATAGAGTCAATTAGACAAACATAAAAATATAGAGTTTGGTAGAAATACATCCAAAATAGGTATGTTAACTTTTTGTTTAGGGGCCAGCTGAAGCCCGCCTCCGGGTGCGGGATTTTCACGCTGTGTTGAAGACCCATTGGTGGCCTTGGGCTGTTTTATGCTCTTTGGTCGGGTTGTTGTCTCTTTGACACATTCCCCATTTCCATTCTCAATTTTATAGAGAAAACAAACATACAAACAAGCAAATAACCAGCAGCATCTCATGATCAACGCATGGTCTTCAATGAATTATTACTAAATTGTTGGCAATAAAAATTCATTACGGCGTTTTTAAATACGTAATGTCTACGAAAGTATGGTCTTAGATATTTTTCGGAAAGTTTTATTTACAATTTTGAATGACAGAGCACAAACTATAATATTGTTTCTGGTCTTACTTTTCAACCGAATACACAAAATGTCCAAACTTTTGATAAACACTCAAACATATGGACGTTCATGAAGCATATCATGTTGGCTATTCTACAAATATTTACTTGTTAAGATATTTGTCTGTATGGGTAAAATGAGAATTATCGACAAAATTTTAAGAGAAAAAAAAAAAAGATCACTTTATTTATCTATTTTGGGATTTTTTAATTGATTTATACGAATCATCTTAAAACGATTTTTAGTCTGAAATCCAATTCTCCTGACAAAATTAGTGACATCTTATATTTAGTATTAAATTAGAGCTAAAAAGACAAGGCTAAAGGTCTTTTATAATTGAATCAATGAATATCCCTAGAGTTACAATGTGAGAAAAGTGATTACACATCAAACCACTAGAAAACGTATTACTCGGAAAATATATATATATATATATATATATATTAGTAGCTGTAATCCAGAGGCTATATTTTTACGTTTCTATTTCATTATTATAGAACATTAAATATATGACTTGACTAATGCATATGATTTTCATTTCTACGAATTGCTAACTTTAGTTCACAGCGCACAGTATATTGCCCCGAGTGAAAGATCCGATTCAAGGCTTTATTCCCTACGAAAAAGAATATGTAAGAGGCAAGAATTTCGTTGAAAGGCACCTATTTTTGTTAAATACATTTTAATCCTAAGATGTCGATAGAAATCATACTGTACAGGACTGCTTTTTCAGTATTGAAGATCATAAGTCTGGAGCTTTTAGTTCGGCTGTTTTCTTTGGTTGCTGTCTGTCATATTTGTTTTTCGTTTATTGTTTTTGCACGTTTTAAAAAAGTACTTTTTTGTTTTTTAAATTTATATTGTGATTTTAACAAAGGACAATTGCGCTTTTTCTACAGGACATTTGCGCTTTTTCTATGGGACATTTGCGCCTCATCAGGTTTGTATCATATTATTGAAAGTCATTTCAAATCCAAAATACAGCAATTTAATATATTTATATACAGCTAAATGCTGAAGTTCTAAATACATATAGGACACGTTTAGCCATCACAGGTCAGTTTTAGTCTGATACCAGTAGCCCACAGAATGAACAAAGGCTCGCGTAATCTGTCCTGACTGGTATGTATCCCACATCTCAAATAAGAATTCCAATTTCTATTTTCAGATCTGGATTGAGTTGCCGGCTCATCAGTTTGTCTTATTTCAATATAGTTGGCGGGTTGCTGTAAAGGGATACTCTTTTCTTCATACTCTCTACATAGCCTTTCACATTGACTATTAATCCATAGGATGGACAGAATCCTCGTCCATATCTTTCAATCCAACACGAAAAATCTTTTACGGTCTCTTGGCAAAATGATTTTGAAAATAAATATCCTGGCTTTGTAAGAGCTGAAAACAAGTAATTTTGCATAAGACAGGATGAACATTGAATATTCTGCAACACAAAATACAAGAAACAGTTGTATGCAAAAGTGAAAATAAATTTGCGGGAAAAAATAAGCATTCGTAGCAACAGATGAAAATGAATAGTAATTCCGCAAAATATCCTCCTCCCCCATCTCCCGAATATCAAATTGTTGTCCCCTTTAGCTGGTAGCATTATTTTTTTTCTGTCATAAGGATTTTTCTGATGCAAGATATTTGTAGTTCCACTGTCCGTTTGATTCTTCTATTGTAGAAGGTAATAGAAGAGTATACTAAGTAAAAAGCGCAAATGTCCAGTCAATTAAGAACATGTGCATGTATCAAAGATTAAGCGCAAATGTCCTTAGTGTTTTGGAACGCAAATTTCCTTTCAAGTTACAAATTAAGTAAACGTCCTGCGCCGGCGTTTAAATAGTCAATGATATCAGTGATGAGTTACTTTTTAAAGCGTAACACAATGACAAATACTAAGGCTTCTTTATTCACTGACATATTTATCAGCGATTTACCTTTTCATACAAAATTTTGATTTATTGAATATGGCAGACGATAAAAATCTATTAAAACAGGGCAAATCTCAGGAAAAATTATTATTAAAAATCGTAAATCGCTCATAATTTGTTTTTCTATCAGCGTCTGAGATGCAGGCAAACAATGAACAATTTCAGGGTATTTAACATCAGTGACTATTTAACAAATATTTACACTACTAATGCAAGGCTGGTTTAATATCTTTGGCGGATAAATATAAGTATCTAAAATAGATTTGGCAAATTACATAATAATTATTTCCCTATGTCAAATTAAAGCAACTAGCCGCGCCCTAAGCTCTTTTGTGGTTCCCAAAATATTAAGAAAATTGAGACAGTAAGGCAAGTCTAAATTACCAGCAGTGTCTTATATTAGAGACCATTACGATTACCAATGAGACAATTTAAACGTCTCATATCATTTCATTATCAAAACATTTCTTATTATATTAAGTACCCAAATCGTGCTGACATTTCAGATTGAGAGCTTTGAATACATACGAGGAATCCATTTTTTTCATGATTTGTTTGCCACATCATGGATGAAGTCCGGAATTTCCGAATATCACGAGCTACAATTGACCAGTTTGAAAACTACATCTCCGGTTGTTATGTTTTTGCACTCTTAATTGCCTCATATTTTTTATTTATTTATTATTTGCCTGTTTAACCATCCTAATGTCTGTTTCTTGTACTTTGATTACATATATGAGTGTTAAAGGTAACGTTAGTTTTAAGAGCTTTGTTTAAGCTGATGTTAATGCTGTTCGTAAATATGTGTAATTTAATTACGAATATCGTATTGTTTTTTTTTTTTTTGAGTAAGTAATAAGCAAGTAGTTTTTATTTGAAGTCATATATACAATCACAACACAGAACAAGAGCTCTTTAGAGCTCTTTAGATGTGCGGATCCAGGATTCTGAAAAAGTCGGGCCACGCGGGTCCCAAACTAGACAAAATTTTGGGTGGTATAGGTAAAAAGTCTGGATAAGCCATAACTGTAGCACCATAAGCCACGTGTTATCCGACGGAGAATGTCTGTCACAAAGTTGTCACATGTTTAGACGTGTATGATAAAATTAGATTATACACGTCTAAATTACCATGCCGCCACATTAAAATTTGATGTGGCGGCATGGTAATTTACATAATTATCCTTTACGACAGACAAAATGGCTGATCAGAAAGGTACACCATCTACTTGCCACTATACATCATGTACTCTGTTACAACCCTAGATAAAGCCGACGAGGAAAGGCATTACATCAGCCACCGAAAGCTACATTTTTATGTAGCCATGGTGGTGGGAGTGGTCAGAATCAAGCTAAGGGTTCGAATCCCACTGAGGGAAGAACAAAAAGTTGCTAAGGCATATTTGAAGATCTAACATTGTTGGGCTAAATTTGAAAAATTATATATATACACTTGTCTAAATTGAAAACAACATTCAAAACTATGATTGCGTTGGATAAAAACCGCAATTTTTATACGTGTGCATGTAAAATAAATTTCTTGGTAGAGGGGTCTAAACACAGCACAAACAACATTTTCCAAAAGACCAAAAAAGTGAAAAGTATATTTTAACAAATCGCATTTGACTAACAGGTCGAACAACTGATGTTCTTAAACCCTGCTGACTGCCATTGACAATTACCAAATAATAATAATATATATATAATAACATGATAGGATAAACTTTTAAATAGCATCAGATACATATTTACAGCACATAAAATCAATCCAAGCAGCACATATGAATAGATACAAAGCACATGCAACATATTAAGCAAGCAACATATATATATAAAACACACACAGGCGTTAAAAGCATCAATACAGACAGAGCACGTGCAATGTAAAAGAGAGACAAAAGATACAAAAGGGACATTCAAAATCATAATTCGGAAATAAACTGACAACGCCATGACTAAAAAGGAAAAGACCAACAGACAAACAACAGTACACAAAACACAACACAGGAAACAAAAGACTGAGCAACACAAACCACTCCAAAACTGGGGGTGATCTCAGGTGCTCCTTCTGCACATGTGGCACCCGTCGTGTTGCTCATGTATATACACACCCGGTGATATATCTGATTCGATAGGTCAAATTCGAGGAAAAGGGGACTGGATCGTGGTTACGACAATTGGAAAATATCCGTGGTCATCAGTAAAACAGATATTCCATAGCCGTCAACCAACTCGTGATGGTGTCCGTAAGATTTTCGAAGGGATGATTTCATATTCACCACTTGGGACTCATGGTTTAATAGCTTCCTTGTAAGAAGAAACACTCTATCAAGGAAATCATAATAGGAAATACAAGCCTGGAATTTCGTATCAACTTTTAGATATATACTCCGTAAGCAGGTGCTGCTGGAATTTTACTACATAGAAATGGAAGGTTCACAATTGGGAAGTTGAAATCATGTATTTTGTCGTAATATTTCGTTTTCAACCGACTCTGATTGTCAATTTCTGGATGTAAGTCAAGATATGAGGCAGGCTTAACTGTATTTGTTGTATCCTCTATCTCAAGTTCAATGGGATAGATGCATTCAACATAGTCATCAAATTTTGAAATCTTTAGTGAAAGAACATTATCTAAATAGCGGAAAGTGAAGTTAAAGGATATTGCTAACTTCTTTTCTTTCTTCCTAAGAAGTTCCTGTATGAAGTCAGCCTCATATGAATAAAGGAACAAGTCGGCAAGAAAAGGAGCACAGTTAGTTCCCATGGGAATGCCGATTTTTTGTTGAAAAACACGTCCTCTAAGCGTAACATGCAAATATGTTGTCAATCAAGAAATCAAGCATCTTGATAATGTCAGTTTCAGAGAATTTTGTTTGAATCAGAGTGATTTTTTTACAAAGTACGATTTTTCCCTCCCTAAGACAAGATACTTGTATCTACGTTGGCCATTCTTTTTGATGAAATAAAGCAGGACCAAATATTTTAATTTTGTCTTTTAGTTTGGAATGGGGAATACTTGTGTAAAGTGTAGTAAAGAGCATATAAGCATGTTCACATAAAACACATGCAAAAACGATAAAATAAAGCACTAGTAGAAACACAAACATAAATGTAAGCAACTAAAGCACTGTTTGAGCATAAACAAAATAATACATATAGAATAATGGCATTTTTGTTTTTGATACTGACTTTATCAGCAAGAATATCAAGCGAACCCGCTAGGGCGAGCTGATATTCGAGCTGATGAGGTCAGTATCAAAAAATTAAATGCCATTATTCTTTTTATCGGTAATCTGTCTTAACTCTATGATTTTTTGTAAAGAATAAGAAGTAAAATGAAATAATAAGTAAAGCTACTTTTACGCGTACAAAACGTTAGGTTCGTTGTTCGGTTGTATTTCATTGATAAATTGAAGCGGATGGACAAGAACATGTGACGTTACTGCACTGATACATGACGTCATTGCCTTATATTTTCGAGTATCAAGTCCTGTCCATGATATTGAAAATATTAGGCAGCAAGATCAAAGGGGAAATGTTCTAATTGCCGATAAAGCTTATTAGTTATAGCTAAAGACAGCAAACTATTATATACCAAGTTTAAAAATAAAAAGATAAATGACTATAAAAAAACTCAACCCACTGCATTTGTTTGCACCTGTCCTAAGTCAGGAATCTGATGTTCAGTAGTTGTCGTTTGTTGATGTGGTTCATAAGTGTTTCTCGTTTCTCGTTTTATATAGATTAGACCGTTGGTCTTCCCGTTTGAATGGTTTTACACTAGTAATTCTTGGGGCCCTTTATAGCTTACTGTTCGGTGTGAGCCTAGGCTCCGTGTTGAAGACCGTACTTTGACCTATAATGGTTTACATTTATTAATTTTGAATTGGATGGAGAGTTGTCTCATTGGCACTCATACCACATCTTCTTATATCTATCAAGCAGGCGTTGATTAGTTATGAGGCAGCAAGAGATTATTACTGATATGAGCTACAGGTACAATTTTCTGAAGAAAAAAACACACCAAGTGGAAATAGAATTTGCTGCTTCGTTACCAAAGCTTTCCTTACCATACCTTCGTTTTCGGTCGTGGTACGTTAGCTATGCCTGTGTACCTACAATTATATGTATTATCTTTTAATTTATGTAAAAGATCCGGTCTGGATTTATTTACTATTTTATATTCTCTAATGTCATGGTTCTCGTCCTTCTGATTTTCAGTGCCGGTAGTTTATACTGTTCCAGTAGAGTGTTATAAGAGCTTTGGTAAATAAATCTGAATGCTCGTTTTGGTATTTTTGATTTTAATTTTGTATGTTTTGTTCACTGCAAAAGTGCCATGTAAGTGGACAATAGCTGAGATTTCAAAGAATGAAGAAGTGATAAATGATAAGTTAAGATAATCTGGTTAGTTGAGTTCCAATTCTTTTAATACGTTTAGTTGTCGTGCTTCTTTTTACAAATGTTTGAGGTATGTGCATTAAAATCAGTTTAAAGTCTACGGGTACACCAAGGAGTTTCACCTCATCATCAAACTGAATACTGAAGCCGTTTAGGTTAAAGACTGTATTTTGTGAAAGTGTTTTTGCCTTTTGCGATTGCCTGCAGTTTTCTTGGTTTGCCTGCATTTTTGTTGGATGAAAACCATGAAATTAGGGGTTACTATCTTCCTCTAACGGTTTAATAACTGTTTCCAGAGAAGTGACAGATTTAGAGAGGGTGTTATCATCGGCATAGTTATATAATTCACAGTATTTTGCAAAAAGAAGATGTCATTAATAAAGACATCAAATATCGTTTAAACCCGCTGCATTTGTTTGCACCTGTCCTAAGTCAGGAATCTGATGTTCGGTAGTTGTCGTTTGTTGATGTGGTTCATAAGTGTTTCTCGTTTCTCGTTTTTATATAGATTAGACCGTTGGTTTTCCCGTTTGAATGGTTTTACACTAGTAATTTTTTGGGCCCTTTATAGCTTACTGTTCGGTGTGAGCCTAGGCTCCGTGTTGAAGATCGTACTTTGACCTATAGTGGTTTACATTTATAAATTTTGACTTGGATGGAGAGTTGTCTCATTGGCACTCATACCACATCTTCTTATATCTATCAAATAATACAGGGCCAAGTATAGATTCATGAGGAACATCTTTATAAATATCAAGGATGTGACTTATACTTTGTCCGATTTTTACACATTGTTTCCTTTTTGTGAGATAATTGTTTAATAAATTTAGTGCAGATGTACTTAGGCCATATTTTTGAAGTTAAAGAAGAAGATACGGTAGACAGCAAATGATTGCTTAGGTCCATAAGTATTGCTGATAAATATTTGTCGTTATCGAGTGCTTTTTTTCCATTCTTCTAAATTTTCAAATAGGGTTGACTGACAGCTAAAGCCTGATCGACAAACTGCAAGGAGATGGTTAAAAATATCATCAAAGTATTAAGAATGCTGATTTTCTATGGCTGTTTCAAAAAATTTTGATATAGCAGGTAGAACACTAACGGGTCTATAACTCCCCTTTTCAAGAACATTTTTTTGTGGACAGGCGCCACTTGAGCAATTTTCAGCAAGTCTGGAAAAGTAGAAGCTAATGGATAATGACAAATTTACAAGTTCAGTGATAGGTTTAACTACAGCAGGTTAAGCATAGTGTAGAATTTTTGGCGATATACCGTCTATACCAGTCGCCTTTTCTACCTTGCACGCTGTTTGATTTTTTGCTACGATTTGTTGAAGGCGTTGTCATCAATTTTTTGCTTTAAAGGAGTATTCATAGTGAATCAGGCGCAGGTTCGAATTCAATTCCGTAATTATTTGCTCTCGGTTGTTTTCTCCTTGATTTTTTGTCAATTTTTTTCTTGCTATTTTCTTATACTGTCCTTAAATTAACGACTCTATTTTTTTTTTTGTATCGGCTCAAACCCTATACTCATTTTTGCAGCCAAAATGTGAAAACAAGTTGATGATGATTCACACTTACACGATTCTTTCGGAAATTAGAGTTACACAGTATTTTCCTTTCCAGCCATTTACAAAAACGCACCTTGTTGTGGGGCCAAAGTAATTAAATTATTGTCAACAATAAACCGTGCCAAACTTTGTTGACTGCTATCAGGATTAAATGCTTGGTATTCTATGACAGGTTGTTGATTAACTATTATCAGAGTGTGTTTGTTTTACAATTTCCTGTGAGTTTAGATTACCTATAGAATCAGCGTCAGATTTGACATGTTTTTGACTATCGAAATTGTAATCACATATATACAAGACATTGTCGTTTTCGTTTTTTTTTTTTTCTCTTGTTTCTTGAAACTCCTCATTTAGTTTGATATTATTCATAGACAGCTTTCATATGTAAATTTTGTTTAAAAAATATATATTTCGCCATTAAAACTCATTCTTGTCCAGTAATACATTTCTTGAACGAGTGAAATTCTGAAATAATCATTTTTAAAGCTTTATCTTTATTGCGATAGCCTATATGTAAAAAAACGTGCGATCTAATTTCAGATAGCATATTGTAAGATTTATTCCCCATTTAAAATCGTTCTTGTCTAGGAATAAATTCCTCGAACGAGTTTGACAAGGGAAATAAAATCTGCATGAAGAAGAAATTTGTTAAAAACATTTCCCCTTAATTTTCATGAAGCAAGACTTTGTTTTTGTATCGAGTCCTTTCTTATACAGATGTCTCATTGACAATCATATAATACATCTCCTTATTTTTATATTATCTGTATTCGAATGAATGAATGAATGAATCTTTGTTGCAAAAGCACATTCTGAAAAATGAACTTGTCAGTGTTTGTCTCTCAGTTTTCTGTCATTCATCATTTTGGTCACGGTATTTTTTCCAAACGACATCATGTAGTAAGATTTGTTCTTGTCCAGTATTACATTCCTTGTGCACTTGCACGTACTCAGCAAAGATATCAAACTTAGCAAAAAAAAAAAAAAACAAAAAAAATACTTGTCTGTCTGTTTATGATTATATTAAATAAAATATGATATTCAGCATACAATGTATTTGTTTATTAAGTTGATGTTGGAAAGGGGAAAATTCACCCATAAGATAAATTTAATTATATAAAACAATTCCGAAACAACTAAAAAAAACATCGTCTAATTCAATTATATTAAAACAGTGTTTTAATAACTAGATATTTATAAAAAATATAAATATTTATTTTATTATAGTGTCACATATTGATTGACAAAATATTTACATATCACAGTATTCAATAAAACAATCAATACCCAGTCATAAATTTGAGTATATCTAAAAAAAAAAAAAAAAAAAAAAAGATATATATATAAAAATATTTTAAGTAATATGTAATTTTATCATAAAATTAACAATTTGCATATTTAGATATCTTATCATAAATTAATCACAGTGAGTTAACATAGACTCTTACTATATAATATATATATCCTTGCTGTTGTGGTTAGAGATATTAAGGATAGTCTGATGACTTGGAATGAAAATTTGTATCTGTAACCATGGTAACCGGACCATAGACCACAGATAAAAATCAACCAAAGAAGGCACATGTATCATTCACATTTGTATAAGAACACACTTTTGGAGATCTGTATAGAGTGAAAATTATTTGTGCTAGGAATACCCCGATATATTTTTATACAACCGCAAAAAAATTTTGCGGTCATATATTTGTATGACGTTGGCGTCATCGTCGTCCGAAACACACATTGGTTTTCGCACTCTAACTTTAGTTTAAGTGAATGGATCTCTATGAAATTTTACCATAAGGTTCGATACCATAAAGAGAAGGTTGGGATTGATTTTGGGGGTTATGGTACCAACAGTTAAGGAATAAGGGGCCAAAAAGGGGCCAAAAATAAGCATTTTTGTAACTTCCAGACATAACTTGTGTGTTAGTGTATGGATCTCTCTGACATTATACCACAAGGTTCCATATCACAAAGGGAATGCTGGGATTGATTTTTGGGGTAATTGCCTCAAAATTTTAGGAATTATGGGCCAAAAAAGGAAAAAAACAAACATTTTTCTAGTTTCATGACAATAACTTGTGTGTAAGTGTATGGATCTTTCTGAAATTATACTACAAGGTTCCATATCACAAAGGGAAAGCTGGAATTGAGTTTGGGGGTAATTGCCCAAAATGTTTAGGAATAAGGGGCCAAAAAGGGGCCAAAAATAAGTATTTTTCTAGTTTCCAAACAATAACTTGTGTTCAAGTGTATGGATCTCTCTGAAATTGTACTGCAAGGTACCATACCACAAAGGGAAGGCTGGAATTGATTTTGGGGGTAATTGCCTCACAATTTTAGGAATTAGGGGCCAAAAAGGGACAAAAAACAAGCATTTTTGTAGTTTCAGGACAATAACGTGTGTGTAAGTGTATGGCTCTTTATGAAATTGTACTACAAGGTTCCATATCACAAAGGGAAGGCTGGGATTGAGTTTGAGGTGATGAATCATAAGGGGTTTAAAAAAATTGGGGGGGAGGGGGTTTGTTTTCCTTTTTTTTCTTTCAAATTTTCCATTTTAAATTGGTTATTTCTGATTTATATATAAAAGCAAATAATAATGATATGGTTTGAATAGGTAAATTAAGAATTTTTAAGTTCTTAGATCACATTCATTCTGTGTCAGAAACCTATGCTGTGTAAAATATTTAATCACAATCCAAATTCAGTGAAGTATCAAGCTTGAATGTTGTGTCCATACTTGCCCCAACTGTTCAGGGTTCGACCTCTACAGTCGTATCAAGCTGCGCCCAGCGGAGCATTTTATTAGAATATAATTAAGTTTTAACTACCTGTTTTTTTAGGAGAAATACTGATTTCAAAAATTTAGTTACAGAAATTAATTACTGAAAGCGACACAAAAATATGAAACTTTTCTTGAAATAAGGAATTTCTTAAACTTTATGGGGTGTTTTAAAGAATCTTGAACTGCCAATTAATCATATTGAATTTGATTTGTTATAGAATCATAAAGGGTTCCCCCCGAAAACCATGTTTCTTTCCCGAAATGTTGTTGCCAGTATGAAAGTGTAATGCCGACTGCCAAAAAAATGTACAGAACTTTTCTCATGGTTAACCTCTTATCACCGAAGGAACTCTTGTCCATGTTTAAAAAAAAATACCATGAAGATTAAAAAAAATATTTAGGTTGTGAAATCTTATAATCACAGACTATACTTAAATGTTAACTGCAAAATAAACTATGCCAACTTAGTGGTAAAATTATGAGGGTACTGCTATTTTGCATGTTGCATGTTGCATGTTGCGTGTTGCATGTTGCGTGTTGCGAGTTGCGTGTTGTATGTTGACTTAAAGGATAAGGTTAAATGACATTTTTTTTGGACATTAGCATGATTAGGGAAGTCTTTTCTTTCTTTTTTTGTTTGTTGTTGTTTGATTTCTGTTTCAATGATGTCATTTAAAATTATATTACAATACCTAGGCCTTCAATGCATGTTGGATGAATGGTGGTTTGATTTTTAAGGGTGGTTAATTAATTATCATGAGAACAAATTTATGTATTGAGTAATTCGTGTGGAAATCCAAAAGAAATTTTGGCGAAAAATTGGAAAAATTGGTGTAGGTAGTGAGCGCCAAAATTATATTCCCATGGAAGTAAAATTATATAATGGTCAAATTTCTAGTGATAAAGATGACGTTTTAAATAAATGGAAGTGTGATTTCTCTAATATGTTTAATAGAAATGATGATAGTGATGTAAATATATGTGAAAATGATGTAGATGTTTTATATGATGATATGTTAGATTGTGAAATATCTGTTGAAGAAGTATTTAATGTTTTAAAATGTTCCAAAAATGGTAAATCACCTGGATATGACGAAATACCAGTTGAATTGTACAAGAACCAAACTATGTTAAATGCACTAACTAGAGTTTTCAATATTTGTTTTGACTCTGGTAAAGTTCCAATAATGTGGTCAAAAGGGATTATAACGCCTATTCCGAAAAGCTCAACATCAGATCCGAGGGATCCCTTGTTGTACCGTGGTATAACTCTGACACCAGTTTCCTACAAACTGTACTGTGGAGTTTTGAACTCACGACTAACGTATAAGCTTGATGATATTGACTTCCTATGTGACGAACAAAACGGTTTTAGAAAAGGTCGTAGTTCTGTCGACCATTTAAGTACACTGTCTACTATTATAGAAACTAGAAAGCTTCGTAAACAATCAACATATGTGGCATTCATTGACTTCAAAAAGCTTACGATTGGATAAACAGAAATTTATTATTTTGTAAATTAAAACAATTGGTATTAGTTCAAAAATGTTAAAGTCACTTTATTCTCTTTATAACAATGTACAGTCTTGTGTTAAAGTAAATGGTAACTTAACGGATTGGTTTGATGTAAATTGTGGCCTAAAACAAGGGTGTATCCTTTCGCTTTTGTTATTAAATATTTATATAAATGATCTTGTTGATGAGGTTAAGAAATTGAATATAGGTATAGATATTGAAAATCATAAAGTTAACATGTTGTTATATGCAGATGATCTTGTTTTTATCACTGAGAATGAGGGTGATTTACAAAAAAAGTTTAGATGTTTTGAATATATGGTGTTGTACTAATGACCTTACTGTTAATTTAGACAAATCTAAAATAGTACATTTTAGAACACAGTCTGTATCTAGATCAAATTTTTCATTTTTGTTTAAGGGTAACAATATTGATATTGTTTCCCAATACACATATTTAGGTTTATTGTTTACTGAGCATTTAAGCTATGATAATATGGCAAAAGCAGTTGCTAAAGCCGCTAGTAGATCGTTGGATCTGTTGATATCTAAATGTAAAACTAACGGTGGTTTTCAATATTGTACATTTACAAAATTATTTGATACGCTTGTATGGTCTGTAATAGATTATGGTGCCTCTATATGGGGAACACGTGATTTTCATGTATAAATAGTATTAAAAATAGAGCCATGCGTTTTTTCATGGGTGTACCTAATATGTCTTTGTATGGTGACATGGGCTGGATGCCATGCAAAATCAAACAGTGGACTAGTGTTTTTAGAAACTGGACACGATTTAATAAAATGAATGATAATAGAGTAAATAAAAAGTGTATATATGGGGTAACACATGTAAAAAGTAAAAATTGGCATTTTAGAGTAAAAATAAGTTTAAAGAACTTGATATGGAATATTTGTGCAATGGTGCTATTTTGAACAAGGATTTAATTAAGAATATTGAAAATGTATGTTTTGAAAAATTTAAGGAAGAATGGTATGACAAAATTATGTCAGATGATAAAATAAATTACGTACATATAGAATGTTCAAAATGTATATGGTGTAGACAATTATTTGGTTTTAATATACCTCATAGTCTCTCATAACTCTTTATAGAGTGGCTCTTGTTGTTAACTTGTGTTTTAAAAGCTGTATATTTTATATGTAACAAGTGGTGAGACTTTAATAAAGTATTTGTTTTGTCTTGTCTTGTCTTGTCTTGTCCTTTTATTATGCCTATGAAAGTAGAGGATGGGTGGCATGAGGACCTCTCTAAGTACTGATAATTTTCAGTCTTTAATTAATTAGTTATCTCAACACTCCTGAAAATAGCAAATTATTGTCAGCAATTAAATACATATTAGAGACAAGATATAGTTTACAAACTTAAGCTCAATGCCAGTATTTTCAACTTTAATTAAAAAAAAGATATTGATAAAAGTGCAGACTCCATGATGTATGTCAAAGAAATAAGGGTGAAAATACGATGACTGACAATTTGTTTTTACATATTTTGTATATCCAAATTTAAAGTTCTTCCAATTTTACAAAAACTGTAAAAGAAATAATCGAAGATCATGCAACACGCAACACGCAACATGCAACATGCAATGCAACATGCAACATGCAACATGCAACACGCAACATGCATACTAGTCAATTTCAAATTATGAAAGAATGATGGATAAAATTCGCATACTTCACAAGGTATTGTAATATTTTAATGTTTTGTAAATATTGACCTCTAGTTAATTTGGCTTTATAACTGTTTATTTGTGTACAGAGAAAATGAATGACGCAAGGCTAATTTGACAAATGGCTAGTTTTATTATCTGCAGTTAAAGTTGAACTGTCAGATGTAATTAAGACAAGTAACGATGTCTTGGAGTGTAGGGTAATAAAATTTAGTTATGCCTATTTGTTTTGTCTAGAGTGAAAGTAATTAAACTTTCTGATAAAGGTCAGTTGGTCAAGATACTGGCAGATTGTGTATTAGCTGTGATACTGTAAGGATGTGGTATTCCTTAAGTCTTGAATCAGTTAGATTCTGGAGGACTTGTATTTAAAGTTGATATGTAAAAACTTTGTAGCTAACTGTCAATAAGTCGGAAGTAATGTACATTTGTTAATAAACTTATATATATAGATACCGTATTATTTAGTTCCTGGGAATTTACCACAGGATATATTGTCGTGCCATAGATGGCTATGTCCGTCCGTCGGTGTCGTTGTCGTTTCTCCCCTCGGTCACGTTACAGTATCTCAGGAATATAGGATCGTTATGTCTTGTCATATATGAAAAATTTCTATGTTTTTAATTGTCTTTTTGTGAAAGACCTAGGATTGTATATCATTTTTCATTGCTAATACTCAAAATGTATCTGATTTTGCTTCCTTTGTTAAAAGAATGAATTTCCAAGATATGCTTGAGACACGTACAGTCACTAGTTTCTAAAAAAAAATACCAATAAACCTTTACAGGTAAACAAATAATTCCGCAACAAGTGCCTGCGGCCTGAGGTAGGCAAAATTTGACTCAATATGTTCTTAATTTTTTTTTATTCCAGTTCACAATAAATAAAAAAAAAAATAGTCAATTTGTAAGATTAGTCATATTCCTTTTTTTATCATTTCTAACTACTTTTAGTAATATTGTTTAAAATCAAAATAGTCCTATTTTTAATTTCTGCATTGTAGTACTAAATCAATTGAAAAAAAAAAACATTCTGACTGTGTTTGTCAATTCAAACGTCAGAAGACAGTTTGCCACTGGTTCTTGCCAATCTATTTTATGTAATGAAATATTTATGTATAAAAGTAATCCACAAAACAAAGCTGCATGGTCATTTTCTTATCAGTCATCTGGGATAGCATGATCATAGGACAACTCCTGCTGTGAAGACACATTAAAACAAGTGTAAACATGTGTGGCTGTATAGGTGTTTTATATTAACGAAAAGAGGAAATATCAACTATCAAAAGCTGTTATTTAATAAATTTTTAAACTTCAGTGGATATTACATGTTCATTTGATTTTCCGTGGATCAGAGTGTTAGGAATAAATCTTTCCCTGAAAATCAAAGCACTTTATACATGGGGTTTTATGATTCCTTCAAAAAGACATTATTGGAAATCTTTTTCTGTCAGCTGTAAGTGTACAAAAAGGGGGATTCTAAATGAGAATGTCTGATACTGCAGATATTTACACAGGTTGTTGTTTGAATATCTGCAGTATTCAATATAAAAAATAAGATGTGGTATGATTGCCAATGAGACCACTCTCCACAAAAGATCAAATGACACAGAAATTAACAACTATAGGTCACCGTACGGCCTTCAACAATGAGCAAAGCCCATACCGCACAGTCAGCTATAAAAGGCCCCGAAATGACAAATGTAAAACAATTCAAATGAGAAAACTAACGGCCTTTTTTATGTACAAAAAATGAACGAAAAACAAATATTTAACACATCAACAAACAATAACCACTGAATTACAGGCTCCTGACTTGGGACAGGCACATATATAAAGAATGTGGCGGGGTTAAACATGTTAGCGGGATCCCAACCCTCCCCCTAACCTGCGACAGTGGTGTTACAGTACAACATAAGAATTCAAGTCTTTTTTAAGTCAGCTTAAAGAATTTTATTTGAATTTAGATATCGGATAGGAGAAGTTTAATACAGCCTCTTAATTCTCATTCTATTTCTGATTTATGTCCATTGATAAGTGTTATTAATATTAAATGATTACAAATTGTCCACTCCTTTTGCATTCCCCACACATGCATGCACATGGAAAAACTTGTATAATTTCAGTACTAAAAGATCTCATTTCAATTAATAAATAATTATTGTGTTTGTCTTCCTCACTTTAACCATGCAAAAGAAGGCAAATACAAATGCAGTATTCAGTTAATTTACAGTGGCGGATCCAGAACTTTTCTCATAAGGGGAGGAGGGCTGCTCCAGTCATGCGTCAATGATTCCCTATATAATCAACCAAATTTTTCCCACAAAGAGGCGGGGGCAGGGATCCGCCTATGATTTATTTAATATATCCTTTGTTAACATCCCTGTGACCCTAAAACAATTTCCTATTGAAAATCCACTGAAAACTATAGAATTAAAATTTAATGAACCAGGCACAGTATTTTGTTTTGCCTTATGTCTGAAATAGTTTCAATTGATACAATTGATACAAATATGAATAAAAGGTGGTGTGGGATAAACGTAAATATGACAGCAACCCAAAATATCTAGAAGTCAAAAGTTAAATAACAAAAATACAGAATACCGAGGAAAATTCAAAACGGAAAGTCCCTAATCCAATGGCAAAATCAAAAGCTCAAACACATCAAACGAATGGATAACAATTGTCATATTCCTGACTTGGTACTGGCGTTTTCTTATGTAGAAAATGGTGGATTAAACCTGGTTGTATAGGTAGCTAAACCTCTCACTTGTATGAAAGTCAACATACTATCTTCCATAATAGGCAGATGTGCAAAGTTCTAAATTAACCCAAGTCCAAAAAGTAGTTAATACATTTTGCCTAATAACGAAGATACACTCACTAGTCATATATTTTGTACTAAATGAAAGTTTACCAGGGATGGAAGGTATCTTCTGACAGGTTGAAGTGTCAGCAAAATTCTGATGGGTACATCTCTTGCAGTAAAAAATTCTGATAGGTCAATTTTTCCAAATTTTAGATCTGATAGGTAGTTTTCCATGATGTTTTTCTGATACGTATAAAAAATTTCTCCCCATCCGTCCCCACCTGTCAGAAATTAACTGGAATGGCCCATTATTAGTAATAATTAAGAAAATAATTTTCGTGTCCTAAAACTCTTGGGTAAACATTTACTTAGACATTTTTGAATATTAGAACATTTCATTATTTCAACAAGCTTAAAGGAGACATGACACGATTTTCAATTTGTGATTCAAAATATTTTTTATACTTAACTTTCCCAAAAAATACATCGATAGCAATATAAATATTCAAATATTTGGTAAAATATGTATTTTAATGATCTTTTAATGCAACGATTTATCGACCTGTCAAATATGCATATTTCTATCCCGGAAGTCACTCAGAACGAAGCTACTACGTCAGTGGTTCCTTTCATTCATATTGACATATGAGTACAGTGCAAATTTAGTTTCGATTATTATCCAACAAAACGCTTGACAGTGATAAACAATTATTATATGTGATGCCGATGGATTCAACAACATAATTAAAAGAATATTTACATGATATTTTCTGTTTTTCGAATGATACGCAGACTTAGAAGGTGTAAAGATGGGACTTTTAACAAGCCCAAACTACACTTCTTTCCGCCCACTTTCATAAGGAATCCAGAGTTGGGGCCTCGGGTGCCAAGCCATGAGTTCATCATAGGTCACAGGTGTACGGTACAGGTGATTGGGTTTCGCAATTTCAGGTCTCATTTGAAGTTGGAAGCTTCAGGTGTCACGCCACATGGGGATTGATAAGACATAGTTATTACGCAATATTAGTTCATAAGCTCTTTGTGTACATCCTGGATGTTGGTTTTGCCGAGGGCACAGGTGAGATTTGAATATATTATTGTTACAGTAATACAGGTACAACTACCTGAAGTTTAATGAATACCTGTAGTACGACCATACAATACCCTATGCACCACCAATTAAATACCCTAACCAGTGTTGATAACTAATAGACAATCTGTATATAGATCTTATTTTTATTGCTTTTAAGAATATGCAGATATATAAAATGTTTATAACAGATGCATTTTAATTGACTTCTTGAGATGGAAAAGTAATATTCCTGCCGTGTATGCTTGCAAGTCTATAACTTCATAGGAAATTGTTAGGCAAAAGCAAACAAAAGGAAACGATACGAGAATGTGAATCATAAGTCTTTACATTCTTATGTTGGATTTTGTTTGGGGTCAAAGTTTTGAAGCTATGTGGTAAGGGAGGGGTCATTATGTGGTTCATAAAGTTCGGGGGTCATTATGTGGTGAAAAATTTGAATATACCCTCATCTGATAAACAATGACCGTTCCTAAGTTTAGCTTCTACTTCTACCGACCCTCTACTATAGTGAGAATTTCTCCTCGCATATGGTTCAAGTTCTCATTATTTAAATCCGACTGAAAACATGAAAAACATTCAGACCTGGGAGTCCTTGCCTTCACCTGTTAAATCTGACAGTCAAGAGACAGGTTATTCCACTGGTCCACTGAGAACAAATTTCACTGACGGCTAGAAATGTTTGCATATATACTAATTCTTACCTTTTCTTTGATGCAAAATATCCAATTGGGGAAAAGAAATGACACGTGACTAAACCACACTACAGGTGCCTTCTGACCTTTGACCTGGTTAAGTATGCTATAGGTGTCAAAATTTAATTACTAAAACATCAGCCTCAATAAATGTTTTGTATTGTGTAATTACATACATAAGGTGAGACGTAAATAAACTACTGAATTGAATTGTTTACATAAAAGGGGAAAGTAATAAAATTGTTAATTGAATATCTTAATGCAGTAATAAAGTGAAAAGGATTTGTCACTATACAAATCCTTGGTGTGATGTATGGTTTCCAACCAAAAAAATTAGAAGCATATCTTTTGGTGATAATTTATACCTGTTACATGTCTCTACGTAACCAAAAAAAATAAAATAAAAAAAATGACCCTTTGCGAACGCCTAGATTGACTTTTACTTTCGTTTTTTTCTGCTTCTGGTGCACACATAATTATATCATTACCGTAACAGAGAGAAAAAAGAACAATTTGATCATCAATAATTAGAAATTTATATTTTCAATCATGATTTAAAGTAGTTCTATTTAAATAAAAAAAAAATGCAGAAAGCGGTTTATTAAATTTATTCATCAGACAAACCCATATGTATGGTAACAATCCGATTGGTATTGTCCGAAAAATCGTCGTTGTTGGACACTTCGCATGAATAATCAATATCCTTTTCTTGGTTATTTTCCACACACAATGGCTCAAATGGATGAGGTCAATTGTCTTTGTAGTTTGTCAGTAATCGGGAAAAGTGCTGTCAATACCGTCCATAGTGTATCGACATCGTCCAGTTAGAGACATTTTCCCAGCTCGTAACCACTGACGTAAGCACGATCACGTGATAGTTATCTAATTAAAAATCATTCATTATGACAAGCGCTGGATTCTTCGACCTAAAAAATCCGATTGATCAGGTTTTGACCAGCAAAATTGTACAGAACATGTTTTAATACTAATATTTATTAATTTAATTATAAAAAACAAAAATTAAAAAATCGTGTCACGTCTCCTTTAACATCATCAATTAACTTTCGAAATTGTTAATATATTTTGAACATTCGAACAACAATTCAAACCTAATGTCATCATATAATGAGCAATTCAAAATTAAAAAAAAGTTTTTCAGATTCAACACTATTAAAGTAACAAAATTTACATAGTCTATTTTCTAGTGCTGTAGGCGGCCTGGTGTACCGGGTGCGTCTAAACACTGCTAAGGAGTCCTTAGTGTACTAAGGACTTATGATATGCCACTAAGGACTAGATGGGGTGTTATTACATGTAATTTATTTTCATATTATGGTAGATATCAAATTTTTAGAAAAATAATCACAAATAAACGAGTTATTGAACATTGTTTAGACACGTGCCTATTTTTCTTTGATATGCTGAAAATCAATGAACCGTTAGACACGTGTCAAATTACATAACTGAATCCTGCTATCTGTTGTGTTTAATCGACAATATTGGAAAAGTTGGATACTAATACATGAATATTGTTATTCAGATTATTTTCAGTGATCAATTTTGATTTGGCTTCGCATTGAATAAAGTTGTTGAAATTTTATTAATGTTTTTTCAGATTCTCAAGAGTATTTTGTAATTTTGTCTTGTAAATAATAGATTTGTTTCCAGAGCAGTATATCTAAATTTATTTTCATATATGAACTATGATATGAAGACGTTAAGCAATGTATTACTGGACAAAACGAAATCAATAAGATAATAAATCTTTACTACATGCAACCACACCAATTTCATAAACGAACGGTTTGGGCAGAGATTATCTTAGGGAGCTACCATTTGATTTTTATGGGGGCTAGGATGAAATTTGAAAAAATAGGCAGGACAGGAGTTTTGAGTAAAAAAGGCAGGATGAGCAACTTGGTAAAAAAAGGCAGGATGACAATTTGTGTAAAAAAATTCAGGATAAACTAGTAAAAAAAAAGGCAGGACGGAATAGAGTAAAAATAAAAAGGCAGGACAGAGATTATAACTAAAAAAAAAGCAGGACAAAATTTTTCATCCTAGCCCCCATAAAAATCAAATGGTAATATGCGTTTGCCATGGTTCATTTTCTAAATTTTTATCATATGAAGAAAACGTTTGAGCAATATATTTCTGGACAAAAACGAATTCAATATGATAAAAAATATTAACTACGTAATACCAAACTTATTTAATGCAAGCTACATGTAAACAGACGTATTTAAAACATGAACAGTTTGGACAGAGTTTATATCTTTTGCGTTTTCTATGGTTCATTTTCAAAATTTTTATCATATGAAGAACACGTTTGAGCAATATATTTCTGGACAAAAACGAATTCAATATGATAAAAAATATTAACTACGTAATACCAAACTTATCTAATGCAAGCTACATGTAAATAGACGTATTCAAAACATGAACAGTTAGGACAGAGTTTATATCTTTTGCGTTTTTTATGGTTCATTTTCAAAATTTTTATCATATGAGAACACGTTTGAGCAATATATTTCTGGACAAAAACAAATTCAATATGATAATAAATTTTTACTACATGCAACTAATATAAGAACGAAGATGTGGTATGATTGGCGATGAGACAACTCTTCACAAGAGACAAAATGACGTGACAGAAATTAATAACTATAAGTCACCGTACGGCCTTCAATAATGAATAAAGCACATACCACATGGTCATTATTTCATACAATATCTTGAACAGACAATTTGGTTAAAAATACAAATCGGATTTCCTTCCGACATACTTGTTCTTCTTAAAGAAAAAATAGATTCAAAGAAATTGTATTTGAAAATATTTCTGTTGGTTTTTCAAGGATTTGTATAATAATATACTATATAAATCCTTGTTTTTTTTCATTTTACACGTGATAGATTTAGGTATAAAGTATTCAAATTATCTTGTACTACAAAAATGATTATTTTTCACATCATGTAGTAAAAGCATATTTTCAAGGCATTCGTACGAAGCATAACCTTTTATGTCAAAATTATATCAACAGCTCTAAATTAACACATACGGGATAATTTTCCTAAATAATGTGCTAAAACTGTCAAACATTAAAAAAAAAACTTTTGTCTCCTTTATATATTTGAAAATGAAACTTCAAAGTTCGATAAATGATATTTAAACTTCTTATACTTTTAGAAAAAACAAATGTCGAACAATTACAAAAAAATAAGTACGGTATGAAGCCTTTGTAAACAGCTATCAAACTGGTTGAAAACTAGTGGTTTTGAATAACACCAAGGACGTCACATGATTTTTTTCAATTCAATCGTAATTCGTACTAAGTATGAAGCATTTATAGGAAGTGGAAAAGAAGCACCAGGTTTTGATAGTTTTTTCAGAATTTACTCATATTTTTAGTGAAACCATTTGTATTTACACCCATCTTTGTCGGAATTAAAATTAAAACAAAAACTTATAAATGTATCTATTCCTTTTGTCTTAATTTCTCTAAATATTACTTCCATGCTCCTGGGACCAAAGATGGCGGAATGAGTAGATGTCTTTGTTAATCGACTCCAACTGAAATGTAAATAATGTTTGTTATGGACAATGTAAGTGACCAATACTAGTAATTCTCCCTTGGAGGATGACTGGTTATGTTAAAAAGATAACTTTATGGGTAAAAATAAGAGAAAAAGAAGGAGAAATCATATGAGTCGAAAAACATCGAGTGTGAACAAAACAAAAACCCCACCCAAGATGGCTACCTATGTGAATTGTGTACCAGAAACACCAAGTATCTCAGAAGTAATTGGCAATGCTAATGAATCATTGTATGGGATGAACATGAACCTACCACAAAATGTTTCGACACCCATAAATAATCTACAATTTCAAGGGATTCAACCGAGAACACTTGCTGCACATAGTGGTTTTGTTTCGGGTATCCAGCCCATTCGTCATGAAAACATGAACTTTACTATTGCTTCGCCTCCATCCTACATGCAGTTACCTCAACCTCGAACCCAATTCCACAATCAGTTACAACCTCAGCAAACATATGAACAACAACAACATAATATACAGACAAGTAACAGTCCTGTTATAAATCCTATGACAATAAATAGGATCATGAACACAATTCATGAAATAAACATTAAATTAGAAAAATTGAACTTATTAGATGAATTGAATAATAGAATGTCACATATGGAGCAAAAACTTGAGAAATTTGACTATGAAATAAAGGATATGAGGAATGATCTCAAACAACAGTCAGAAAGGTTGAAAAACGAGGAATTTCATAATTCTATTATTGAAGACCGAATGTCAAAAACTGAAAATGCTAAGGAAAGATTAGCATGGGAAAACAATGAACTAAGAGAGGACATTTTGGAGATGAGGTGTCATTCCATGAAATACAACTTGCTATTTTCTGGAATCCCAGAGCCTAGTAGCTGGAGGGATGAAAATACCGAAGAGGTTGTTAAAGAATTCATTCAAAAGGAACTAGATGTTGATAGCACTACAATGTCTTTCCAAAATGTTCACCGATTAAAACAGAGAACGGATGGTAAACCTCGGAGTATAGTTGCAAGATTCACATGCTACAATGATCACGAGAAGGTCCGACGTACCGCTATTGAAAACTTAAAACAATGTCAAATACTCTGTATATCAACAGTACCCTATGGAGATTTCCGAGAGACGCAAATATTTACTTCCCAAGTTGAATGATGCTAAAAAACATGGCAGACGCGCAAGACTTCAAAATGACAAACTTATCGTCGACGGACAAATGGTAAACAGGCGCCCACCACCTCCCGGACCTCCAGTAGAGATTCACAGATTCGATCACCCACAACCGCAACACTTTCATTCGGATGAAGAAACCTCACATAGACCACGATAGGGGGCTGACAACAGGAGTTGTAATGATCCGTCGAACAGTTATTTAGACAATGTAGAACATGAAATAAAAATCTTATCTCTTAATGTATGTGGCCTAAAATCAAAACTTTTGTATCATGACTTCAATGATCTTATTATCAAAAATGACATTTGTCTTTTTGTAGAGACAAAAACAGATAAATATGATATATTGAATGTTCCCAATGGTTATAACTATTTTGTAAACACAGAAGTGCTTTTGATAGAAAATCTGGTGGATTAACAATTGTATATAAAGAAAATTTGAAATCTTATTTAAAATTTCATAAAACAAAATCTGATTTTGTACAATGGGTTTCAATTTCAAATGAACTATTACTAGATGATAAAGAGTTATTGTTGGGTGTGTATACATTCCACCTGAAAACTCAAATATGCATCAAAAGAAGTTTTACTGAAATTGAAGATGAACTTCTTCATTTACAAGATAATCGTTGTAATATTGCACTCTTAGGAGACTTTAATGCAAAACAAGAACATTAGATGACTTTGTTGTACCTGATGACTCTCTTTTCACGGTGTAGAATGGTAACGGACTTATCGGGTTTTTTTCGGCGTTTCCGCACTTATCGGGTTCAGCAACGGACTTATCGCGTTTTTAGATGACAACATTTGGCGTAAGTAGTTATTTCTTTCAACTTGTATTAAAGCAGCATAGACATTTCTAAATCAGCTTAATGTCACGGAATGGGGAAATTATTTATTTTGTTGGATATCTAATCATATATTCATGGGAAGATACGATTTATTTCAAATTGTTTCCACCAACGTGGTACCTGAACTTGGAAACACAAATTTTTCATGAAAAAATGTCCAATTGAAGCGTGTTGTAAGCATGCTGTTTTCTTTACCAAGTAAATTTTTCGTGATTTTTCATTAAATGTAGACATTTTCCCTTTCGGAACTGTTTCATGCACTATTAAGGTCTTAAATGATGGTTAATTTGGAAAATTTTTGGCACCGGACTTTTTGTGTTATTGGCATCGGACTTTTTGTGTTATTGGCATCGGACTTTTTGTGCGAAAATGAATAAAAAGACTCATATCTTCTAAGTCAGTCTACCTGTTTACTCCTCTTGTGTAGTTCTTTCTTTATACATTAATCACACAATAATATACTTTATTAATCCACAAACAAATGTGTGGGATTCTATCAGTATCTCGTCCTCATAGCAGGTAGCATTCTAGTACAAATAATTATGACGTCTAGGAAGGCTATTCTAAATTTTTGCTTTGACGCCCTCCTGCGACGATATAAGGCGTCAAAGAAAGAAAAAATATAATAGCCTTTCAAGACGTCATAATTATTTTAACTAGTAGGGTTCATAATTAAGGTTGTCACAGTTATTCACCGGCTCCATCAATAATTGTTTTTCAGGACGGACACATAAAGCTGCATCATTATGATTACATCGAAAGAAGACTTGGTATGTATATATTTATATATAAAATTCATGTACCGTAAAATAGGCTAAAATTAAATGTTGCTGTTTGTTTTTAACATCCTTGCCCTTCCTTGTCCTTGCATTTAAACGAGAGACATAAATAGTAACCTGTCTTTTAAATTACGCCGGAATAAATTTATGCGTCTTTTCGAAACATCAATTGACCTGCACATGTTAATCTGGTAAAGAGCAGAAATAAAACCTTATTCCTTGACCATTTGTGTATTGTTTGGCATTGCATATGATATTGCTCCATACCGATGTACTTTTACTCAATGTCCCTTTATTTTCTATCATAATGTAAAAATCAAGATTGAAAAAATCCACTTGTCCGTGAAAAGTTCCAGACTTGTATATTCAAGCACACAATATCAAATGGGTTTTTAAATCTTTTGTTTTCATTTCCTAAACAAACAAAAATTACGAAAACATTATTCTTTCAGGAACTTGCACAACTCGGTCTCTCCTTT
The DNA here is from genome assembly GCA_017311375.1 of Mytilus coruscus. Taxonomy (NCBI): domain Eukaryota; kingdom Metazoa; phylum Mollusca; class Bivalvia; order Mytilida; family Mytilidae; genus Mytilus; species Mytilus coruscus. Next base: position 82,457,307 of record CM029604.1, read on the forward strand.
ATAGAAGAAGAACCTGGTACATCTGTGGAAGTAAGTCAAAAAAATATCAGCTGGAGTTCAAATCTCAAATACTGTTCATTTGTTTACAAGCTATCTAAGTCATTGAATTAATACGATCTTTGACCTTGAAAATGTAATGAATTTAAAGTATGGAAAAATGTACATCAATGTTCAAAGTTTGGTTGAAATCCAATGATTAACTATCATGTTGGATGGAATGTAGATAATTTGAAGAGAAATATTTATCGATTTTCCCAGCATCATTCTTCATGTTTTAATAGATTCTGGATATGTCTTAAATCAATGCACCTGCTTTTCTCTGTCAATCGTACCCGATAAATTGCTGCTTGACTTCGGTTTGGTTTTGAATATATATGTATAGATAATGAAGAGGATGCGCCTTGATTTATAATACTATTAGTTGACGTTCCTCCACTTTTGTAAATAAATATAGTTTGCATACTATGACTTTTTTGGTTTAATTGACATGTTTTAATCTTTTAGTTGATGGATAATCCAGAAGTTCTGACCCCAGTAGAAAACTGGGATACTATTATAGATGTTCACCTGACTGAGCATGTGGAGACCGAACACACAGAGGAAACAGAGCATGTTGAAGACACAGACGACAATAACAATAACTGTTTCCCCTGTCAGTGTGGAAATGCATACAAAAGCAAATATACGCTGAAGAGACACCAACGAAAACATAACATAACTGAGGAAATCAAGTGCCCTATTTGCTCAAAGCCTTTTATAACTTGTATGATGTGAATAGACACAAAGCAACCCACACAAAACGAGAATTTCAGTGTGATTCTTGCCCCAAAATTTTCATGTCAGAATATGGTCTAAAGTCGCACAAAAGCATTCACACTGGGGTATTTCGACATTTGTGTCCAACTTGTGGTAGAGGATTCAGTAATCTGGAGGGATTTCATGCCCATGTGTCAACACATGATAATTCAAAAAGGTTTTCATGTTTGAAATGCCACGCTTCTTTCACTTGTTCTTCGAACCTGAAAAGGCATGCATGTGGGAAAAACGCAGGTAATAAATTTTCATGTGAAATCTGCAATAGAACCTTTAAACAGAAAAGGTATTTGAAGGAACACTTGAAGGACATTCTAACACTGAAAGATTTATTTGTGGTACATGTGGCACGTATAACAAATATAAATCCTCCTTTACAAGCATTGTAAAAGACAGGTCACGAGTGAACAGTTAACTTTGATACGCCACTCATTATTGTACAACAGTTTCACATTGTTAAAGCTTTAGTTGTGTTTTTTCTTCAGAGATACTGTTATTTATAGTTTACACATTTTATTTTTATTTTGCTGTTTGCAAAGATATTGTTAAGCAATTATATTAATTCTTTGTTTTTCTTTTGCTGTTTACAAAGGTATTGTACAGCAATGTTGTTCCGGTATTTATTTCAGTGTTACATTAAATAAAATATGTATAAAAAAATTCTCCTTATTGTTCAAACTGCACTTGGATCCTTCATATCTATTCCAAGTCTTGTCGTGGGCAGCACTTTTGATTCGTCACATTTGTGGTGAAATCGTATCGGCATACATCCTCTGGCAACCTGATTTGGCATGGATACGTCAGATCGTTTTGTCACTCTTTTTCCTCTTTCGTTTTGCTCTATCAAAAGCATGCTCACTACAATAAAATACATTTATTGTCAAATTTTAGCTATTCAACTGGCGAAGGAGATGTAGCTAAGTCGAGTATGTAATAAGCAAAAGTATGAAAGATAATACTTGATATTTTTAAACAAGTAAGCAACAGTTAATGCATGAGAGCAAAATTTGTATACGAAAGCTACAATAAACACAGCACGCTGAACACTGTAGTGAACACTACGACGGGATCATGTATACACCAAACATGTTTGATACATGCAGAGTAAGGTGGATTTATAGCATCTTTGATCCATTTTTCTTTAATATATAGAAAACAATGGTGATTCTTGAACTCAATTGACCAACTCGCCAAGCATTGCAAATGAAAACTATAAATACTGTGAACAATCCTCATGATGCGCCTCTCGGGTCAGATACCTGTATTTCATACGATATCAAGTACTTGGATGACGGAAAAAAACATCTAAGATTAACCAAAACTAAAATATCAATAAAGTTAGACTGAAGTTAATAATACCGAAGATTGATAGAAGAAATCTTGATTGGGCTAGTATCCATTTCTTCAATTTGGTCACATTGATGTGAGACAGCGTCGTCTTCTACATGTTCGACAAGATCTGGTGATGGATAAACAGACTTTCGAGTAGTAACAATCTTGAAACTTCTGAAAAAATATAATGCACGCATTGAATATTATTCTAGAAAATACATCTCATATTGTCTGTTTTTTAGAATCAAGATTAATCGTCCTGACATACGATTTTTTTTCATTTTTGATATAATGATATTTTTTTTTGATATTCATGTTGATGTTATATATTTATAAAGAAAACAAAATAGGAAACTTACTAACAAATACTCAAACACACACAAAAGAAACAGCAGGTAAAATTTATAGGTCGTTACGAGGTCTGCAACAGGAGTAAATCCGTGTAATGGTCCAGTTACCCTCCCCTAGTCTTCGTTTCTAGATATTTGAAAGAAATGTAACTGCCTATGTTTTGTTCTACACTTCACATTATCATATATATTTCAAAAAATCCGTAAAGGCATGAGAAACTAAACAAACTCTGAATAAATCTTACAAGTCTCGTACCTGTCATTTGGGTTACTTCGGAAATGATGTAGTTCAGTTACAGTTGACATGAGACGTGGAATGTTGACAGCTTTTGGACAACCTAACTTTGTTGGTTGGTTCCATTTCTGATAATTCACCGAAAAATGTTTCATTAGCTAAACTTGATATTGCTCTTTGGTTAAAAGATCCATTCTTTACTACGGAATATAACTGCAAAGAAGTGTCAATACGTTGTAAGAAGCCTTCGAACTGGACTTTTGGGAAACCTTTCACATACATCCCATACATGGGATACCTTCCAAAATCCACTCCTTCAAGCAAAAGGACTTCAGGTTAATCCTTCTTTTCATTCTATCGACAGCAGAAATGCCCGATTCATCCTCTGCCTCGTACCACTCACGTATTAGCTTGCAAAATCTGCTTCTCGTATGAATCCTAGTTTTCTCATTTCACTCTCCACGTCTGTGGAGAAGGTGCGTAGTGCAAAAGCATTGTTCTGTTTGTCAATTAAGTCAACTACGAGGCTCTTACTTATTATGTCTCTGTTTTTTTCCGCCACCGCATGCCAGGCCCTCTTTTGTATTCCTTGAAGACCATCTTTACATACCTTCACTCTAAGGTTAACAAGGAGATGGTGCGCATCGAGACATTTAGGTTCCATTTTGTTTCTTTTCTCACTGACTTCAGGGTACGAAAACCATTTTACATGACCTACGCCTTCAACTTCTGTTGTTTCATTGAACGGTGATTTACTAATCCAACTCCGATATGAATCCTTATACAATGTTACAGCATAAACATTGTTTAATTTACTTTTGGGTACATATCTGGTATTGTTTTGTACGACTTTCAAAGCACTTTCTTTCAACGATACCATTCTTTTCACAGTCCGCTCTTTTTGAATACCACTGCCTATGAGTTTACTCACAGCATTTGCCTTGTCCAAGATTTTCCAAGATTTTCGGATCGGAAAGGCAGCTTTTCGTTGATACTGTTCTGTCAGTTCAATAATGATATTAAGTTCAATGTGTGTCAAACTGAGTAGTTTTGAAATGTCACTGAAACAATTTCTTAGATCTTGGGCGGATTTGGTTTGCCATTTTTTTTTTACATTACTTTTTTGGTGTTCCTTGAATTTACAAAGGATTTCAGTAACAGTATCATCCGACATAAGGCTTGTTCGAACAGTTGAATCTTCCAAGACATTAGCACTTGCATTTTGAGTCGTATCTGGTTCATTTGTGTCAGTTGTTTCATTGTCATCTAAGGGCGCAACATCGTCTTCACACGAAATTAAATTTTCACTCTCTATCAACACTTCGAGAGCTTCATCGGAAGACACGATAAAGAACCATCGGACTGAACCTTATCTTGTTTTGATTCAAGATCACGTTTAGTTACATTCTGGCTCTTAGTGGTGTAGTGAATAGCTTGAAATACTTTCCGTAATAGTTCTGATGTGACATTCAGACCCCCACTTTCGTTTCTTATAGCACACACATCATTTTCAAGGTCATCAGCAATTGGTTTTTCACTGAGATGTTTTAAGATAGTGTTCCTCTTTTCCTTGCTTGCAGTTTCGTAAACATCTCTCTGCAACTGTAGTAATGTCAATGGGCGTTCATCAACATCACGTGTAGCTAATTTGATCCATTGACCATCGAAGCAGGTACAAACAATGTCAATTCCTCGTGCATTGCATTCCTCCAAAATGTGTTCGTTCATTGTTCTCATTGTTTGAGTAGTCAGGCTGTATCCCTTCATAGCATATGCAACGGGTAAAGAGTGTGGTATTTCAATATTCCAGCATCTATTAGTGTCACTCAATAACCATACTAAGACTTCGGTGGCCTTCCTTCTACATATTTCATACGTCTCGTCGATAACCCGATTTACATTGCATAGTGTTAATTCTATATTTTCAGTGCTTTGATCTACTGAACCCTTCGTAACAACTGGGAAAACGTACGGACAATTGACATGAGTCTGACTTATTTCTCGGGATGTTGCCTTAACAGACGGGATTTCGCAAAGAAAAGTTACCATAGTCTTCCTGTAAACTTCGATCTTTTCTGATATAAGTTTTGATCGTTCAGACAATCTTGTTGGTCGCTTTGGGGTTTGACACAAATAAACATCTTTTATTTCGTCCGTTACTAATTTCCACAAGTCTGCATCAAACTTTGCCCTGAAAGACGAATGTTCAATTAACTCACCAAATAGTTTAATTTAGCCGCCATTTTTAAATGCAATTAAGTAAGAGAAATATAATAAGAATGAAAATTTGGTATGAAATAGACAACAACTCAACCATTATGAAACAATAAGCCCAAGATGAGCCATCATTTGCGAAACACAACATTAATATGTACTTATCATTCTGATAAGACTATTGTTTATTGGACAGACTATAGAAGTGAAGATACATTCTCACTTCCGTCAAAAAGAGGGGCGAAAGATACAAAGGGACATTCAAACTCACCGACCGAAAACAAACTGACATCGCCAACGTCAATCGTTTGAATGATTGCCGAAATATGACTCACCTGAACACAGTTGAACTTTCATCAGTCCAGCATACAGACTATAGAAGTGAAGATACATTCTCACTTCCGTCAAAAAAGAGGGGGCGAAAGATACAAAAGGGACATTCAAACTCACCGACCGAAAACAAACTGACATCGCCAACGTCAATCGTTTGAATGATTGCCGAAATATGACTCACCTGAACACAGTTGAACTTTCTTCAGTCCAGCATAAATACATTAGTTCTTTAACATCCATAGCAGCCATTTCTGATAGTACTTGAGTAACGTACCTGAAACGGACAGAGAGACCATAGATAGACTTGCTTTCACATAATAATTATTGGGACTAAGATAGACAAAGACAGATAGATTATCGACAGAAATCTCTTTATAAAACACTAAGTTTGTTTTATTCCTAAACCTAGTAGCTTAGTTTGATCTATTATAGTTTAAATGCTCTTCCGTCGTTTTTGCAAATATTTCAAAATTTCGACAAGAGCGTTGCTGATGATTCATAATACATACTAGTAGTGATGATAATTTTGTTAATAGCTCATGACCATAGAGGGTGGCTTCCTTTAGAATTGTGGTTAACTTCTTTGTCTTTGTTTTTGTTATGGCACTTTAACAATAAAATGAAGGTCATAGTGAAATTTTGTGATGTTGTATTCAAAAGACCAATCTAAATGTGATGATAGCATACACAAATCTTGAGCTTCTCCAATCATCACCCGCCTCCTTGTGAAATTTACTCAGAGCAAGTTTCTGTTTCATAAACAACAATCGTAGGTCTTTAATTCTGTAAGATATTATGAGGACTATATCTTGTAGCTTCTGGCATTTTCTGCAGGACTCATTGTTGACCAATCATCTCTGGTTGACGTTACAACATCTTTTTCTGTTTTTAATCTCAATCGCAATTTTGTATGGAGTCTTCCATTCCATAACCAAACAAATCGATGTCGCCGTTATCTTTTGTTAATCCTGGAGCTAATTTCTTTCCATCAACACTTAACACGTACGTGTCAGTTTTAGCTTCATCTGGATGGCCTGTTCTATCAATCCTGGTTGAATCTGTTTTGGGATATCAATCGTGCAGGATTCATAATTGTTAACCGTTTTATATCTGGCACAGCAAAATTTATGTTAGTGTCTTGGGGTCAAATTGACCTCTTGATGTTGACTTATTCAAAACTGACCGGACGATTTCACTCCCTGCATAAAACGCAAGGCTTTCCCGTGAAACAGCCTGTACAAGACCTTCCAAAAACGCATGCACTGATCTGAGTAAAACATTTTAGTAGTGTTTTCTAGACTGTACCATCTTGCGACTTCTAACAGCAGTAGAAATGAAATGTTATTTAAAGGGAATTTGTCCACTGATATAAGTTTGAGCAAATTAATGAAATCCGCAAGATGCCCTGCCTTTTGTACATTTTTTAGAACTGTTGGCATTAAGCTTAAAACTTCACCAGTACATGACAACTCTTCAAACAACTTTTTTCGACTTTTTTGAGGTTTCACACATTTTCTTATTTTCTTGGGAGCGGCATTTAAGGTACTAATTCCTGGAACAACAGTATTTTTCTTTTCAAGAGCTGGGGTAGATTTGTCACCTAAAGTTTAAAAAACATGATATAATTATTAGTTGTGTACATTTTCATGTCACACTATTAGCTGTTACTGAATATATGATAAACAATGTTCTTGATTACCCTGATGTTCCGTTGAAATTCACCAACTCCCAACTCACTAAATGCAACACAAAAAGAAACTGGCAGCTAACTCCAAAATAGTAGGAACTTCCAACTCACTTTCGTAGTCCCTTTTTTTCCGTTTTAATAAAAGTTTTACCTTTCTGTAAAGATGTGATAGTAATTGACGGTATTATACAGATTTATTGTAGATTGTTTTGTATCGTTTTTTGATTTGTTCAACACCTACATTCCTACGACTAAAGCTGGATTAACGTGAATATCGGGTTTTAAAACCCCAAAACTGTGATGGTCCTAATGCTCCCTAATTAAAATAGATGCTGACAATGACATCCTTTATTGAGTGTTGCTCATTTTGAATATGATGATGTCATTAGAAGAATCAACCCATCTTGAGGTTATCAGTTGAAATGTTTTAATGTTTCTATGTAGTTTGCACTTAATTATTCTCAATGAGCTTACCTGAAATAAGCAAAGTTTCACAAGATCTCCTCCGTTTTGGTTTGTTTAGCCAAAGGCTGGAAGGATCTTTTTCTTTTACCCTGGTGAAACAATAAAAACACGATAAGTCCTGTGCTCAATAAACCCCAACAGTTCGGTGCCAAAAACACCTCGTTTTTGGAAACCCGATTAGTCCGCTGCCAAAGAATTTTGAAAAGCTTTGATATGTGATATTTTTAGTCTTTAAATGCACACAAGTGGTTCTAATATGTATTTTGCATGAAATTAAGGAGCCCAAAAGTCCACATTCTAATATACTGCGTATTTGAACGGAAACCACACCATTAGTAACAGTGTTCGGCCGGTTGTCCTGTTTAGTGTGGAGCTCTTTGAAAAAACATGAGTTGTACCGAAGTAAAATGAAAAATTTCGCAAACTTAGATCATCGGTGCCTTCCGTGATCATATAAAATAAACGCTTACGATTTCTTTTCGTCTATTTGGTTCATTTTGTGACACACTGTCTGAAACAAACAACGATAAGTCCGTTGCCGAACCCGATAAGTGCGGAAACGCCGAAAAACCCGATAAGTCCGTTACCATTCTACACCGTGTTTTTGAAGTTTTGGATAATTTTGATGATAATGAATTGCTAGTATATCTGTATGATTATCAGAAACTATTGTTACATAATATATCTCTATCAAGATTTTCGGAAGATACTTCTTCGGTTAATAATTATGGATATAAATTGTTAGATTTTGTAAAGACTAAATATTTATATCGGAAATAGCAGATTGAATGGAAATGATAAATCTATTGGTAAGAAGACATGTAAAGATGTATCACTTGTAGATTATTTTTTAATATCCTCAAATGTTTTTCCATATGTAAAATCTTTTGATGTGTTAGATTACAATCCCCTATATTCAGATGTACATTGTGGGCTAAGTGTGTATTTGCATTCCAATGTAAAGAAAAATACTACAAAACAAAATGTAGGTCATTGTAGTAAATCCAATTATATAAAATGGAATGCTGCCAAACAAGACGAGTTTGTTGAAGCTATTTTTAGTAGCCAATTGTCATTCGGTGAACTCGATACTATTTTTAATGAAGAATGTGAAGGCAATCAAGTGAAACATGTTATTGATAAAGCGGTGAACAAAATTGGTGAGATATTTAGAAACACGGCAAAATCTATTTTTGGCTTTAAAAACTCGACTCGGAAAAAAGTAAAACCTGACAATAAGCCGTGGTATACTAAAAGTTGTCAGGAAAAACGAAAGCAGTTTAATATTAACCGTAAAAAATATAATCTGCGAAAGTCGTCTGTAAACAAACAGATACTCACGCGATCGGGTCGAGAATATAAGAAAGAAATGAAAAAAAGTTACAGTGAACATTTGAAGAAATTTGAGACGCAACTTCGGAATGCCTCTAAAACCGATACAAAAAAGTTTTGGGGTATATTGAAGTCATTCTCAAAGTTTCAAACTTCTGAAGAAAATAATATTACACTTGATCGCCTATATGAATATTTTAAAGACTTAAATAACAATGATGAAGAAGCCAGTGTGTATGATTTTTCAGAAATTTATTCTCAAAATGATGTTGACCTTCTTAACTCTGAAATAACAGAGGATGAAATCGTTAAAGCGATTAAAAATTTGAAAAATTCAAAAGCACCAGGCATAGATAATATTGTAAATGAATACTTGAAAACAACTTTATGCAAATTTTACCATACTACCATAAATTGTTTAATCTAGTATTTGATAGTGGTGATAGTCCTGAAACATGGACATTAGGAATTATTAAAGCTATTTACAAAAATAAAGGTGACCCGAAGGAACCCGACAATTATCGGGCGATTTCTTTAGTGTCATGTCTTGGTAAAGTGTTTACTTCAATCTTAAATACAAGATTAAATAATTTTTCAGATGAAGAGGGTCTTATATCTGGGACACAAGCAGGTTTTCGATATGGATATTCTACGCAAGATAATATTTTCATTTTATATTGTTTGGTTACACTATTTTTATCAAAGAAAAAAATTATTCTGCACATTTATAGATTTTAAAAAGCATTTGATACAATTTGGAGAGCTGGGTTGTGGCAGAAATTGATTAAAAGTAACATTCAAGGAAGATGTTTAAAGTAATTCATTCATTATATAGTAACATTAAATCTTGTGTTAAAGATGGTGATAAATACTCTGATTTTTTACATGTGATATTGGTGTTAGACAAGGGAGAATTTATCTCCAATTCTTTTCGCTATTTATTTAAACGATTTGGAAGAATATCTGTCTGAAAATTGTAAAATCGGACTTGACACTCTGAGCACTTTATGTTTTGAGAATCTTGGTATATATATGAAACTATTTGTATTACTATATGCAGACGATACTGTTATATTTGCAGAATCACCACAGGAATTAAAACAAGCACTTAAAGTGTTTGAAAATTATTGTAACTTATGGAAACTCAAAGTTAATGTATCAAAAACAAAAGTTGTGGTGTTCTCAAAGAGAAAGTGTACTGTAGACTATAATTTTGAAATATTTGGTGAAAAAGTATATCAGCAGGATGATTATAACTATTTAGGTATTTTGCTTAATTATAATGGTAATTTTTATAAAGCAAGGAAAAAACTTGTGGAACAAGCACAGAAATCACTATATTCATTGTATACGAAAATTCGCAATATTAGCATACCTATAGATTTGCAACTAAAACTTTTGAAGTATTGGTGTCTCCTATATTTACATATTTATCTGAGATTTCGGAGTTTGAAAATGAAAACTTTATAGAAAAAAAACATTTACAGTTCTGTAAAAAAATAAAGAAATTAGAACAAGCACGCCTACTTTTATGCTGTATGACAATCTTGGGCGATACCCTGTAGAAATACAGATACAATGTAAAATGCTGTGTTTCTGCGACAAATCAATTGAAAATTCAAAGAAATTGTCTGGTGAAATGTACAAATTACTCTACAAATCATATGAAAATGGCAAATGCTCTTGGTGGATAATATTAAATTCGTTTTTTTTTAAACGGGTTTTTGTGAAATATGGAAGAATCAAGAATATGTAAATACTGAATTTTTAAAATTGTTGTAAGACAGAGATTACACGATTAATTTATACAAAAGTGGTTTTCAGATGTAACTAATTCTTCACGAGGGAATTTTATTCTAAATTTAAGACAGAGTTTGTATTAGAAGATAATCTTTACGGTTAAATCCTGTAAATAGAAGCTATTTCAGCAAACTTAGAACATGCAATCTTAAATTTCCGATAGAGACGGGACGTTGGGCTGGCAGACCAAGGGATGAAAGATTGTGCAATCTCTGTTAATAAGCTGTGGGAAATAAGTTTCATTATATTTTATGTTTTGATGAATCAAAAGATATTCGAACTAAATATATAGCGATTTACTTTGTTAATATACACAGTGAGTTAAAAATGAATAAAATGTTGAATATAGGTAATACACAAGTTCTTACTCACCTCTCATGGTTTCTCCAAAGATTGTAAAACTCTTATAGAGTCAAACTGAAAAAAGTCACATTAACTCCATGATATAGTACTCTCATGATCTAGTACTCGGATAACATATTTATTTACATTCCATAACACAACACTCTACTTACACGTGGTGGTGACGTGACGTACAAACACCGTATCGAGTACACTCAAAACATAAATAGTGGAAGCATGAACTTGTGTATTACCTTTGAAATATGTGTTATAATATATATACAGTAATACAATTATTCATAGTTACTTTGTCTATAATATATGTACTAATAATTTGAAATATTATAGTTCAATATATAAGATAATTTCTACTCATTCTGTCATCTGTAATTATAATGTACTATGTATAATTGATGCTCCTGTAGCGCAGTTACTGCGTCTGAGTTTGTTTAATAAAGTAAAAAAGTCTAACATAAACATTTATGAAGCTGACCACACTCTTAACTTATTAGTTGGCGCACATCAAAGTCGTGCACAAATGGCAAATAACTTTGTCGAGAAAGAAATAAAAAATAAATAAAATTATTTGTCCTTTTAATCATTGCAAATAAGAACAACATATTTAATTATAAATTATCAAGCATTAATCTTTATGATACAATTGTTAATTACTTAAAATAAAAATATTATGATTATTTGTTATATGGCACGTGTCAATCGGTTCACTGATTTTCGGCATATCAAAGAAAAACGGGCACGTGCTTAAACAATGCTTAATAACTCGTTTATTTGTGATAATTTTTCTATAAAATTTTTAATTTATGCATTAAATATCAATCTCTAACTTAATATGGATAAATAATACATGTAACAGCACCCCTTCTAGTCCTTAGTGGCATAATATACGTCCTTAGTGAACTAAGGACTCCTTAGCAGTGTTTAGACGTACCGCTGGTGTACCTGCCAGTCTCGATGGCTAACGGGAGCGAACTGGCGCGGAACAAGGCTAGAGTACGTCTGTACGAGCGTGGTATAATTTGGGGGAATGTAGGACAGAAAGTCACAGGACAAAAAGTCATAGACAAAAAGTCACGGACAAAAAGTCACACTTCAGTTTTGAGATTATTTTTCTTTGAATAAGAAAATACTTATTTAAAAAAAAAGTTTTTGTATTTTTCTTGAACTATTATATATAAAGCAACTTTGTAATTAAAATTTATTTGATAGATATCAATAATGATCAAATAATTGTTAAGAAAACAAAATGTCAAAGTGGCTTGGTACTTAAACGGCTTCATGGTGCCAAGAAATAGATCATTTGCATGATTAAAATTTAATAAATTTTCATTTATCAAGGCTAAAGAACAATTTCCTAAACTTTAAAATGAATATATGTAATAAAAAGAAAATATTTCAAGACCTTTCTCTTATATATTTTAACAATTGTCGAAAAAATATTTGTGACTTTTTGTCCTATCAAATTTGTGACTTTCTGTCCTATGACTTTTGTCCTGTGACTTTCTGTCCGATTACCATTTGGAATTCGGCATAATTGTTCGTTTTGAATAACCTGTACGTTCGAAGTTTTATATCCATTTTGATGTCCACGATCATTTAATAGACGTGTTAGGAAAGTCAATACGATTTTGACGCTGATGTTAAATACCAATACCACTACAGGCTATAGTGGGGACCATCTCAAAAAGCCCAGATAATCATTCATTATAGTTACCTGTATGGGTTTGTTTGATAATGCTGAGATGTTTTCATACAATTAAATAATAACAATTTACACCGAGGAGGTTCCAGCAAAACAACACGATCATTATTAATATTATCGTAAAATTGCCTTGGTTAATAGTCATGATAGTAGTGATCGAATAATTCTAAGATCGTTGTTCCCCCATTTCTTACTATGTTGTTGAACGAATACAAGGAAAATCTGCAAACTGATCAAAATAAATGAATAAAAAAAACACTGCAATCAAATCACATCCGAATCGATTTTTACTCCACGTCAATCTTTGTTCAAAATGTTCGTTTATTTGAAATTTATTTAAGATATACCTTTCATAGCATTTATACGGGATGGGTTTTGCTCCTTTTTGGAAACGGTGACCTATAATTGCAAACATTTGCGTCATTTGGTCTCTGGTAGATAGTTGTCTACTTTGGCAATCATACCACATCTCCTTAATTTAAATCATTTTCTAGATTAGAGAAATGTGTAGCTTAAAATTCTAATAAAAACTTAGAAATTGTGTACTTGACAATTAAAAAAAAAATAATAAAAGAATGAAACAAAAGCTATTTCAATTTGACAATCTTTATCTTTTTATTTTATCTAGAAAGGTCACTCTGGCAATTCAATGTAATGTTGAAAAGGGACAATACCTAAAAACCGTTGAAATGTGTGAATTAATTATTCTTATTCACATTTTAACTGACATTTTCTTTCTATCAACTTTTGTCAGTTAGTTTTCGGACAGAAGAGGTTATCGAATTAAGTTTTAAAAGATTACCACATTTGGGCATTATTCAAGCATGTTAAATTTACATTTCGGTGAAGGGTCGAAGTATTTTTCTTGGTATCATGGCTTCCTCCACCAACAAAACAGAACATATCGATTAAATTGAAATATTGTTGAAAGTGTCGTTAAACTTTCATATGGAGAAGTTAATTTTATTATCCTTGGGTCAGAAGGATATTTTGAAAATGGAATATTCGTTTTCACCTCTTGCAAAGCCTGCTAAATTATGTGTCGGGCAATTTTTTTCTCGATTTCCTTCATTTTGTTCTACCTAATATTCACTATACTCTCCGCTTTCTAAATTGGTCGGTATATAGTGATGGTTGGATGGGTCAATCCGTCCGTTCTTTCTTCCTTCTGTCCATGCATTGCATTCCTACCCAGATATTAGTAGACAATACGAATCACATACGACTCGTGGAAAGTGGTTTTCTTGAACATTAAAACGATGCGCCAGCAAGACAACCTTACATATTCTACTCATATTATTTAATGTATATATTTGGACTTGTGGCCGTAGAATCCGCCATTCCATTCTTGACCCTTACATATATTTTTTTAAGTTTTGTTTTGCACTCCCAAATCAAACAAATACAAATGAATGTATGAAGATCTACGTAAGTCCAATGCACGTCTTAAAAAATTAGAAGTCGACGTTAACCGTTCGCTTCATATCAAACACACCACAAAGCTAAACTATACTACTCCGGAATACTTTTCAATGCAATTGCATTTTGAGAAAGTCCACACTTAAATCTTGTATCGGTATTGGTATTTAACATCAGCGCAGTATTTAAACCCCTTTCCTAACACGTCTAATAGTTCACTTTGCCATTCGGTATTATCTAGCACCTTTATTTTGTCCGTCACAAACTTCATAACTGTTTTCGGGCAATATCTTTTTGCGCCAAAAAAGAACTCATTTTCGCCACAACTTATTTGCGCCAATGCTACTTTTGCGACACAATTTGAAAATAATAGGGATCATTTGCGCCAATTAAAAAATCATCGAATTCCGACAATTTTTTAATTTTTTAATTTTTACTTTTATACATCAACTAAATAATTGACTTCCCTCCTCCTTTATCCATGCTTCGGACCAGCAATTTTCCGACTGACAGAACTAAAGTCATTTTAATACAAAAAATATGCTGAATCATCTTTATTTGTTACAACACCAATATCATCAAGAGTTTTGTGAGATTCTGATTGATTAATTGGTAGAGCTGGGTGAAGTTTTCTTCTTTCTCTGCACATGGAATGACGAACATATTTCAAATCTTTCTTTTGTTTCTTTTCTAAATGTTCTTCGTCAATTTTAAAGTTCTCTGAAATAATTATTGTAGAAGATCGCTCAGATATATAACATATCATGATCAGTTGCTTTTTCGTTTGCATGCTATTCTCAAAATATGTCTTTCTACTTTCTGAGTATCAGTTTCGTATAAATAATTTAAAAGTCTAGCACAACTTGACTTAACTGTGCAACTTATTTCTCTAACAAATTCCTGACGAAATGTGTGTTCTTCGACAACCCATCGGTAACAGGTTTTCCTCTATCAGACTCTATTTTCTCGAACGATATATTATCAGACATCTTTAAAATCTATTCTATTGCTGAACAATTTATTTATTGGTGACTTTTCTTAATTTTGATGAGACAGAGTTCGATTTAATCTAAAGTGGAAATGTTAATTGTAGTACATGTTACATGTATGATATAGGTAAAAAAAATATACAGGTAAATGTGGCGCAATTTGATTCCATTTACTGGCGCAATTAATACCATCAGAAGTATAGAGAGTGGCGCAATTGATACCTTTTCAAAACTGTAATTGGCGCAAATTGATTCTGCCCCTGTTTTCGTGGATAATAATAGATCATTTACAGAATATCGAATGTTTAATAAGTCGTTAATTTTATCCACCTCACGGCACCGACCTTTACGTCTTCTCGAGACCCACTTCCAAATTTTGAACACGTTTCGATTTTCGTCTGTTCTAGTTATTTTACACAAAAGTCTGATACAAGATACGCGCTGCTTATTTAAACATGAAATCCACCCCATGTCGCAACGACTTGCGATATTGGACGTGTTTTTTCCTACAGATAAAAAGTATTTACAGGCTTTGTTTTGAACTATATAAATGACATTAAATGATTTAGTTCCCCATACTGAACTTTCGTACATCAAAATTGGATCCACCATAGAATTATAAAGTTTAGTATATACACTGTTTGACATTCCACCAGATGATACAAATTTACCAAAAAGAGCTCCTAAAGCTCGACTAGCGTACTTCGAGAGCTCTTTACTGTTTTTGATAAAAGTCAAATGCTCGTCTAGCCATATCCCAAGATACTTATATGAGTCAATGCATTTTATACTGTTTGCATCACATTTGAAATTACATCTGGTAACGTTAAATGACTGTGGGCGAAAATGTACAACTTCAGTTTTATCTGCGTTAACGGATAACTTCCAGTTAGAGCACCAGTCTTTCAACACATCCAACATACGTTGTTAACTTTCTTCGTTGGGCGCGATTAAGGAAATGTCATCCGCGTACAACAATACGCTTAACATAGTCTCATATACAGTTATTCAACAATTCAACGCATTTATACGGTCTGCAAGGTCGTTAATATACACCGCGAAGAGCGTGGGCGACAGTATGCAGCCTTGTTTAACTCCGGACGTCACAATGAACCAAGGGGTTAACTCATTATTCACACGGACAGTACATTGGACATCTTTACAAAGCGACTTGATTGCACCAAGGAAATTGCCACGTACACCAATAACTTGAAGTTTTACCAAAGTAAATCCCTTTTGACCGTACCGAAGACTTTTCGCATATCGACAAAACACACATATAAGCTGAATTTCTGAAATTTTCCGGTCATTTAGTTTTGAATATAGTGAAAATAAATGTTCCTCGCAACTGCGGCCTTTTCAGAATCCGTTTTGTTCGTCGCACAAACAATCATGAACTTCTAACCATTTACTTAGTCAAAAATTCAGAACAGAACAGTAAATTTTACAAGGCACCGAGATTAACGTTATACTTCGATAATTTAAAGGGCATCTATTATACGTGGAACCCTGTTTCAAAATTGGATTTATAATTCCACTTGTCCACTGACTGGTCAAGATTGTTGTTATTCTCACTGTTATTCGTAAACAAAACTTGAAACTCATCTTTCCATTTGTTTAAAACACTGTTCTTATCGGTTTTAACATTTCCTGTATCGTCGGTAATGGCCCACGGAACGCGTGGTTTTCGTTCATTCGCTATTCCGGTCTTTCCTATCGATTTCCAGAATTCGCTTTGGCTACACGCATTCAGTTGGTCTTCAAGTTTCTGTTGTTCCTGGTACACATAATCCTTTTATATTTCTGATTTAGCCTATCGAATTATTTGTTTACATTACAAAATTTTTTTTTAAGTTTCCGTTTAATGGTATTTGATCCGTGATATTTTAACCACTATTTTTCTGATTCACAGACTTTATCCCACTGTACAGAAAGATTCTCGTTCCAATAAGGTTTATATAAGGATTTTTTACGAAGGTGATAAAGGGGGAAACACGTGAAATAAAAATCGCAATAACGTTGCACGGAAAAATAAAAATCGGGAAAAACAAATCACGAGAAATAAAATCGTATATATTAAGGAAAAAAGTACATAGAAGCTATATTACTCAGTCGTTCTTGGAGATCACGCTGTCATAGTAATGGACAAAAAGACACTTCGGTCGACTTTTAGTGTCCGCTAGTTGCATCTGATTTGAAAAAAAAAAAATATTATTCATAATTTCATAGCAATTAATATCCTGGGAACACTTAATTTAAAACAATCTCCGGACTGACTTTGAATTCAGTCCCGGTTTACTTTTCAATCAAATGCGGGACAAGCACGAGAAATTAAGAGTACCGACACGAAACAAGGAAAATAAATAAGCGTAAACACGAAGCACGCACGTCGAACCAAACACGAGAAAACGAGAAATAAAACGCCAAAACACGAAAACACGTGAAATAAAAAGGCCAAAAACGTTGCACGAAAATAACCCTTTACCACCCTCTTTTACGTTTTTGTCTTCCATTTGTAAAATTCAAAAGAGGCAATTTATTTTCCATTTCACTATGAATTAAAAGTTGAAATTCATTATACGCCGTTTGTACCGTTTTTTGTGTGGTTTGTATAGAATTTTCAATTCTGATGATAGTTTCATTGACTTTTTTGATAATTCCTATGTTTTTCAAAAAATCGTTCGGAACATTTGACAATTTAAATTTGCGGTTTTGGATTTTTGGATGACCATTTAAAACATCTATGTTCTCCGTATTGTAACCGCCAGGAATAATAATATCACAGCCTGACCAGAAATGAATGAACGGGAATTTAATCCGGCATATAATTGATTTCATTTATCACAGTTGACATTGAAATGATTTTAAAATCTTTTATATACTCCATATCCTCACAAGGAACACACATAACCACAACCGATTTTCCAGTCGTTGAAATGTAAGTAAATTCATGATCCCGAAAACGGCCATTTAGCATAGCAAAATTTATATCACTTAAAAAAATAATAAATATATCTCCTTGGTGATTTTCACTAAAGTCGACAATATTTCGTGGTTTTACAATATCCACCTCCTCCACATAATCTGTATTCTGTCCTACACATGAATTTAAATCGCTACAAATTATATTTTTTCCTAATTTCTGATAACTATAAACAGAGACATATATAATACATATATTATATGTCTCTGCTATAAACTTGTTGAAGCAAATTTGAAAATATAAACCCGAATCCATAGCCCTGCTTTTAAAAATCAGCTGGTGATAAATAACACACTGCTACAGTAACCGGTACATCGGTAGATTTTGATTTAAATTTTATCCACTGCATTCCTTCTATTTCCATATCTAATATATCAGCATCGTAAAGTTTAAAATTTCATTTTTCAAAAGTAATCCTTCTCCTGCGGACCCTCTGGTCGCATTTCTATGTCAAATTTTCCTGTTATGACCGAAGAATGTGTATCCGGGGATGTGTAATTTTTCGTCACCACGCAAAAACGTTTCTGTTAGCGCAAGAACATCGCACTGAGAATAATCCAATACTCTTAGTCAAGTTATGCAAGTTTATTTGTTACAAAATAGAGTATAGAAAACAATTAAAGGTTTTTGACTAGTTCAGTGTTTTTTCTCTCGTGAATTTTAGTTCAAAGTTGAAATTTAAGGGATGCTTCCAGTCAAGATTTTGCCCTTTTGGTCTTATGTATAACTATTTTTATACCATTTTATTTGTTATTAAATTGTCTTAAGAAATCATGTTAAAGATTTTGACCGGGTTATATGTTTTTTTCGTGAATTTAAGTTTAAAGGTTCGGAATTGGATTGACACAGCCAAGCTTAACAAGGCTTCCGGTCAATTTTTTGGTAATAATAAATATTCAAATCACTATTGTTTTTAGTTCAAATTAAAGACTATCACACAAGCTTTCAAAATCTATTTCAATTATTAATTTATCTTTAGCTGTTTCAGAGAAATCATTTATAATATATCAATTTGCACTTCCGTGTTTTCCAACTTCCGTGTTTTAGACCCTCCCATTATATAACAAACACGAGTTACCTCCCATACAATTTGTAACAAACTTCAACTTTACTTCTTTTTTCTAACTTTTAACTGTTTTGTAATGGAAAATGATAATTATACGAAGGATGGCGTCTACTTCTAGTATACAGACAGCTTTAAAAGCAGTAAATGCAAATATCCAGAGTCAAATATCAAAGAAAACAGGGGTAATTAAAAAGAATTAAAGCTGCGCACTTTTGGACTACAGAAATTATTTCAATGATTTGCATACAGTCACTAGTCCAAGATTACTCTGACGTCCAACGGCTGTTTTGCCAGACAAGGTTGGGCCGTGACGTTGGACGTCAGAGTAATCTCCGACTAACAGTTACAGGCCCTTGTTTCTATCAATGGGAAGGTCGACTTTACTTAGACTACTTACTTACTAAATTTTGTTTCCGACCAGGATCCTCACGTTTCCTCTTTGCCAAACTCATATATTATGTTTTGATCTCTATTATTTCTGTTGCTGCTGAACCAGTCAAAGAAATTAGTATTTCAAAGCACAGGACATTTGGTTCTGTAAAATTTTCAGAATTACAGGTCCGAAAGGAAATTTACAAGACAGACAATATGTTATTTATATGTCTGTCGTCGTCGTTAACTTTTACAAAAATCTTCTCCTCTGAAACTACTGAGCCAAATTTAACCAAACTTGGCCACAATCATCATTAGGGTATATAGTTTAAAAAATGTGTTTGATGACCCCCACCTGCCAACCAACATGGCCGACATGGCTTAAAATAGAACATAGGGGTAAAATGCAGTTTTTGGCTTATATCTCTGAAACTAAAGCATTTAGAGCAAATCTGACGGGGTAATAATGTTCATCAGTTTTAGATATATCTGCCCTGAAATTTTCAGATGAATCGGACAGCCTGTTGTTGGGTTGCTACCCCTGAATTGGTAATTTTAAGGAAATTTTGCAGTTTTTGGTTATCTTAAATATTATTATAGATAGAGATAAACTGTAAACAGCAATAATGTTCAGAAAAGTACGATCTACAAATAAGTCAATATGACCAAAATTTTCAATTGACCCCTTAAGGAGTTATTGCCCTTTATAGTCAAATTTTTAACAATTTTTTGTAAATTTTTGTATTCTTTTACAAAAATCTTCCCCACTTAATCTACTGGACCAAATAGAACTGAAGTTAGCCACAATCATGACAATATTCAATAGGGTATCTTGATTGAAAAATGACCCTGCCATCCAAACAACATGGCCGACATGGCTAAAAATAGAACATAGGGATTTACTTTAGAAGTCTAAGGGAAAATTGTAAAACAGGGGTTAAAAAATTTTGTTACATCTCACTAGCCAAGGACTTATTGGTGGTAGGATTTTACTAGCCCTGTTGGAAGAACTGCAAGCCCATCAAAACTGACCTGCTAGCCCGAGTATGATTACAAATTCAGAGTTGCTGCATAATACAATGAATTCTTTAAACTTGTTAATTTCTATCGTTGTACTATGGGCTGTTAAATATTTTACAGGACCTCGGGGATTTAAATGGATTGAAGAGTTAATCCGATAATACACGTGTAATTAAATTTCCGGTCATTGACCACTGTATTGATTTATGACATTCTTTTTGCACTAGTGTTTACCTAAGATTATCTCTGATCACCATGATAAACTACAGAAAACATGTTCATTGGTCTTGTCATGTGAAACCAGTGGTTCAAATCATATATTTGTTCCCACATACAAAGCAGACTTTTTATTAGCGTGATCGGGAAAATAACGGCAATATTCACAAAACATTGTCTCTGGTTCATCATCAGCAACAGCCGGCCTTGCCCTGGGAATCTTTTTGTCCATGACACTATAAATGTTCTTTTCCGCTTTTCCCGGTTGTATTTGGGATTTTTTTGGAATGAATTTTCAGTCTCATTACCCCCTTCATCTACCTTTTTTGTATTGAAACTGACCAAGGTTCCTGGGGTGTCCGTACTAAAATATTTCAAATATTTTGTTAGATGGTTTAGTGCTCAACAGCTGTCCGACATGACAGGTCAATATCAATCAATGCATCATACCCCCACTGGCCCCAGTACCGTTACCGGTAATTGAAAATCTTGGCATAAGCAATGTACAATACCCCCTGTACTGAGAAATTGATATTGAAAGTACGGGAATTGCGATCAATACATGATACCGGTCCACCCAGAGTTATTTGTTCTGTTTTTAAAACATGTACAAAATCTGTTCAAATTCTTGGAATCCCGGATGACGTAATTGAATCTGATTGGCTAAGATAGAATAGTGATGAGGGGATTTTCCACTTTCTATTTTAGAAACGCCAAGAATTTTATGTTACTAGTCCGTCGGGCATATTGGGTTACAAGTTTTGATTGCCCGAAGCGTAAATGCTGTAGCCCCGGGCGTCGGGCTAGTGGATTTTTTAACCCCTGTAAAAAAAACTATTTCAAATGTTCACAACTTGAAAAAAAATTTAAATAATGATAAGGGGTCTTCAGTAACTATTGTAAGTCTAGTTACTATTGAGATGACCTGCTTTTAATTTAACTACTGGGCCAAATTAAACAAAACTTGGCCTCGTGCGCAATCATTATTAGGGTATCTAATACTATTTATTATGATTTAAACCTTATTTTACATGATTTCCAGTAGATACAGGTGAGCGACACAGGTGAGAGACACAAGCTCATGAGAGCCTCTAGTTTTGTCAAAAAAGTTTCATTTCAATGTTTTCTTTGATTTTAAAACCATAATGATGGACAATGAACATAAATTGATATATTTATGATTTTGTTTTTATAATCTAGAACAGACAAGAAGAAAAGAAGTTTTTCAAGTTCATTTTCATCTATTTCATTGTCATTAAGTTTTTTAATGCACTTTGCTGCAGATGATTCCTCTACAGGAGTTGTCTTACGGGAGGAAATTTCATGGTCTTTGATGGCAAAGATCTTCAAATTTTCTGTTCTATTTCAAAAAAAAGATCACGGGGAGGATTTGGGGCCTGTTTGCACCAGTCGCATACCATGACTTTTTTTTCTTCATCAAAAAGGAGCCAGGGATGGTTATTTCTTCAGGAATCTACTAATTTCCGCTCCCTGGTTAATTCGTAAACCTTTTAACTTTCTTGTGTATCCCCTGTGGTTGACTTTCTTTTCAAAGGCTTGCCCGGGATGCAATATCAGTATTAAGATCTAATTTGCATCGTCATCGTTGGCTGTTCGGAACAGGTTTCTCTATATTTCACCGAAGCTACACATGACCTTGACATGACTTTAAAAAGCAAAGAAAAGTCTAGAGAAAAAAGGTTCCGAATCGTCTTGCACACATGGCATGCATCTTGGTCATAATCGGTGAATGCATCTATTTTTTTAATTAAGGTATAAGTAGTACTGATTTTTCTGATTTAAAAATAACGATTAAAAATTTTGACAATAAAATTATTCAAGAATTTAATATTTATAGGAGCAAACAACATGAACAATGACAAGATGTTTTATTGGACAATCGGACCAGTGGTTTTAATAAAAATACCGGACCGGCGGGAAATTTACAAGACACGGTCCATCATTCCGGTGCTAATTTCGAGGACTGTGCTTCTGGTTAATTCAGCTCAATAATCAGAATAAGAGATTTCTACATTTCCCAATGCTTATCCATTCTATTTTTTAAAGCGTTTATTGAGGGGCTTTTATAACTTTGTCTTGTAGCTTGTTCCATATATTTGGTGATTCTTACTGCAAAGCTATTTTTTATCAGATTTCTTGAGCTACAAAAAAGGTTGACTATCCATAGATGACATTCGAATTCGTGCACTTTCCCGTAAAATGCTTGTATTAAATAAGAACCGATTGTTCGATGATTATTGTTTGATGACATTGTCTACACCAGGGTTCAACAGTTGTAATAAGTTCATAGAAAAAAAAAACAATTTGAGATTGGTGTATATGGACAGACGACCTTCCCATGGATAGAAACAGGTGCCTGTGGATTTGCAGTTAAAAACATGCAATATAAGAACATTTTTTTATGGAAATGATGCATGTTTTATACTTATAGGAGATCGTGATTCCTCTTGTTGTGGATATGCTATCAAAATGATCTTGATGCACTTTAGAATTGGTCTGTACTTATAAAAGTGAATGCTAGCTAGTCTGTAGTCAATTTGTTCCAAGTCAAATTTGTTCCTTGCCAATTTTTCCAAATTTGGACAATTCTTTCCAATTGTTTTTCATGTTTTTGTTCATCAATATTTAGACTAACCGTTTTTGTCCTAAGTTCAATTCATATGGTTAACATGGATTATCTCTTCCTAGTTTTTGTCTCGCCTTGACAGAGTCAAAAAGTGAGACATAGGTATGCTGTTTCCGGCGGCGGCGTCGGCGGCGTCAACAATGTATTAGTTTGTGATTAGGTCCAGTTCATGGTGAACCACTAGTGGTAGGTCAATGATATTTGGTATGCAGTTGTATTAGCATTGGCACATCTCATTACCATGGAGATTATTTGGCCCCGCCCCCTCAGTCAAGGTCTATTGACTTTGAAACTACTCATAGTTAACATGTATTAGTTTGTGATAAGGTCAATTTATGGGGAACCACTAGTGGTAGGTCAATGATATTTGGTATGCAGTTGTATAAGCATGGGCATATCTCATGTTCATGGAGATTATTTGGCTCCGCCCCCTTAGTCATGGTCAATAGACTTTGAAAATTTTGCTAAGTTTACATGTATTAGTTTGTGATTAGGTCAGTTCAAGTGGAACCATTAGTGGTAGGCCAGTGTTAATTGGTGTTCAGTTGTATAAGCATTAGCACATCTCATTTCCATGGAGAATATTTGGTCCCACCTCCTCAGTCATGGTCTATTTACTTTGAAACTTTTGCTTAGTTTACATGTATTAGTTTGTGATTAGATCAGTTTAAGATGAACTGCTAATGTTAAGTCATTGATATTTGGTATGCGAATTTATTGGCATTTGCAGGTATCGTTTCCATGGAGATTATATAGCCCCACCCCTGATCATGATTCATTGACTTTGAAACTTTTACATAGTTTACAAGTTAATGTTTGTGTTTAGGTTTGTTTAAAGGGAACGACTTATAATAAGTCAATGGTATTTGGTATGCACTTGTATTAGCATTGGCACATCTCATTCCATGGAGATTGTTTAGCCATGTACCTTCAGTCATGGTTCATCGACTTTGAATATTTGCATTACTTACACGTTAAAGTATTGCAATTTTAATTTCAACATTTGCATTATCAAAATTACAAAAAGGCGAGACATATCTCTGTGTTAACAGTTTATTTTAATGTAGCCTCACAGTTCCCAAATTGCAGGTACATGTACATCTTACATGACCAATACCCAATTTGCATCCATTTTGCATAAAGAAGAATGAATATCTTTAATATGTTTTTTTAGAGATAGCTATATCATCTATATATTCTTTATTCTAATATGTCGTTCTTCAAACATGTCAAAAGCTTTGAGTACACACCCTTTGTAAAATATGAATATTTTGTATGTCAGCTGATTGGCAATCTCATGATTTGTTTTGGCTATTCTCTTCATACATGTACTCCACTATAGTTGTATGCTTTTTATGATTGAGTTAACCGAGATCAATCAATGTAAATAAAGTCATTGAAAGATGACGTAAGAATAAAAGAATTCTAAGGGAAAATGCATGAATGTGAAACTGAAAGACATCAAAACACTTGAAACATAAACAAACAATGGTATAAATATATTTAAAGCCATTGAATAAAAGTAAGATAATCATTTAAATTTGTCTTAGTCTGTCTAAGTATGTAATTGTAAATCGTTTAAGCATGTCACTAATATAGTTTTCTTGGTCTTTTATGTCAATATTGATAGTGTGTTTAATCACGGTAACAGCAAATATTTACCTTCCCCTAGAATGCTCTATCTAAAAGAATTGCCATATATGTTCTATTAGAATAGAAATAATTCATGGTGGCTTTAATTTATAATGATTTTACTACTGTGAATATAGTGATTTGGAGGGAAAACTTTACTGAGTAGAAATAACGAGCAGGACCAATTCAAATAATGGACCAGCTAGGTAAAATGTAAAATTCACTGAACCAATGAGAAAAAATGTATCACTCTAATCGTGCATGCAGATTAACTGAACCAGCACTAAGCATGCTAAGGAAAAGTAAATGCTAATAGTTGTCAGGTTGTAGAAATAAGTAAAAGATAAATGAATTTTAATTATGCATTTTAGAATAAACATTTTACCATGGTAAAATCAGAATAAATTCAATCCCTCAGGAATTGTTTCTTAAAGATACATTTTGTACATAGTTTACATAAAACTGTCATTTATCATGTTTATTTATATCAACAGATGAAGTGTCCAGTGAAAAAATTTAAATTAATGGAAATGTTGAAAGCAACGTCTACAAAAAGCTTACTTTCAAAAAAGAGAAATTAAAATATGTCAGACATAATCACATTCAGTTCATAATTAAGAAATGCATAACAACCATGAACTATTTTGAATTTGTTATAAAATTTAGAGAAATAAAACAAAACATTAGTAATTCAATTTTTTACGGATGTATAGTTAAGCAGGGGTACAATTAAGGTACTCCTCATTACAGTATCTTGGATTGTTTTGATCATGTTGATGTTGGTTCAAACAGATTTTTCTATGATTCAGTATGGGTTTAATATAAAATTTATGGAACTACAAATCTATGTACATATATTTGACAAAATTACCAAGACTTTCTATTTGTCAAAAAATGACTGAAGCTGCTTGAAAATTACTGGATCCTTGGTCTACTGTAATTCAATCTAATACATGTAAGTAGTTTCTTTAGATGATAACCTTGCCTGTCCCTGTTTCTCTGTAAGGAAGTTATTTGAAACTGTTACATGGGTTGGAAAAATTTGTAATAAGGCTGACATGGCTGAGTTTTACATGTAGGTATCAATTTTGTTATGTTTTACACTTCATATTAAATGTATCCCCACATGTGGCTATTTTTAACTACTGCACATGTCCATTATTCATGTTATTACAATATGTTGTTTGTTTATCTTGTAAAACTGTTTTTTAGGGTGCTCAAAATGTGAGACTAGTTGCAGTAACAAAAACCAAACCAGTTGAAGACATTATTACAGCATATGAATGTGGGCAGAGGCATTTTGGTGAAAATTATGTATGTTTAACATTTACAAAGTTTAAGGTCACCTGTTAAGCCAGTGTGTAATATTATCTCTTAACTTGTCTTATAAATGGTTTCATAATGAAATATAGTCAAAACTTTTGTCAGTTTCACACCAAACTTGATCTATTTTGATTAATGCATAATATTTGCTTACAGATTCTAAATTCTAATTATTGCAATACTCACCAAGTCACATTATTTGCATTAATAAAAACCTTGCAAAACCTTTTGAATTTACAGAATATAAAACTGCCAAATTAAGTAATGATGTCATTTTGTAATCCCAGATTACCATGTTCTTAACTTTATGTATATGAAGGTACTTTTATTTGTAGATCATTGAACTTGAAGAAAAAACAAGACACCCAAAAGTAAGTACTTTTAGATTGTTTTCTGTCAGGTGATTCAATCTGTTAGAGTTTGTATCAGTCCGACTCAAATGAGCCTGAATAAAAAAATGTGTATTCACTTTATTGGAAAAATAAGGAGATGTTGTATGATTGCCAATGACACAACTACCCACCATATTTCAAATGAAGTGAACTTAAGTAATTATGGGCAACCCCTGGGCCTTCAACAATGAGAAAAACACATACTGTATAGTCTGCTATCATGTGCTATAAAAGGCCCTGACATAAAAAAAAATGTGAAGCAATGTAATAGGGAAAACTTGCAGCCTAGTTCAAAGCAGATTAAATCAACATCTCATTAACATGTTATTGTCGTATATATGCATATGGCATTGCACAAGTCATGTCTTCTTTGACTGTCCATGGCGTTTAAAACATTAAATTCCTGGGATGTGTTTTAATTGATTTTAGTCTCTGATGCATGATTTTTTATCATTAATTGTTTTTGGCTTTTAACTAGCTTTCAGTAACTGCGAGTACTCTCAAATCATACTTTCTTGTTAATTTGACCTGTTGACACAATTTGTAATGCATTTCTGTTATTCAATGTTTACTTATTTTGTATTATATCTCGTCTCACTATTTTTAATATGTACCACCTTTAATAAGTATTTAGTATGACGATAAATTTTCACTTCTGTACTCGTACTGTGAACAACAGATTTAATTATTTTGTAAAAAATGTTTCCTTACTCCTAACAACAAAATTATTATATTTAATTAACCTGTGTACGTTATTTTATTTAATGCCATTTTGTCCCAGGTTAGAGTAGTCTTTTTGACATTGTTCCTACATCTTTTTTATTAATATTGTATTGATATTTTGTCATAGATATCAAACTTATTCGTTCAGTGTATGTTTACTTGTTTTTGTTTATATGTCTTTTTGATTGAGTTAAGCCATTTCAATTGATATTTTATAGTGTGTCTTTTTATGTTGTAATATTACACTACTGTTTCAGGTTAGGGTGAAGGTTTGCGCCTGTTAAAACCTTTAAACTGCTGCATTTGTATGCACCTGTTCTAAGTCAGGAGCCTGTTATTCAGTGGTTGTCGTTTGTTGGTGTGGTTCATAAGTGTTTCTCGTTTTTTATATAGATCAGACCGTTGGTTTTCCTGTTTGAATTGTTGGATGGAGAGTTGTCTCATTGGCACTCATACCACATCTTCTTATTTATTTATATGTAATACTTCTACCAGGATGTTGAGCTATTAATCAGGGCATTAGTTAAACAAGTCACTATTCAAAATTACATACCCAGTATACAAGTTGTGTTGTAATTGAGACTATTACTATCAGTAGGTTTCTTTTGTAAATATCATTTACACAGGTGTCCATACATAAAATCGAGTAATTATTCCAATGAAGCATGAAAGTTAATACTCCTGAAAACTTGAACTACCTTTCTGATGCAGCTATAGTTGATATTGACACCACTGAGTAAATGAGTTTTTTTGACTATTAAAACATAATTTTAAGTGAAAAATGTTGCAGGTTGTCTGTAGACAGATATAAATGATTGAAACATTTCCTATTATTGAGACTTGAAATTATTTATAATTTGTTTCACTAAACAAATTAAATATGCTCCTTCTATAATTGTAATTTTTAATTTTTACACAGATATATAAAAACAACTTTTTCTTTCATAATCTGAAGAATACTCCATTTTGATTAATTATTTATTTTTAAAAAAGTTGGGGTATACTGTTTTATCTCTGTCTGTCCGTCCATCCGTCAGTCCTTCCATCCGTCCCACGAATATTTTTCATCGCATCTTTCTCAGGAACTACATCATAAGGATTTCTGAAATTTGGTTTCAGGGTTTATATAAGTCAGCTATACCGTGTGATGCGTTTTCAGATTCATCACGCAACAACTTCCTGTTTACCGAACACTTACATATTTTTACACTATCAAAATTATCCATTTGCAGCGGGGGTATCATCAATGAGCAGTAGCTCGCAGTTTCACTTGTTTTTAATGTTATGTCATAGGAATAATGATAGTATTCTTAAAAACTCTACATTTGTCTTTTTGTGTAGGATGATATCCATATTGTGTTTATGATAAATGTGATGAATGACACAAATTAACATATTTGTGTAGATAGAGTTCAATAATCAGTCAGGGACTTACTTAAATGAGTGATTTTCTAAATCACTGATTCAAGTAACATTATGTCCATAAAGGTTGGAAGTAAGAGTTGTCTTTCTTTAATAATCACCTATTTAAGTAGTACAAATTAATCACTAGACTAAGTGATTTAATTTTATTGTAGCTTTAAATATAGAATCTTAATGATGAAGGGACTTATTATGTTGCTAAAATTATCAGAACCAACATCTGTGTTGATAGGATGACCAGGTCTTGTCAGGTGATGACCTTGTACTAAATCTAGGATAATGACATAAAAATCACTTGTTTTAGTATCATACCTCAATTTCCTTCTAAAAAATCACTTCTTTAAGTATCATTATTTTAATAACCCCCACTAATTTCAACACCCCCGAACACTGAAATTTTGATCATGAACAGTAGAATTTTATTACATAATCTATAAGATGAAACCTTGAATTTTACAGGAAAAATCTCCCACTGCTGGGAAAAATCTGTTAAGAAAGTATCAGTTCATTATGTAAAGCCATGTTTACAGCATTTTTTCAACTAAAATAGAATTTGCAGCTAAATGTTTGCATCAAAGGCATAAACCTTGCTGCTTAAAAGAAGCAAAAAGTTCATTTTTTTCAATTTTACTAATGAAAAGATATTATCTAAACCTATGTGTTCAAAATTTTGGTAAAACTTCAAAATCACAATTTGTGACAAAACTTTGAATTTGCTACTTAAATAAGTGATTTGAAAAACACTTATTTCAATAAGTCCCCTGACTGATAATGAACATAAGAATACAGAGGTGCTTGTACAATTTTTCTGAGGGCACAATGACATTGTAAGTTCAAGGAAATAGAGATCCAGTTTGCTCATAAAACATATAAATGACCTAAAAAATCAAGGAAAAGTAAAGAGGCTTATCAGGGTTATGGAAAGATCATGAATTTAGCACTTTCTAATTTGAAAATAGGCCTATTTACCATGTTTACTGTAAATTTGGAAATTATTGCGAGGTTTTTATTAATGCCAATAATGCGACTTCTTGAGTATCAGTTAGGGTTAGGGGTATTGTTTGCAATAATTAAACTCACATTTTTGTTCATTCTTTAAAAATCGCTATAATAAATGCACACAATTATTTGTGAATTTACAGTACCATATTTGAACCTGACTTGACCTTCAATGTTATACAATGTAACCCAGACTTTGAAATTGGCATGTTTTTTTAACTGATGAAAAGGCAATTGTTTAATTTTTCAGATCATAGATATATGCAGAGAAATTAAATGGCATTTCATTGGGCATTTACAAACCAATAAGGCCAAAAATCTAGTGGGTAAGTTAAATTTGAACTAAACAATGAACAGATGAACAAACTGTATTTCTATACTGCATGTTTAAATGCCAGTTTATGATTGGTTGATATGATTGAAGAAAACATTCTAATTTTATACATAACTTAGGGGGCAAACATTTTGAATGTTACACTCTCATCTAAACCATAAACATGATAAATAAAGATGTTAAACATGCAAAACAAAAATAATTTTGATGACAATAATTGTCATTAAGAAGGAAATACTTATGAAAACTACAACAAAATAACCATTAAAATGACGAAAATTAATAGTGTACTTGAAAACTTATTTTAACCTGATGTAACCCTGTTTTAGAAACAGGTTTGGCAAGAGCATCCAAAGTCACAACATTAGTTTATTAAGTATCAAATATGTGTCTGTGAGTTTGAGGATTTATACTCTAGATCAAAAGTTATCCCACAGAAACCAATGTAGGTAACTATAGATGTACAAGACAATTATACAGCACCTTCTACGCGTTCTAGACAGGTATAAAACTGAAAAGAATTCAGGTTGTATGAAATATAAAAAAAAAGTAACTGGTAAAATAAAATCTGAATCAATGGCATTTATACTAAAAATATTCTTCATATCTTATAAAGCTATTCCAAACCTTTACATGTGTGAAACTGTTCACTCTGAGAAGCTAGCAAAGAAGTTGCAGAAAGAATTAGAAAAAGCAGGAAAAACAGAAAAGTTAAAAGTATTGGTTCAAGTCAATACAAGTGGAGAAGAAAGTAAGTTTTGTTCATTGGAACAATCATTCAACCAGGTGATTATAAGATCATGTAAGGACATTAAAGATTTTTGTCTTGCCTTGATGGAGTCAAAAAACGAGACATAGGTAGGCGGCGGGGTCAACAATGTGTTAGTTTGTGATTAGGTCAATTTATGGGAATCTCATTTTTATGGTAATTATTATACCCCCACTTCAAAAAAGTTTACAAACTGCTGTGTCATTTTCTGTGAAGTTGACAAAACAAGCATCTTGCTTGTCTGCCATTGTTGTTAGGAACGCTATGAATTGAGAGCAGTTTTTAGATTCATAAAAAAAAATATACTTCAACATGAGATGCTTTAATCTCACTTTTATACCCCTACTATAAGAATTGTGGACTATACTGCAATAAACTTTTTTGTCCCTTCCTCTGACCATCTTATCCTAACAGAAATACTTCATACTAATTCAGCAGCTTGACAGTGAAGAGTTGTAAAGTGTGAGCACATTTCAGATCTGTTTGACAACACTTAAATTTTTTTTATATATTGAAGGTAAACAAATATTTTTGTCACACTTTTCTCAGTCACTACTGAACAGAATGACTTCATATTTGGTCAACAGCTAAACAGTGATGACTTAAGCTTGTAATGTCAGCCAGGGGTACTACTTGTACAAGTTAATTTTATTTACTTGAAGAAGTAAAAAAAAATATACACATATAAGTAAATAAATAATGTTTGAATAATCTCCCCTTAATTGTATAAGTAAATTTTTCTTACAATCCCACAAAAATCCTCAAGTTTTGAGATGTAAAATCATGCCTTTAATGATTTTCCCCAGGTTTGCTCAAATTTTTTTATTAAAGTTCAATGTTTCATCTCATTAATTCAACAAAGAAACTGATTGAGCAAAGATCTTGTATATTTGCGCAAGGCCTTCAAAAATTGCTCCTTTGGGGCTTGTAAATGAGCAGTGTTATGAAGATAACAGACAAATGGGATTTTCATTGTCCATGAAATTACACTTAAATGATTAGTAAAGACATCTGCAAAGGGTACACAATTTAAAATTCTATTAGAGCAAAGAAATCTTAAGAATTCAAGAAAGGAAGAAAGGATGACTTTTTTACTTATACAAGTAAAAAATTCTGAATGTCTAAGGGACATAACTAAGACAAATTTTTTTTTACCTATACAAGTAAATAAAATTCACTTGTATAAGTATCCTACAAATTTACTTATATGTGTATATTTTTTTTTACTTCTTCAAGTAAATAAAAATTACTTGAATAAGTAGTACCCCTGACTGAATGTGTGAGTGCTACACTAATTCCTGTTATTTAATACTCTGAGTTACAATGGGGGTATACTATGCTTAGCACAACAATACATGTAACATCTTATTTTATCTCACTAGCTAATTTGATGTACATAAAATGATCTCTGTGCTATTTTGTAGATAAGAATGGTGTCTCAACCTCTAAGGTTTCTGATCTAGTCAATCTTATCCTGACCAAATGTCCTGAGTTAGAATTCACAGGATTAATGACCATTGGTTCATTTGACCACAGTTTAGCTGATGGTGTCAACCCAGATTTCATTGTGAGTAAATAACTGAACTTTCATACCTGCAAATCTTTAAAAGTAAAATATTTGATCATGAACATGCAAGCTCCACATGTTTACCTATATTGGCTCATTGTTCTTAAAACCAAGGATTTTTAAATCTGTAGATCAAGGAATCTTAAAGGGGCATTAGCTGTCAAATTCATGTTCACTGATTTGACTCAAATTCTCACATTTGATTTATAACATACTAAAATGTATATCTAAATAATAAAAAGTCAAAAATAAACAATTTACGATGCACAGACTCCATAATATGTATCAGCATTTCATGTGTATTTTAGTCTAGACGCCATCTAATTAACCATCAAGGTGACCTCCGAAGGCTGCTGATGGTCATATGACCCGATATAAACATAAACATAGATATACAATGTATTATAAATAGATAGCGAACTCGTGCAATTGGATTCAAGGTCTGTTTGATTTCATATCAATGGTATAAAAATTATGGTAATAAACCTTTTTACCTGTATAACAGTGAGTTTTTGTAGATCGAATCAGTCAACCAAATGGTTTACCCTTGTTTCACTTCCAATGTTGACATTCTTTTCTTTTTAATAGCTGAACACACCTAGTTCATGCGTAACCCATCTCTAGCTAATTAAGGGTTCAATTGATGTTCACATGAATACGGATTTAATGAGGTCGAATTATTCACTTGCAAGTAAGTAATTCATTAGCAATGTTTCTTTGCTTATTTTGACAAAACTGAACTAAACTGGCTGTTAAAAGGGAATTGTTACATCACTATTTCACTTTCATTAATGATTGACTAAAAATATCAAATTTTATTTTTTTCTATATCTCGTAGCTAATGCCCCTTTAAACATGTTAAAGTATAACTGAAAATCAAAAAATGCATTCATCTCTTTTATTTTCTGAAAAAAATTGCTGATTAAATTCTTTCAGAATAGATAAAAGATGGAAATCTAAACAACTTTACAAAGGATCTAGGACCTATAACTATACATACAAATTGATTTACAGAAAACAAAGGCAATAAGAAATCAATTTAGTAACTTCTGTAAAAGAAATATCCTCAATTAATTTTTCGTACATAAAGAACCTAATAAAAAGGTGTTTGATTTTCCCAACATTTGTATACAACATAATTTTCAACCTACAGATTCCGATAGTAAAAATACTTGTATTACACTTCACCTATTTTATACTTACCATACATAACCTTTCTTTTTTGCAATGAGGTGATATAGTTCTGACAGTGTCTTCATTCTGTTGATATTCTGAGAAGTATATGCCTCTAACATGTAATTTGTATGTACGCCTCCTGGTGCAGGATTTTCTAGCTGTGTTGAAGATCCATTAGTGGCCTTGGGCTGTTTTCTGCTCTTTGGTCGTGTTGTGTTGTTGTCTCTTTGACACATTCCCCATTTCCATCTCCATTCAATTTTATTAAAGGAGACATGACACGATTTTCAATTTGTGTTTCAAAATGTTTATTTATACTTAACTTTCCCCAAAAATACACCGATAGCAATATAAGTGTCAAATATTTGGTAAAATATGTATTTTAATGCGATTTTAATGCAACGATTTATCAAGCTGTCACATATGTATATTTCCATTCCGGAAGTCACTCAGAACGAGGCTACTACGTCAGTGGTTACATTCATTCATATTGACATATGGGTACAGCACAAATTTAGTTTCGATTATTATCCAACAAAACGCATGACAGTGATAAACAATGATTATGTGTGATGCCGATGGATTCAACAATATGATTAAAAAGAATATTGACATGATATTTTCTGTTTTTCGAATGACACGCAGACTTAGAAGGTGTAAAGATGGGACTTTTTAACGAGCCCAAACTACACTTCTTTCCGCCCACTTTCATAAGGAATCCAGAGTTTGGGTCTTGGGTGCCATGCCATGAGTTTATCATATATAGGTCACAGGTGTACGGTACAGGTGATTGAGTTTCACAATTTCTGGTCTTGTTTGAAGTTGCAAGCTTCAGGTGTCACGCCACATGGGGGATTGATAGGACATAGTTATTAATTACGCAATATTACTTCATAAGCTCTTTGTGTACATCCTGGATGTTGGTTTTGCCGAGGGCACAGGTGAGATTGGAATATATTATTGTTACAGTAATACAGGTACAACTACCTGATCATATGTTTAATGAATACCTGTAGTACGACCATACAATTACCCTATGCACCACCAATTAAATACCCTAACCAGTGTTGATAACTAATAGAGAACCTGTATATAGATCTTATTTTTATTGCTTTAAAGAATGTGCAGATATAAAAAGGTTTATAACAGATGCATTTTTTTTTTAATTGACTTCTTGAGATGGAAAAGTAACATTCCTGTATGCTTGCAAGTCTATAACTTCATAAGAAATTGTTAGGCAAAAAGCATAAAAAGCAAACAAGAAAATGATACGAGAATGTGAATAATAAGTCTTTTATATTCTTATACGGAACATCGAATATAGTCATTGACAACTATTTAGTTGGTAAAGATTCAGATGATGAAAAACATTTCTTTTTAAAATTGAAACCTTATAATAAATGAAGAAAGTGTTGTTAACCGTACGGCCTCCAACAATGAGAAAACCCCATACCGTATATTCGGCTATTAAAGTTCTCAACATGAAAATGTGAAACAATTTTAAACGAGAAAACTAACTTATTTATAACAAAATAATTTCCGCAGAAAAAATTTGACAGACATAAACCGACGACAACCACTGATCTATATGCTCCTGATTTAAGACAGGCACATTCAAAATGTGTCGGTGGTATATGTTTGTGAGCGCCTACCCCCATCCCCCACCCCCAACGTGTGTCAGTTGTCTTACAGCAGTACATAAGAACTATAAAAACCAGTCTTACTCAAAAGATCGATACGAAGTAGAGAAACCACTAACGTTAAAACAAAAGAGACAACGCACAATTACTGTTATGTAGATCAAAGCCAAGTACAGCTAATACACAACTCATGTCCTTGAAGACTGAAGTATGTTACATGTAAACATTTCTGCTCAGTCCGATTGAAAATCCAACATTTATTCAAATGACCCCTTTTAGAAGAAATATTTTGAAAAAGAACATTATGTGTTGCGAATATTTTCCTGGACTCAAGCGTTTTGCTGGTAGCAATAAACTAATTGATTGCTAAATGATATTTGGAAGAGAGGGGTAGAAATAAATGAATTTGAATTTACTTTGTGTAATTCTTTAAATTTGAAGTTAGATTTATAAGGGTCTGGATGGAATAGCATACTTTAGAAGTGTAGTATAACTATATTAATTATTTCAACATAAGATAGTTTTTCTTAAAGATGTATGGTTTTAAAAGGTAAATAACATAACACGTGACTAAATCACACTACAGGTGCCTTCTTACCTTTCACCTGGTCAAGTATGCTATAGGTGTCAAAATTTAATTACTAAAACAACAGCCTCCAATAAATGTTTTGTATTGTATAATCTTATACATAAGGTGAGACGTAAATAAAATATTTACATAAAAAGGGGGGAAATAAAATTGTTAATTGAATATCCTAATGCAGAAATAGTGTGATAAAGGATTTTTCACTCTACTAATCCTTTAAATTGTGTGATGTATGGTTTCCAACCAAAAAAATTATAAGCATAACTTTTGGTGATAATTTGTACCTATTAAAAGTCTCTACGTAACAAACAAAAAACACCGAAAAACGTACCCTTTGCGAACGCCTAATTTGACTTTTACTATCGTTTTTTTTTTTCTGCTTCTGGCGCACACATAATTATAACATTACCATAACAGAGAGAAAAAAGAACAATTTGATCATCAATAATTAGAAATTTATATTTTCAATCATGATTAAAAGTAGTTTTATTTAAATGAAAAAAATGCAGAAAGCGGTTTATTAAATTTATTCATCAGACAAACCAAAGATGTATGGTAACAATCCGATCGGTATTGTCTGAAAAATCGTCGTTGGACTCTTCGCATGAAGAATTAATATCCTTTTCTTGGTTATTTTCCACACACAATGGCTCAATTGATGAGGTCAATTGTCTATATAGTTTGTCAGTAATCGGGAAAAGTGCTGTCAATACCGTCCATAGTGTATCGACATCGTCCAGTTAGAGACATTTTCCCAGCTTGTAACCACTGACGTAAGCACGATCACGTGATCGTTATCTAATTAAAAATCATTCATTATGACAAGCGCTGGATTCTTTGACCAGAAAAATGCTGATTGATCAGGTTTTGACCATCAAAATTGTACAAAACATGTTTTCAGACTAATATTTATTAATTTAATAAAAAAAAAAAAAAAAAAAAATCGTGTCACGTCTCCTTTAAACATGATCACATAACAAATTACAGAAGATATTGCTGTGAAACGTTTTCCTTAGGAGAAAAACCTATAGCTGGCAATAACAATTATTTATTACCTACTAGCTGTCCAGACATCTTCATGTGCTTCAGTTTCCCCTTTAAAAAATTGCTGAAACTACTTTCTTTTCTTTTATTTTAGAAATTATTAAAATGTAGAGATGATGTTTGTAGAAGATGTAATCTGCAGGTAGAAGATGTAGAACTCAGTATGGGGATGTCACATGACTATGAACATGCTGTAAGTTTTTATAGGCAGTAATCTGATGAGTATAGACTGATGTTTCAAAGGTCCAAAAAATTTTCACTTTCATTTATTGTATGTTACAAAAATTGTTTTAAGGGAAAAAAAGACAAACAAGAATGTGTCAATAGTACACTGATGCCCCACTTGCACTATCATTCTCTATGTTCAGTGGACCGTGAAATTGGGGTCAAAACTCTTATTTGGCATTAGATTAGAAAGATCATATCATAGGGAACATGTGTACTAAGTTTGAAGTTGATTGGACTTCAACTTCATCAAAAACTATCTTGACCAAAAACTTTAACCTGAAACGGGACAGACGACAGACGGATGAATGGACGGATGAACGGACGCACAGACGAAAAAACATAATGCCCCTCTTCTGTCTTAGGTGGGGCATAAAAAACCTTCATAATCATAATGCATTGATGACTACTTTACATCATGTTTACATCAAATGGCTGTTACGTAGTAGGATCAGTTACTACAACTAATACACATTAGTCAAACCTGCCTCGTTTCAGCAGTCATCTGGCTCTAACAGTCACTTTCAGACCCTCTGAAACGTTTTCTCTATATAACCCAACTCTTTTCAGCGGTCACCTAATTTTTGCATGAGATTGTCAATTCAACTTCTAACAATGGTCATTTTCATGTTTTAAACAATCAAAATATAATCATTAAGAAAAATATATGTGTTCAGTATGGAGGTGAAATGAAAATCGAAACCTGTTTGCAACTAAGATGGCATAATATGGGGTGAAATTTGAGAATTTCTCGTGTTGCACTCCTTTCAGTTTCCATTAAAAACTGTATCTTCAAATTATTTCTCCTTGAATATATTAACTATTTCAAATGTTTTCTTCAAATTTAGAGCGATGGAATCTTTTTTTTAAAAATTTTCTGCTTGCACCAAGGATAACTCTACTGATTGAAAACACTGAAATAATTTCCCTGTTCCCGGCCACATGCAAAGTAGGAATGGGAATGTTTTTTCAGAACCTCATTTAAAATGTCACCTCTCTTGAGCGGTCACTTTTGATATTTCCTATGAATGCTTAATACAGGTTTATCTGTACATGTATTAACAAGGGGGAAACTAATAGTCCTTGTCATCATCAATATGTTTTTTGCCATACAGATCGAGTTAGGCAGTACCAATGTCAGAGTAGGGAGTACTATATTTGGAGCCAGAAATCCTCCTCAACAGTCAACGAACCAGGAAGTATTAAAAGAAAAAGATGAAGAAAGCCAACCTCAGGAACCCAATGATTCACAACACATTACTAAGGCAACAGATCAGGAGGATGTTTTAGAGAATGAAACAGCAAGACTTCGGGAACTAGCTATCTAAATCAAATCTGTTTTCTTGAAATGAACTTATTGTAACTATTTTGAAAGATTGTTTGATATATGTCATGTTAACCCTGTTAGAAATATGCACATTGCAATCTGAGAAAAATCAAGTCCAATTTTTTTATTATATAAATTAATTACAATGATTATTTTCTGAAGTTTTCAAAATGAAATCATCAGTATATCTGTATTAATATTTAATCAGAGTATCTTAGGGCTTTTCCAGATTAAAATGCATGGGGTGGGGGGGATGGAAGACACTCAAATTAATCAGTTTTAAAATCCAGCAAATTATTTTATAATTTTTGTCATGCTTTTATCAAATGACCAAGTTGTCAAAATTTACCTTGGGTTATTTAACTAGAATATAAAATGTGACAAAACAAAAAGAAATTTCAAGGATGATTTTTATTTAAAAATTAAGACAACAAAAAGGCAACACAGGTTAAATAGTTATATATTCTTCATTTCAGAAAAAAAGTATTTTTCATATATAGGGCATATTATTATTTAAATTATATATTTTACTTAAAAGAAAGTATTAATTTACGTAATAGATCTTTATAAATTATAATATTGTAGCATCAATATTATAAAGGAATAAATATATGAAGGAACTTGATACTTGTAGATAGGTTGTCATTCCTGTTATACAATTGAAGTTGTTATATCTGTTTTTTTCTGTTACAAGTATTAAGAGCCAAGTGCCATTTTGAGGTGCACACAACTGTTAAGGAGGCAGGTAGTGCTATTTAATAAAAATATCTAAATTAAGGTGCTGTTTGATTTCAAATTATTTTATTCTACTGAATGGTCAGCAAGTTCATTCTTTCTTAGGTCGTTCCAATGACAAGTCTGAGAAGGAATATTATGTTATTCATATGTATTCTTGAATGAACTACCTACATGCAATAGAATTTAAAAAATAAGATGAATTAATTTTATCTACTATGAAGAAATTACTAAATATTTTCAAGAATGATGCACATAATTATAGCAGGACAAGTTAGATTTATATATACACATATCGTTCTACAGAAATATCCCCAGTTTTCCAAAGAGTTCAAAAGTTTACTAACCTTAAACATTTGTACTTACTATATCTTGTTATGAGTTATCACCTAGGGTCTCTTAAAGCTTAGATTATCTAATTTGTTCTAATACTGTAAAATGAAGAAAAAATAATGTATGGTTACAAGGCATACACATACTGGATTTTTTTTTTATAAAGATTTGCATTTGAAGTGTGAATATAATTTGTTAGTGTGTTAATAATTCAGTTTGCTTTTGTTTTAACTTTCAATCTTAGATTAATGTTTTAATTCAACAATTTAAACTTGGTTTTTGTCATGCCTTTAACAGCAGCAGGAGAAACATAGGGGTTACTTTTAAGTTGACATAAAAATGACAAATACCTGTATATCTTGTCCTCTATCAGTGAGGCAAATCAACTTTTGCATGGAAGTATATTGCGATAAAACCAAGTCAGCCAATTATTGCCAATGAATTATGATCTCAATTTTCATGCTTTTTTCACATTAAGTCTATACAGGAAAGGTCAACTGTACTCAAAACAATTATTTGATGAAAGTAATATTTATGTATGTCCTTGTGACATGCGTGACATTTTTATCCTCCAGTAATAAGGTGAATTTTTTTGGTTTTCATTGAACTATTGGACAGGTCAACAACAATTGGTATGTACATTTGTTACAAATATTTATGTTAACCTCCTTTAAAATTACTGTGTACATTTTTAAAGAATTTTACAAGAATTCCTTCTCAAAAGTTGTATAAATAAGACAGCTGATAGTTTAAATGTGAATTCATAGGAATAGCTGTCCATGTTACATGTTATTTGACCTTAAATCTAGAATAGAAGTCTTTTTAATTATTAAAAATAAAAATTGTTGTAAACAGGTGAGACATTTTATGTCAACTTGATACTGAGTGAATAATTTATTCATATGAATATTTTTTCTACATGTTCTTAATATTTAAGATTAAAATTAGGAATGTGATTTTTGTTTTTTTGATGAACAATAAATCAGTTTTCACAAATATTGTTCAACCTCTAAGCAATGCAAAGTTACAAATAAACAGATTATTTGTTAAGTATTATTTGTTGAGTTTTGTTTTATAATTAACTTTATTAGTATAAGAAGGTATATAGATACAGTTGTGTTTCTAGGAATCTGGTTATAGTTAGTGGTTGGTGGGTGTGGTATCTCTAGTAATTAAACCAGTGAAGTAGGCAAGAGTTTTCATTGCTGTGCATATTTTGTTGTTTCCCATAGCAACATGGTTAAGGGAATATAGAAATACCTGGAGTCTGTCCATGTCAGGTCTAATAAGCGCTCTCACATCTACAATTCATGCCAAATTTTATGGAATTTATATTTAAGGTTTATATCAAAACATTCTTGGACAAACTCTTAAATCAGTGCCGATCAACTATTTTAAAGCAGTTATGCCCTTCAATATTTAAATTATGTTGAAAATTGGATTGAAATTGCTCTCAAGCCTTCATTTATTGCATGATTTTTATGAAATTAACATTAAATGTTTATATCAGCAATGCATTGGACAAGTTTGATAATCAGCATTGATCAACTATTTTCACCTGAGTGATGTCCCTTAGAAATGTAAATTGTATGGAAAATTGCATTGTAAGCCTTTAATTCTTCTCTGATTTATATTAAAGGTTTATATCAGCAATTACATTATTGATACTTTGGAAGAGTTCCAACATCAGTGCTGATCAATTATTATTTTACAAACGGTATGCCTTTCAAAATAAAATCTATGGAAAATTGCATTGTAAGCAATTTCAGACAAACAACTCTTGTTAGATTTTTATGAAATTTACAACAAAGGTTTGAATCAGCAAGGTCTTGAACAAGTTGGACAGTCAGTGAAGATCAACAATTTTACAGGAGTTATGCCCTGAAATATGAAATTATTTGGAAAATTGAGTTGTAAGCAATTTCACGTCAAGAAGTATATTTGAGAAATAGTCACAAAAATTTATTGGAATTATTGCTCTTGGGCAGATAAAATATGTCCATTTATAGGGACATTGTAACTATGCTTTTCAACCTCCTTCTTTCTGTGGTTCTAAAGTACAATTTAAAAGAAAATACTGTGTCAGCATTAAACACATCTTTTAGAGTTTAAACTTTATAAGAACCAGGTGAGGAAAGACATAAAATGCATCACACTTTACAGCTTTTGATATCATGCTTAATGATAAATTTGTATTTAATTTGATACATTAGTTTATCAGAAAAGATGTGATAAATTCAAATATGAAATATATTGGAACAATTAATTAAGAGCAGATAAGGTTCTGATGGAACCAAGTGAACAGAAACCATACAAATGTATTACACCCAATAAATATCCAATATCATTCTGCCTGGAATCCTGAGGTTGATATTGGTTGTTATCTGCCATAATTGTTTTTATGCCCCTCAGAAAAAAATTATTTGGGAGCATACACAGGCAAAATTTCATGTGAGAATCATGTGAAATTCATGTGAAAAATTTCACGCGAGATTCACCTCAAATGAGCTTATAGTAAAAAATCGTATTTCACATCCTAAATTTTACGGTAATATTGTACTTAAAGCGCGGAAATCACTATGTGATCCGTTTAAACTCATTGAACCTT
The DNA here is from genome assembly GCA_017311375.1 of Mytilus coruscus. NCBI lineage: Eukaryota > Metazoa > Mollusca > Bivalvia > Mytilida > Mytilidae > Mytilus > Mytilus coruscus. Next base: position 82,499,477 of record CM029604.1, read on the forward strand.
TAAACAAACTTATTAGTAAGGGTTATCGTACCAATGTTGTAATTAGATCTCTGAATATAGTTTACATTGGCACTAATATCGATTTTGTCATTAGCAAATTAAAACATAACTAAATTTGTATTTTCTTTTCAAACGGGATGTCAAGAGACACAAACACGTACATTTTTATCTATAAAGAAGTCACTCCTAATTATCCTACTACCTGTCGATACATTTAGTTTTGGCATTGCACAAGTCATGTCTTCTTTGACTGTTCATGACGTTAAAATACTAAATCCCTGGGATGCGTTTTAGTTGATTTCAGTCTCTGATGCATGATTTTTTATTATTAATTGTTTTGGCTTTTAACTAGCTGTCAGTAACTGTGAGTACTCTCAAATCGTACTTTCTTGTTAATTTGACCTGTTGATACTATTTGTAATGCTTTTTTGGTTTTTAATGTTAACATGGATCTTGTCTATATACCAGCTTTGATTATTATACCCCCGCTTTAAAAAAGTGGGGGTATACTGTTTTACCTCTGTCTGTCCTTCCGTCAGTCCATCCATCCATCCATCCGTCAGTATACTGTCCCATGAATATTTTCGTTGCATTTTTCTCAGGAACTACTTGACAAGGATTTCTGAAATTTGGTTTCAGGGTTTATATAAGTTAGCTATACCATGTGATGCGTTTTCACTGAAATATTTCGGCGGGGGTATCATCAGTGAGCAGTAGCTCACAGTTTTACCTTTTTGGAATTACTACAAATTTTCACTTTTTCTTACTATGAACATCAAAATTATTTGATTTCTCCTTAAATACTGGTCGGGCAGTGAGTTGCACCTGTACAGGAAGTTTTATCTTGCACTAATTGAATAGTTTTATTGTTGATATTCACCCGATATGTACCAAGTGTTAGATTAGTTTTATTGATATTAAAGAAATTTCTTGGTATACCTAAACGGAAGATTTTATACACACAGAAGAAGAGGTATACTTAACAAAAAAATTATTTTCATTTACCTGTGTATAATATGATGCAGGTTTTTTCAAAAGTGATGATTTTCTAAAAATTGTTTAACATTTCACAGTGGTATCATACTTTAACTTTTTTTAAACTGGTTTATTTACTTTTGACCTTAATTATTTATCCTTTATAATTTTTATTAACTATGTATTTGCATTCAGGTATCACAGATCTAATTTATTCATTCATTGTGTGTTAATTTACGTTTTTTGATTGAGTTAAGCCTTCCAATTGATATTTTATAGTGTGTCTTTCTATGTTGTGATGTTATACTATTGTTTCAGAAAAGGGAGAAGGTTTGGTACCGTTAAAACGTTTAATCCTGCCGCAAATGTTTGCACCTGTCCTAAGTCAGGAATTTGATGTACAGTAGTTGTCGTCTGTTTAGGTAGTTCATACCTGTTTCTCGTTTCTCGTTTTTATATAGATTAGACCGTTGGTTTTCCCTTTTGAATGGTTTTACACTAGTAATTTTTGGGGCCCTTTATAGCTTGCTGTTCGTTGTGAGCCAGTGCTCCATGTTGAAGGCCATACCTTAACCTATAATGGTTTACTTTTATAAATTGTTACTTGGATGGAGAGTTGTCTCATTGGCACTCATACCACATCTTCCTATATCTTTATACATGTAACTTGCATGAAAATTTTCATGTGAATTTCATGTGAATTGAGATTCACATGATTCTCATGTGAACTTCACAAAAAAAACCTTGTATTTTTCATGATTTTTAATCAAATTTGAAAATTTAGATGTTATTTGACTTTATTTTAAAAATTTACGTGAATTATAGTGAAAAAAAATCATATGATTTTTCGCACAAGTTTCACTTGAGATTCACATGAAACTCACATGAACTGATTTCACGTGAGTTTCAAGTATAAGCTCGTTTGAGGTGAAACTCACCTGAAATTGATGAGTGAAATTTCCATGTATAGTTTTCAATTGAATGTCTGTTCATCTGTCCTGTCATCTGTATGATGGTCCTTTATTAATGCTTACTGGATGAAATCTTTAATCTATCATGCTTTAAACCTAGACAGAAAATTTAGGGCAGGCAAAGGTTCAAGATTGCAAATAATAGAAAAGGTAGAAATTCTGAAAGTAAACTAACTTTACTTTGTTGAACTAAAATGAAACTTACATCGAAGGAGGATGATGATAAATGACTGTTTGATGTCCAGTGGAAAATTAAATGCTTATTCAGGACAAGAACATGTTAATGTAATACGAATATTAACCCTGCTTTGTACTAGACAGGCACGTGAAGCTAGGTTTTAACATGATCATTTACAAGGTAACATTCCGCAGGAAGACCTACCCGAACAATATTCGACTCGAACAGACCAGTCTTTGCCTTTACTCCGTTATACTGTGTGCATGGCAGAGAAGCAGCAAAGACCAATTTTAAAGTCTTTGGTTTGATCCAGCCAGTGATTAAACCCACAACCTTCCACACTCGAGGCAAGAATGCTTCTGAAGAAGTATTTTAACACGTTTGATTTCTAGATTTACTGGGACTTCTTTTTCTAATTATTATTTAATATATTTTGGGACTATTCATCAAAGTGCACTTCAGGAAGCATATGATGGTCTGGTCAACCTTCTACTTGTTTGTTATCCAAGTATAAAACAGACAGTTTTAATTTTTAAATTTTTTATTGTTTCACCTTTTGTCAATTCCTGGTGTTCTCCTCAGGGCGGTACCATGGTGCTATCTGAATGGACTTCATAATAGAAGTTATAATGTATTATAATTGTGTGGCTTTAAATTTGGGAAAAAGTGTTATTTCTAAATACTGGCAAAAACACATTTTGCTATACCAGGACCTTTCATAGCTTACTATACAGTATGGCTTTTGTTCATTGTTGAAGGCCGAAAGTAACTTGTTATTGTTCACATCTTTTTCCTTTGTCCTTTAAATGGATAGTTGTCTCATTGGCATTCATAAGCCCACAAATGTGAGAAAAAAGAATACAACTGCAATACACCTAGCTTCGAAAGGAATTTCCTACTTACTGCAAGTTTTCAATAGCATTGCAAAGAACAGATATTGAGAAATCGATCACTTAAAATTCACAGGACAGACACTGAGGGTGGGCAAATAGGGAAACCAGCTTCCAAAAGGGGTGGGGTATGTTGAAATCATACGAGTAGCGTAAGTAAAGAATTGGATTCAGAGTTTAAGATGCTGACACAGGACAAACATATATATATTGACTAGAAAAGCTAATAGTGGCACTATTGGCCAGCTGGGCAAAACATTTAAACTCTGTAAGAGCAACCTTATGTAGTTTGTTTAAATATACTAGTAGTTTAAACCTGTCAAAATATGAGATGCAATCACTGTTTAAAAAGTTTGAATAATGTTGAAGGGAGACTATAGAAGTTACCCAACATAAACTAGGTACCCTCTATATTTTCTGTGACACAAATAACCAAGTTCAACACATGAGAAAACTTTAGAAACAATACATCCAAAGGTGCATTCATCATGGAAAGTTTGAAGAAAAACTGTTGGAGTTACTAGATCTTCTCTGGCCTTGTCAATGCAGGTACAAATAAGGTGTTTTACATGTTGGAGCAATCTATATCACTTTGCAGTTAGAAATAGTATACATTTCTGTAAAGGGCTCCAGGAGAATATTGTGGATGAAGGCCGACTAGAACTGCAATGGCTTACACAGATTCTGTGATTTGGGGGAAACAAAGGAATAATACTAAAGATAGTTTATTATAGCTGGTAACATCATCAATTTTTCATCATAAACTTCAGCTGATTTATATCTTTCTAATCTATTTATGTCTATAATACAACCAAAACCATACATGTTTAAATCAACTGTCTTGCTAGTGGCTATATCTGTTTTAGTCTAATCAAGACCAAATTAGAAGATATCTGGTGTTCAAACCAAAATTTCTCATGTGGATCTCAATTAAATCTAAGATAATGTTGGCAATCATACCACATCTTACCATATTTTTGTATAACCCGGAGCAATCTGTTTCACATTTATAATATGGACCTCAATACCTTACAATTTTTTCAAGTTTTAGAAAAATCCCATTCACGCATGTGAGCAGCGTAAAAAAATGTATTCTTAAAATAATATATGCCTTTTAAGGCTTTTCTTTCAGGAATTTTCGTAATATGTTTTAAATCATTCTATTCAGCAAAAAATTCTAAATTTTCGACAGTGAAATTGATAAACAATATAAAGATCTGCAAATCAGTATGACTTTTTAAGTATCTATTTTTTAACAGCATGAATACTAGTTGTTGGATATGAATCAATGAGACTGCAATCCAATATCACATAAAGAAACGAGAAACATTTCGTTTTCTTTAGTCTCGGGCAAAGGATGAGTACACCAAACTCTTAATTGTCAAGATCTAGAAACAGCTATGACTAAGTTAAACAGAGATAACCATTGTTGAGAGTTGATCAAATTTATACTCATTAAGTGCTTTATCATCTACATAATAAAAAATTTGACTGGAATGTGGAATTGGAATTTATATTTATTTTTTCAGCAAATCATTTTTAAAAGCTATTTTATTGCTCAATATTGTTACAAGCATCAGATGCATAGAACAACTGATGCTGGTTAAAATCAGGATATTTTCAAGAATCAATACAACTGAAAACAAATATATTTAGGCCGTATGGTTGCCTATAATTGCTTACATCCACTTCATTTGAACTTGAGTGTATAGTTGTCTCATTGGCAATCATACCACATCTCCTTATTTTTATATTATAACTCTTACAATACAAAATCTGACAATTCATCACTGCCAACCTGCTTACCAAATATTAAATACTGGAAATATGTGTGGCAAAATTTTTGAAATTCATTAGACATATTAAAA